>OX465282.1:76725770-77325770 GCA_949987705.1 Thereva unica | reverse complement strand
CAAAAAGTGGTCAATCCTTTTCCGATTTAAAATTATCGAAATATCAAGAGTCTGGGCTAGGCTGGCACGGTGTGTGGACGTGCGGGCGTGTGCTGCCGCCACCCACTTAAAGTATTGCGTACAAAAACGAACACGAAAACACAGAATAACACCAAAGTTTGGATGAATCCAAGTTTTTTATCGTGCCGGGACCAATTTTTAAAATCATTAAAACAAATTTAATTGATTGATTGATTGTGACGAAGTGCAGTAAAATTGAAGCAACTGAACTGCTGTGTTATTAGTGTAGTGTATTGTGAAGGTGTCATCAACGCGACAGTGGATTAAACGCAGACAGACGGACAGTTAATGTAAATTTCTTTCCCCTTTCCCACACCCGTCCAAGGCACTGCCGGCGCCAGAGCCGGTGTCGGTCAGCTGACGGGATTCTCCTTGCTTTAGGAGGCATAACACTCCAGCAAGGCGCATCCCGTTAACCCCGACGGTGATGACAATGGCACTGCCGGTTTCGACTGGGGCTTGCAACCTTGTGTATACAAAGTTGCGATACAATAATTTTTGTATCGATTTTACCAACATCCGTGGGTTAAAATCGAATTTCTATTCTGTGTTGTGCCATCTAAACACATATTCTCCCCCAATCTTCGCACTAAGTGAAACCCAGATTTTACCTAACGATTGTTTAGATTGTTATCAGGTTTCCGGGTACACTTTAGTGCACAATCTCTCCCCACACAGGGGAATTGCCATTTATATTAGGAAAGACGTTGCCTTCCAGAAGGTGTACAGCAGTACATCATCTGATTTTAACCATCTCGGTATTAAAATTTCACTTCGAAATCACGTCATTTTCTTCTGTTTTCTATACAGGAGTCCTAATATTAGTAATGAAGCCTCCTTATTAGCATTCGACGCTATCTCCGAACGTATCTCCGAATTTTTATCCTCCCATCCGGAGTGCGAAATCATTGTTGCGGGTGATTTCAACGTTCACAACGTAAATTGGCTGAATTACTCGAATGGCACCAGTGTTTCTGGCAGGGATGCCGAGCTCTTTGCTGAGACCAATAACCTGCACCAAATAGTGAAACAGCGTACGCGTGTTCCTGACACTGCGGGACAAGGGGCACACCTCCTTGATCTTTTTCTTACCTCCCACCCAGCACGTTATTCCGTTGAGGTCGATTCGCCTATTGGCAACTCTGATCACTGTCTAGTCAGCGCTTACTTCTCCTATCCATCTCCAACCCCAACAGCGCCAGCTCCTAGGAGAACTGTTTGGCATTATGGAAAAGCCAACTGGTGGGGGCTGATTCGCTTTTTCCGAGCTACTGATTGGGATTTGTATTTTCAGAACCGCGATGTTAATTTTGCGGCTCTCTGTATTACCAAAATTATACTGGCCGGAATGTGTTTATTCATTCCGAATTCTTCCAAATCCATTAAGCCTAGGCAATATGGATGGTTCAATCGTGAGTGTATGAACGCAATCAAAACCAAAGAAGCCGCCTACAGACAGTACAAAAATTCTCCGACCGAAACATCTCGACGAGAGTACATCAGGTTGAGAAACTCTTGTAAATCCACCATCAAGAGAGTCAAAGCATTATTCGATGACAGACTGAGAGGTAAGCTCATAAACTCCACTGCTGGCAGTAAAAACTTCTGGTCCTTGGTAACCTCCATCAGGAAGAATTTCACTTCACATTCAACGCCTCCATTCTTTTATAACAAACAGGTGATAACAGAAAGCAAACCCAAGGCCGATCTACTTGCACTTCTGTTCGCCGAGAATTCTTCCTTACCCGATGCTGTCATGCAACCCCCCACCATCGAGTGTTCCGCTCACTCAATGGATAGAGTTTTCTTCAGGACGCATGAAGTATATAAGTGTCTCAAAGAGCTGGACTCCAACAAAGCCACTGGCCCCGACAAAATTCCCCCTATAGTTCTTAAAAAATGTGCCTCACCTTTGGCTAAACCTCTGCGCAAACTTTTTTCACTTTCATACTTCTCCGGAGTTTATCCTGACTCCTGGAAACTGGCTCATGTTCAGCCCATACCGAAAAAAGGTGAAGCTAGTGACCCTACTAACTACCGCCCAATAGCAATTACTTCTATTCTCTCCAAAGTTATGGAGACAATAATAAAAAGGAAGCTTATGGAATATCTTGAATACAACCAAATATTGAACGACAAACAATACGGCTTTAGATCGAAAAGATCTACTGGCGACCTCCTCGTTTGCCTAACGGAGCACCTCAGCTGAAGTATACACCGATTTGGTGAATCTGGTCTGGTTGCTCTGGATATCTCCAAGGCTTTTGACAGAGTATGGCATCCCGCTCTGTTGGCTAAACTCCAAGCTATTGGTATTGACTCTGTTCTGAAGAACTGGATTGAGAGCTTCCTTTCAGGCCGTTCAATCAAGGTAGTATTGGATGGCGTCGAATCCGACCCCCACCGCATCTCCGCAGGTGTTCCCCAGGGCTCAATTCTATCACCAGCTCTCTTCCTAGTTTTAGCTTTTTCAAAAAAAAAAAAGCTTATACAGAGGCTCTGTCCGTCTGTCCGTCTGTCCGTCTGTCCGTCTGAAGCCTACTTTCATCTCTGAAAGTACTGCAGATACAGACTTGGGAAATATCTCAAAATGTAGCTCTTGGTCAAAAGACCAAAAACTGAGAAAATGGTTTGGAAATTTCAACCAGAAGTATATTTAAACAACAAAAAAGAGCCTTTAAAGAAAATATTGTGACTAATTTTTGTGTTCTAAGGCTTATAACTTCTTAATTATTCATTTTACCACAAAATTTCTAAGTAATAAATTGTAAATTATTTAATTCTAAACAAAAAGTGTCCTTGCAAATTTCCGGTAAGATTTGCCGTTTCGGAGATATAGTGGAAAACCCATTTGCATACGTTTTCCAAGATGGCGGCCAAATGGGGGGGGTTAGAATCCCGAAAATCCTCAAACTTAAGCTCACCCTGACCCCCCCTACACATCCCAAAAATAAAACCTTGTCCTGCATTTTTGCAATGTTAAAGTACCATTTCCATGGACTATAAAGGGCTAGGGAAACTGCTTCGTCCGTGGGGCTGCGAGTTCGATCCTTCGGCTCGCGGTGCTTTTTTTTCGTCATAATAATTTTTTTTAATTTCCTTCGGGGATTTTGTTTCATATGAAACAAGTTTTTGACATGAATACGTCTCTAAATTTGCTTCCAGAACAAAAACCGATGATAACGAAATTATGGCATATAGTTTTTATTTGCAGCTCAAAAACTATTGTTTATATTGAATAAAGAAATATACCATGACGTGTGTGAAGAATCAAAGAATTTTATTGTTTACATTTGATTTCCTTTTTTTTAAGCTATGATGATTATATTGTAGTGTTTGTTAACTACTTTGTTAAGTTTTAGATTACGCAGTCTCACAACTTATAACCTACATAAGCCTTTAACAAAAACTTTTCAAGATTAATTATATATAGCATTGGTCAGTGTGATACTCATGAATCTCCATGGCCAAACTAGGGTGCGGTAAGCCGAATTTTTAACAATAAGACATGTATGTTTAAGTAAAATAATACACCTAATTCTGTTGTGCAAAGTGCACCACATTAGATTTTCCTCCAATCCAAAGAAAAATGTTTAGATTCGTTTTCTATAGTGTTTACATGTGTGATGTGCCTTTTTTTTCAATTTGACACATTCGAATTATTGGCCTCGATTCCCAGATCCGGCGGCTTGGAAGTGAGTGCGGATCAATCTCCACTTAATATATTGTCATCCAATCTGAAGTGTTATTCAACAGAAAGAATACCATGAAAAAGCGTAATTAGTGGCTAGTCTCTAGGCACAACATCCCACTATAGGCTAGTGCAAATACGATTTAAATGCTTCAAAACAAAAAAAAATTAATAGCAGGCAAGGCTCAGCAGTTAAATGTGGTCAAGGCTATAACTAAGAGAAAAAAAAACTTTTAAACACGAAAAAAGGGGAAATCTTAAAATGGGGATGCTATTTAGGGGTTGAAAACGATTTTTTGTGATTTGCGGTGAAACATGACCTCCTAGTGGAAAACGCTTCATGCAAAAGTTGTAGATAATAAAAAAATCTATAACTTTTGTATATAACATATTTTGACATAACCTCAAATTCTATAAGAAAATGGCGGAAAACCGATTTTTCAGTTTTTAATTTTTTTCTCACGTAAAATTAATTCAATTTAAATGAAAATTTGTAAGAATATACCTTGTATTGTGTTAAATAAGCATGATTTTTTCTTGGTTTGAAAAACGAATGGTTTCCTAGATATTGACATTTTACGAAAAAAATACCCTAATTTTGCAAGAAGAACTTTATTGGTGTTTTTTCGGATTTCGATGTTCAAATAAGTGCTCAATTAACCGTTGAAATGTCTACTTTCTAATGGTCTATATATGTTAATACTTTATTCTTCATTAAACTGCTTAAAATTAAGAAAAACCGAAAAAGGACTTTTCGGATCACGAATTTTTCAATTTTACAACTTTTTTAAAATTTTGAATTATTTCCGTTAATGACGGTTAAATTTTAATGACAGAACTTATTTTCATATAATATTACTTAAATTAAATAAAGTTAATTACAGAAAGTGGCACACACCATCCGCAACATTTTAAATAAATAAAAAATAAAAAAAAAATATGTACGTATAAATTTTGTTTCACTTGAATTACCCGCCCAAACCCAATTACCCGCCTTGGGTGGGCGATTTCAAGACTGGCAAACACCACTTAAACGCACTCTATTAGTACGGGCCAAGATTTGTCATGCTGGCTTGTAGAAGAGCACGTGGTGATTAAGTTTGAAATCTAAATAAAAAAAAAAGTTTATCGACTAGAATCTGCGCTCGTCGTAAAATAACAAGGTGAAAATCTATGGTAGTATTTTTTCCTAGCATTCAACACTGTCGGTAACTCTTATGATTTTACTTTTATTACAAATTTTTGCGCGATCATTATAATTGTTAAGTACATATGAGTAACACATATAGTTTTTTTCACATTTATAAAACTAACAAATTGAACAATTAATTATTTTAATTAAATTTAGGTTTTTTACATTGCGGATTTTCTTTTTCATCAATCGAAATTTCAGGTAGGCTCTTCAAAATTATCGATGTCATCGATGTTTTCATTTTCGATATCAAGACTCTTTGCTGGCTCTTCATCAATAAGCTCGTCTGAATTACTAACTTGTTCAAATATTTCGTTGTCTCTATTTGAACAATTTTAATGACATTTGATGCATAAATTACTGCATTTTGAGCCATGTTTTCGACAACCACATCTTTGCGAATTACAACCACTTTCACAGATGCAACTTATGCATTTCAATAATTTCTGGGGAATCAACTCGGCACTGTCTGAAATGAATTTAGGCACGAGCCTACCTAAATGTTCATTCCACCCCCACTGCTTTGCTTTCTTATTATCAGACTCGTCGTCCAAATAACTAACCCAAGTTTGCAATTGGTAATAAGCTCTGTAGCTCTTCTACAAGCCAGCATGACAAATCTTGGCCCGTACTAATAGAGTGCGTTTAAGTGGTGTCTGCCAGTCTTGAAATCGCCCACCCAAGGCGGGTAATTGGGTTTGGGCGGGTAATTCAAGTGAAACAAAATTTATACGTACATATTTTTTTTTTATTTTTTATTTATTTAAAATGTTGCGGATGGTGTGTGCCACTTTCTGTAATTAACTTTATTTAATTTAAGTAATATTATATGAAAATAAGTTCTGTCATTAAAATTTAACCGTCATTAACGGAAATAATTCAAAATTTTAAAAAAGTTGTAAAATTGAAAAATTCGTGATCCGAAAAGTCCTTTTTCGGTTTTTCTTAATTTTAAGCAGTTTAATGAAGAATAAAGTATTAACATATATAGACCATTTGAAAGTAGACATTTCAACGGTTAATTGAGCACTTATTTGAACATCGAAATCCGAAAAAACACCAATAAAGTTCTTCTTGCAAAATTAGGGTATTTTTTTCGTAAAATGTCAATATCTAGGAAACCATTCGTTTTTCAAACCAAGAAAAAATCATGCTTATTTAACACAATACAAGGTATATTCTTACAAATTTTCATTTAAATTGAATTAATTTTACGTGAGAAAAAAATTAAAAACTGAAAAATCGGTTTTCCGCCATTTTCTTATAGAATTTGAGGTTATGTCAAAATATGTTATATACAAAAGTTATAGATTTTTTTATTATCTACAACTTTTGCATGAAGCGTTTTCCACTAGGAGGTCATGTTTCACCGCAAATCACAAAAAATCGTTTTCAACCCCTAAATAGCATCCCCATTTTAAGATTTCCCCTTTTTTCGTGTTTAAAAGTTTTTTTTTCTCTTAGTTATAGCCTTGACCACATTTAACTGCTGAGCCTTGCCTGCTATTAATTTTTTTTTCCAAAAACCTATTTGCACTAGCCTACTAGTTTATAAATGACCTGCTCTCAGTCCCCTCCAACTCACTCCACAGCTTTGCTGATGACGGTACTCTACGTTACTCCTATGGTTTTGATAATGTAACACAAGCGCGTGCCAGACCTTGTCTACATCATCGCCAACTGTTGTCCAATTCAATCAACAGGGACATCGAACGAATTCTTGATTGGGGCCGCAAGAACCGTGTCGAATTTAATGCATCAAAAACCAAGTACTGTCTCATTTCCAATAAAATTTGCACCCAACCGCTTTCTATTTCAGTGGACAACAAGACCGTAACGGCAGAACCCTCTCTAAACATCCTAGGCGTAACATTAGCTGAAGATCTGCGCTGGAATAACCACATATTCCAAAGTGCTAAACAAGCATCCCAGTGTCTAGGATTCCTCAAAAGGTGCAAATTTCTCCTTCAGCCGTCTGCCAGGGCTATAATTTACAAGTCCTACATTCGTCCCCGTCTTGAATACAACTCGTATATCTGGGCCGGGGCCCCAAGAACCATCTTAGCTTGGCTGGATAAGGTGCAAAACCGCGCTCTCAAACTTATTGGTGACAGCGCCATTTGCTCTTCAATTGACTCATTAAGCCACCGTAGGAATGTAGCAGCTCTTGCAAAATTTTATCGCTTTTTTCATAATGATTGCTCCACTGAAATAAGTAACCTCATGCCTCCACGGCAACATTTTTCCCGCAACACAAGACTTGCCCGCTCGGCTCACCCCCACAGTTTACAGCCCTTATCTTCGCGCACACTCCGATCTAGAAATTCGTTTATAACAAGAACCACTCGTCTGTGGAACAACCTTCCAAAGACAGTATTCCCGAACTCATACAACATCCAAGAGTTCAAACGCAAGGTTCATCGCCACTTTCTGCAACACCCCCTTGACTCCCCCTAACCTATTATGTCCTTCTCTCTATCTTTCGAGCTAAGCTTACTACGGGACATTGCACCATGACCTAAACGACATGACGTACTAGTAGTACAAAGGGTGACACCTGAGCTTAGACTATCACATAAAAAAAAAAAAAAAAAAACTCGGGGGGCTAGCGTGAAGTTAGCCCCCCAAAGTTGTTTTGATTGTTTCTCGAAAATGGCAGGTGGTCAAACGAAAGTTAATGGTGGTCAATAATGGTCTCGTCATCCAACTCATTTGCGGAAAGCAAACTGTTAAAATCGATCGAGGCAAGCTTAGATGACAGCTCCCCAAAGTTAGCCTTTGGGTTACCTCCTCCGGACAAGGCTTATTCTCTGAATTGAAGCAATAATTAAGCAGAAGCGGAGGATGGTAACTGTCAACAGACGTCATGACTGTTGGACTGAGTTCGACAGTCATATTGACTGCGTCAGTAAAGAATACAAGATCTAACTGCCTCCCCAAAACGTTAGATACACCGCTCATTTGATTCAAGCCAAGTGAGAATAAGGAATTAAGAAAACAGGATTCCTTAGAATTCAGGTTGCCTTCAGGAAGGTAGTTATCGTCATCTACATCCGTTACCCACTGAATATTGGGTAAATTAAAGTCTCCAAGGAGAAGTAATTCATCGCCAGTGTCCATCATACTCGAGATATAATCAACACCAGAGATGAGAATATCATAGAGATTTTTACCTCTATCGTCAAGTGTGCTTATCATATCTGGTGGGATATAGCAGCACAACAGGAAGAGATTTGATTTTGATAAGGTAATTTTAAGAGCGACAAGCTCAAGGTGGATAGAAAAACTAGGAAGAGAAATTGGATTACAAGACAGATGGCTATTACAAGCAAGAAGTACGCCACCTCCACGAGCATCCGAGTCAGTGTAACGATCCCTCCGAAACACTTGGTAAGAGGAATCAAAGAGTTCCGCATTAAGAATACCTTCATGAAGCCAGGTTTCAGTAAATGCTATGACACCGAACCCGCTAGCCATCGATGCCTGAAGGATGTCGTTAGTTTTTGACCTAGTCCCTCTTACATTCTGGTAGTAGAGGGAAAGCGTCTCGAGTTTTTTGGCATCTGTATAGTGCTCGGAGTAGAAGCGTTTGCACGATGCGCTTGAGTACGGGTACGCGGAACAAAAAGCTTGGTAAGGGCACCAGCAGGCCAGAAACCGGGATCTAAAAGAGTCTCGGCAATAACGGGCGGTGCAGACAAAACAAAAGAAGCAACAGGCTTGGAAGCCTTGCTGACTTTTCTGCAGGAGACAGTTCCAGGGTCTATAGATTTCTTCCTTAAATATTCACAGACAGACTCCGTCATAGTTTCAGGAGAGAATCGTGATATAAAGATATCTAAAGGTCTCGGTATCGTAACCAGAGGGGTGCACGGTTGTAGGGGAACTGTAGCTGCCGTGACCGGGGGGTCGGCCACTATTAAGGGTGAAGAGGTTGATACTGAGACCGGCCTAGAAGTCGCCTCCATCACCGGAACACGGGGCAAGGAACTCAAAGTGACACCGTCCCCAATGATGGCTTGGCGATTTCGATTTTTCCTGCGACTTTTGCGACGCACCTTAGTAACATGTGCAATCGAGTTGACGGCCTCCTGTGGCAAAAGGACGTTCTCCGAACGGGAAGTAGCCGCGGGGCAGGGTGAAGGCAGAGGCTGCACCTCAACCTGCAGAGCGTCATCAGATGCTGCCGTCGCTGAGGAGGTCTTATTTGTAACAGCGACGCTCTCCAAACTTAAGGACAGGGAGCTCAGGGCGTTGTGATTTTGAATCACTGCTGATGATAGCGATTCAATATCAGCCCTAACACGCTTGGTATTCCTTTTTATATCGTCCAATATAGGATGGACAGAAGCCAAGGAGCTATAAGTGCAGGAGGGAGAAGTGGCGACTGGGTTAAGTATCGCCGAATGTATGTCGTCTAACGACTCTAATACTGTTGCAATTCGGGAAGAAATTTTTTCAAATTTCTCAATCAAGGAACCCGTATTGGCCACAGCAGAGTTCAGGGTGTCAGACAACGTGTCAAGCCGGACATTAATAGACTGGACGTCATCAGATAAAATTTGAAAATGGCATGGAAAATGTTACTTGAGAAGGAGTTAAGACGATCCATGACTTTTTTGCGATCATCGAGAAAAGCGTCAGAGATGTCTTTCATCAATCTCAGCACATGACAGGGTTTGATGTCAGAGCATTCACTACACGTAGGCCCTCTAGGAGCCGAAGATTTGCTGCTGACCTTCGAAGTGAGGCAAGAAGGATGGAAAACGCCTCCACAAATCCCATCACAGGAAATCCCGTCACGGGCGATTTCCGAAGAACACCTCTTGCAAAGATCCGCCATGAATACACGGATTTATCTAATATATTATAAAAATGAGAAAAATTTAGCCAAATTCTTTTTTCAACAATTAGAAAAAAAAAATCTATTTAAAATATCACACAATTTTCTAGTTCACTACGCTTAATTGGAAACACTAAACATCTGTATTAAAACTAACACAAGAGAAGCATCCGTGGCGTTCTTTTAAACAAATTAATATTTTTGCATACTTTTAGGAAAAATTAAATTAACAATGTAAATAAAATTCTAACCTTAAAAAAGGCAGAAAAGAAAAAGAAAAAAAAATGCAAAAAACCCGAGAATCCGAATATTAAATGTGTTACCCCGTACAAAGGGAAACAGCAACACAGCGGATGCTACAACAACGAAACAACAAGAAAAGAAAAAAAAAGAAAACACAGTGATTTCCCACTCACAAAAACACAATGAATCTGTTGTTGCACAACTTCACAAAACTTTAAACTACAAATCTTAGTTAATAAGAACTATTTAAAAATCAATAACAAGAAACGAGTAATAATTTTGGGATTGGTAAAACAAAAACAATAAATAAAACAAATTAAAATAAGCGAAACAAAAAACACAACCGCACTCACTGACAACTGACAGCTGTCAGTCAGTTACTCGGATAATATGATAATTTTTATTTACTAATTATAAATTATCTTTGAATTCTGTAATTTAAAGAACCTTAATGAGAAACTTTTGGATAAGAATATTAATCAGATGTTTGACAAATTGATTAAATTCGTCAATACTGGAAAATGTGATGAAAGATCAAAAGCATTTTGTTTACACCTTCTACATAATCAATTGAGGACCTTGCTGCAAGAGGGGGGCAGATCCAGTTTTTAAGAACTTTGGTAAATTAAAAAAAACGTTTTAAAAAATAACGATTATACCTTTGATTATTAATTATACGCTAATTAAAAATATACATATATTATGGGATGATAGTATAGTTTTTAGAGTTATTATTGCTTTTTTAAGAGTTTGGGAGCCGTTTAAAATTTGGATCTGCCCCCCTTTTGCACCAAGATTTCAATAGTTGACTTCGTTTTATTGGATAATAGCTAAAAAACACACAAATAGTATTAATTTTTTATTTAAACAATGAACATAACATCAGAAGTAACAATGATGTTATTATTAATAATAAAAAAAAACTCAAACTTTATAAAAGTTTGCACCAAACGTAGAACGAAAACATAGGGGGCAGATCCAAATATTTCTATAGCGCTCTTGCTTTTCGTCGATACTACTCCGAACATGCACCAAACGATAGCAAATTTTTTTTATGTAAAGTAAGTGAAAAAAAACCGAAAATCGAAAAATTGGATCTGCCCCCCTCTTGCAGCAAGGTCCTCAATTGACATCAATGAAAAAAATATTAAACCATTGATAATAATTATTGAAGAAGTATGTTCACCTGATAAAAACCTAGCTGGAGTTGAGGGAGAATCACCACGCTGTGTGATTTATACTACTGAGGATGATATTGCCAGTGCATATATTGTTGCTGATAGAGAAGTCAACATGAAGGTTGAAAAACCATCAGTGAAAAAGATAATTTTATCTTTACTAGCAGCATGTTATGTATGGGATGTCGCATATCCCAAACCATATCAAAATATATTGGAATATTTGGATCATGAAGTTATTGGAACTCCACTTAATAAAACTAGCTGGGATGTGGGTTCGACCCTTTCGGTCCACACGATCAACTTCCCAGTATGATGGATGTTGAATATATGATTGGATATTTTAATAATAAATGAACAATAGGCAACATAGAATATATCTATAATACCGAGAATTTGTCACAATTTTTTATCAATATTTTCGCTAAAATTTCAAACTAAATGTGTGCACTTACAAGATTAGGATGACGAAAATGTATATAAAATTGATGTATTAATGTTTTTCGGCACCTCAATGAAGTCGATATAGTTTTTAGTTCGCGCGGTGCCGTGCAGGTACAAAAATCACTTAAGTCATTTAAACCAAAAACCGCTGGACCGAATTTTATAAAAATCTTTTCAGATTATATTGTCGCTAATACGCTTCGAACGGCACCTCACGTAAGTCAATATCTTTCGTGGTTCGGGCGATATCGTGCAGGTACAAAAATCGCTTACGCCGCTTAAACAAAAAACGGCTGGACCGAATTTCATGAAAATCTTTTCAGATCATATTTTGGTTAATACTCTTCGAACAGCACGTCAACTAAGTCGATATCTTTTATAGTTCGCGTGATATCGTGCAGGTACAAAAATCACTTAAGTCATTTAAACCAAAAAACCGCTGGGCCGAATATTATAAAAATCTTTTCAGATTATATTGTCGCTAATACGCTTCGAGCGGCACCTAAAGTAAGTCAATATCTTTCGTGGTTCGGGCGATATCATGCACGTACACAAATCACTTACGTCGCTTAAACAAAACTAGTGGGATGTTGTGCCTAGAGACTAGCCACTAATTACGCTTTTTCATGGTATTCTTTCTGTTGAATAACACTTCAGATTGGATGACAATATATTAAGTGGAGATTGATCCGCACTCACTTCCAAGCCGCCGGATCTGGGAATCGAGGCCAATAATTCGAATGTGTCAAATTGAAAAAAAAGGCACATCACACATGTAAACACTATAGAAAACGAATCTAAACATTTTTCTTTGGATTGGAGGAAAATCTAATGTGGTGCACTTTGCACAACAGAATTAGGTGTATTATTTTACTTAAACATACATGTCTTATTGTTAAAAATTCGGCTTACCGCACCCTAGTTTGGCCATGGAGATTCATGAGTATCACACTGACCAATGCTATATATAATTAATCTTGAAAAGTTTTTGTTAAAGGCTTATGTAGGTTATAAGTTGTGAGACTGCGTAATCTAAAACTTAACAAAGTAGTTAACAAACACTACAATATAATCATCATAGCTTAAAAAAAAGGAAATCAAATGTAAACAATAAAATTCTTTGATTCTTCACACACGTCATGGTATATTTCTTTATTCAATATAAACAATAGTTTTTGAGTTGCAAATAAAAACTATATGCCATAATTTCGTTATCATCGGTTTTTGTTCTGGAAGCAAATTTAGAGACGTATTCATGTCAAAAACTTGTTTCATAGGAAACAAAATCCCCGAAGGAAATTAAAAAAAATTATTATGACGAAAAAAAAGCACCGCGAGCCGAAGGATCGAACTCGCAGCCCCACGGACGAGGGAGTTTCCCTAGCCCTTTATAGTCCATGGAAATGGTACTTTAACATTGCAAAAATGCAGGACAAGGTTTTATTTTTGGGATGTGTAGGGGGGGTCAGGGTGAGCTTAAGTTTGAGGATTTTCGGGATTCTAACCCCCCCCCATTTGGCCGCCATCTTGGAAAACGTATGCAAATGGGTTTTCCACTATATCTCCGAAACGGCAAATCTTACCGGAAATTTGCAAGGACACTTTTTGTTTAGAATTAAATAATCTACAATTTATTACTTAGAAATTTTGTGGTAAAATGAATAATTAAGAAGTTATAAGCCTTAGAACACAAAAATTAGTCACAATATTTTCTTTAAAGGCTCTTTTTTGTTGTTTAAATATACTTCTGGTTGAAATTTCCAAACCATTTTCTCAGTTTTTGGTCTTTTGACCAAGAGCTACATTTTGAGATATTTCCCAAGTCTGTATCTGCAGTACTTTCAGAGATGAAAGTAGGCTTCAGACGGACAGACGGACAGACGGACAGAGCCTCTGTATAAGCTTTTTTTTTTTTTTTTGAAAAAGCTAAAAACGGCTGGACCGAATTTCATGAAAATCTTTTCAGATCATATTTCGGTTAATACGCTTCGAACGACACCTCAACGAAGTCGATATCAGTTTTGGTTGGTGCGATATCGTGCAGGAAAAAATGACCACATCCGTACGCACATACGCACACACACACACACACACACACACACACATACTTCCTCCCAATTTTTTGCTTAAAATGCTCCTGGGACCTTGAAAGATGAAAATACGTTGAAATTTTCGATTTCGATTTTCGGACCGATTACAATAACTTCCTATACTGGGAAGTTAAAAAAGGTTGTATTGTTAAAATTTATACGAGAACGAGATTGTGAAGAAAGTAATATCTGAACTATGGCAAGATGAAGTGAAACCCTTTTTTTTTATATTTCATTAACTTTTTTATATCCTTTTATCGAGATTGTGAAGAAAGTAATATCTGAACTATGGCAAGATGAAGTGAAATCCTTTTTTTATATTTCATTAACTTTTTTATACCCTTTTATCGAGATTGTGAAGAAAGTAATATCTGAACTATGGCAAGATGAAGTGAAATCCTTTTTTTATATTTCATTAACTTTTTTATATCCTTTTATCGATATAATATTATTAGAAATAGCTTATTCATTTACAATCTAGATAATTTAAAAGGTTTTTATGTAAAACACATACTATATGTAAAACAGTTCAAGCCGTTTGCTAATAAAACATTAATTGGGTTTTAATTTGAGCATTTCGAGTGTTTTTGTTTTGTAAACATGCTTAAATGCTTAAAACTAGACTACAAGAATAAAATCAGTAAAAGAGTTTACAAATAAATCATTTATAAAACACTAAGGTTTGCAGTGTTATTAATAATATTGTAATCGAAGATACACTCGCTATCCAAAACCAAGAAATTACGATTCTTTTAGTAATACTGGTTGCAATCAAGATTATTGAATTGGCATACAACCTTTATAAGGATCATCGAAGAGGTTTAAGAAAGAAGTACCTTAGTACACCTCGATGGTCCCGAAGAAAAGTATTGTAAATCGAGTTACAATGGTTTTGAGTTAACGGTGTCATCTGAAAGATAACATCTTAAACCATTATCTGTAAAAATTTCACTACTGTACGTGCAATACTCATGAAGTTATAAGCAATTAAAATTTATCCATAATTATGCTTGAAAAACTTATATAACTTTAATATGGAATCTAAATTTATTTTACTTTTTTGTCGAAATTTTAAAACAATTTTTTATGATGTCTATCTGATACAATATTCTAAGAGGACAGAGTAGAAAATTTTTGCTATTGCATTAAGAGTTACAATACTTTTCTTGGAAATTTTTTTTAATCAGAACATATTGTAAACATGAGATAGTCTCGCGGAATTTTTTTTTTACATTTAGTATTATTCTTTGGACATTCAGTCAGTGATGTGAGGAGTTTTGAAAGAGTTAGCAGTTTAAAATATAATGGAGTGCAGGAATTCCAATCCTCGGGCGAAATTGCTTGTTAAGCTGGCTAACGACAATATTGAATGTAAGTAATTTTTATTTGTACAGAAACTATTAATATTCCATATTTATGTACCTACTTTTTACAGTAAATAGTAGACATTTCGAAAAGAACCCTTTTCTTCATTTACGGCGATCAAGTTCTAAGAAAAGCGGAGGTAAACTAGTTTTTAACTTATTCAAGTAGATTCTAGTAACAAGTTTTTTTATTTAATTTTTGTAATATGCAAATAAAGCAGAAAGTGAAATTGCTTCAGAATCACCATCATCCTCCGAAACAGAAATTTTTAAATGCAATGGGACAGATCAAGAATATATTCCTGCCAGTTCTTCTTCAGATTCCGACAAAGATCAGCATGGAAAAGAAAAGGGTATAGAATAAGTCTTACTAATGATATCATAAATAATTTCTTTACAGTAGACTTAGTCACAACACCGCAGTCGTCAACTGCTACAATTATTTCACCAACTTCCCAGTAGGAAAAATCGCAAGTACTTACTCTGGGAAGTAGATTTGGAAGTACTTCTTTATTTAGTGTTTTCTTAACTACCATAGAAGTACTTCTGTAAGTACTTGTTAGTAATGCAGAGAAGAATGGGTTTGGTGACCATGGGTTTGATTTCACGCAAAAAGCACCTTCAAAAACTTTGTAGCTGGTCGTTTTCTTTATTAAATCATCTCAGTCACGTCGTTTTACGTCTAAAAAGCGGAGCGTGTTGTTAATCAATGTATAAATTCATAGTCTAGTCAAAATAGATATTTTACTGCCAGTTAATTCGGAAGTTGCTGAAAATTGGATGAGCCCTTAAAAACACCTGTGGCTCAAGTCATCCTCGACGTCATCTATGTATCTTTTCTTAGGACGACCTGGTCTCCGTTTTCCTGGTGGAGCTTTCTCCAGCACTATCTTTGTCGGGTTTCGTTCTCCACCTCGTTGTACATGACCAATCCATCGTAGTCTGCTTATTTTGATCACTTTAACAACGTTTGGAATCTTGCTGATTTCATACAACTCTGAGTTGTATCTTCTTCTCCAAACGCCCTCAACCTGTATTCCTTTGTAGATCGAACGAAGGATTTTCCTTTCGAATCTTCCTACCAATGCTTCGTCCGCGTTTTTCAATGTCCACACTTCCGAACCATATAGTAGGATAGGCCTTATTAGTGTTGTGTAAAGTGCCAATTTTGTCTTCCTTGAAATATTTCTAGACGTCAGGTGCTTGCGTAGACCAAAGTAGCATTTATTAGCCAGTGCTATTCGTCTTCTGATTTCGGCCGATGTGTCATTTCCTTTCGTTATAATCGTGCCTAGATATACCAATTCATCCACTGCTTCGATGTTGTAGGTGTCGATCGTTATATTTTGTCTGCTACTTCTGGTGTTTTTTGTGCACATATACTTTGTTTTGTGCTCATTTATTTCCAACCCGATTTTTTTTGCGGCTTGCTCAAGTGCTACAAAGGCCTCCTTCATGCTCTCAAATGATCTTCCAAGGATAGCAATATCGTCGGCAAAGGCTAGTATTTGCACTGACCTGTCAAAGATACACCCTGATGTGTTAATCGATGCATCCCTTACTGCTTTTTCTAGGGCCACGTTGAATAACAGGCAGGAGAGTGCGTCATCTTGCCTTAATCCTCTATTTGTTCTGAGGGGTGGGGATAATTCACCATCAATTCTGACTTTACACCTTGCATCTTTCATCGAGATTTTTGTCAGCTCTACAAGGTGTTTTGATATTCCGAGCTGCTCCATAGCCTCAAATAACTCCTTGCGGTTCACACTATCGTAAGCATGTCTGTAGTCGATGAATAACATGTGGATGTTTATGTTAAATTCAACGGCCTTTTTTAGGGTTTCTTTGAGTACAAATAACTGAAAACATCATTATAAATAAAATGTACAGTTTGAAATATTTTTATTCAAGATCAAAAGGTAAACATATCAGTTTTTATAATGATATTTTTTAAGGGCTCTGCCATTTTTCAGCAAATTCAGAGTTATCAACAATTTGAACTCTTTCCGTCTATTTTGACTGGACTATAAGGAAAAACCCCATCCGACTAGTGAATAACAAAAATTATTGGAATATGTAAATCAAGAAGTGATTAGCAAAATTGGCAGCACCAGCATAGGTGTACAAAAGTTTTATTGAAGGCCAACAAATAGGCGTGGAAACCATGAGGACGAAAGGAACTCAAAGACGAAACCGACAGGACATCACAACAGGTCATTAGCATTTCCGGTCCAGAGAAATGTTTTGAAAAAATTCATGGAATATACAGATGTACTTCTAAATGAAATGTCGAGTAAGTACTTCTTCAACACATTCTATGGAAGGAGAAAAGGAAGTACTTCCCGCCTAGGCCATCGCCGTGTTAATGTAATGTCTTTTTTGTATTGGGTGGAAGTACTTCTAAATGAAATGTCGAGTAAGTACTTCTTCAACACATTCTAAGGAAGGGAAAAAAGAAGTACTTCCCGGCCTAGGCCATCGCCGTGTTAATGTAATGTCTTTTTTGTACTGGGTGGAAGTACTGAACTGCTTCTGCAGAAGTACTTCTAGAAGTACTTTTTGAAGTACTTCCATTCCCTACTGGGTTTTAGCCCTTTGTCTAATACTTCTACACCAACAAGAAAGAGGAAAATACAAAAAGAAAGTTGGTTTAAAGAGAAAAATAAACGGCTTTGTAACTCGGGACAAGAATATGTCAACCATTTGGGGAAAAATATTCCTAGAAAGAATATGAAGGATGGTTGCAACGAAAGTTGTAGATTAAAGTGCTCAAAAAAATTTACTGAGCAGGAAAGAGAGGGCATATTTAAAAGATTTTGGAGAATAAGTGACCACACTAGGAAGTGGGATTTTATATCTGTGGTTTTTTTTAACTAACTGCTTATCTGCAAAATTGTAATTTTACAGGAGATTGAAATTTGTATAGTTATTTCAAAGCAATTATAAACGAGATAAGATGATACCAGCAAAAAACTTTGTTAATAATACTAAATTCAATTGCAACAATTATGAGGTTTTGTGTACATTTTAATTCTGAATACTTTAGTATAAATAACTCAAAATCACAAATTTTGCAGATAAGCAGTTAGTTAAAAAAACCACAGATATTAACTTATTCGAAAACAGTTGATAAAAAAATAACATTGGTTAAGGGTTCTAGACGGAGTTGTACTAGGAATTATTATCTGCCTAAAGGAACCGAAACACAGAGAGTTTGTTTGAACATGTTTGTATCGACATTAGGCATTTCTTATCAATGAAACAGCATATAATAAATTAACTGTCGGTGACGGCATTTTATCACCAGATAAAAGAGGAAAACATATTCGTCCCGTCAATGAGGTTAAAAATCATATTAAAGCAACTGTTCGGCAACACATTGAATCTTTTCCAACGGTTGAGTCACACTACTGCCGTAAAGACACTACACGGTCTTATATAGATGGTGTTAATAGTATTGCACAAATGAAAACGGTGCTACTGAAAGGCAATATAGAGATATATTCGTAAGTGAATATAATATAGCATTTTTCAAACCCAAAAAGGACCAATGCGAACTTTGTTGTGCCTTCAAAAACATGGAACCCTTAGACCAGAAAAATAAAGAGGAGGAAATTAAAATTCATTTATCGAATAAACCGAAGTCTTTTACGAGGGACTCGCAAGTGAACACTAGACTAGACATAACTCGGAAAAAACTTGTCAAGTATTTCAAGAGGCACACTGGCGAAAATCTAGAATAGATTTAAGTACTAAGCCCTCGCAAGGCACTTGCAAGTGAAACTAGTCTAGTTGAAACATGACATAAACTGTTCTAGATTTCCAAGAGGCATATGTACTCGCGAAAATCTAGAACAGATTTTATTACTAAGCCCTCGTAAGGCACTAGCAAGTGAAACTATTCTAGTTGAAACTTGGCATAAACTGTTCTACATTTCCAAGAGGCATACTCGCAAAAATCTGGAATAGATTTCAGTACTAAGCCCTCGTAAGGCACTAGCAAGTGAAACTATTCTAGTTTAAACTTGACATAAACTGTTCTAGATTTCCAAGAGGCATACTCGCTAAAATCTGGAATAGTCATTTTTTCTTCTTATTGCACTGGGAAATTTGAAGGCTGCGAAACATCTGGTGTTTATGACATTTCGAGGAATTCGAACCAAAATGTTAGATAACATCCAGCTTAAAGTTCTATTTCTTTCTATACCTCGTAACTGCCTTTTTGAAGTGTTAACTTCTTTAGGCGCGTTTGGCACTTTTTCGCTGGGGGTAAAACAAAGAATTCGCGACACGCGCATTTTGTTGCTTACACCCGTTTCTGGACACATGTTGGCGACACGCGCACTTTGTTGTTCACTCGTTTCTGGGCACTTGTGCCTATGAAGCTGGCTAGAGCATGGAAACTTTTAGTTGAGCTCCACTTACAAACAGCAGCGCATAATTATATGTGTGCGAGGCAAAATAGCCCGCCCTTGGTGGGTGGGATTGGGTTAGAATGTTGCAATGCAGAAGCTGCTCTCAGCATTCGTTTTATATTCTCGCGCCGCTCTCAAAATTCATGTCATATTTTCGCACGCCATCGCACACAGCAGCGAATGTGTGCGAGAGGATGAAATGAATCAAGACCCTCTCAACTACAGGCCATGCAGTTTTATATGGCACTAATACAACCATAGCTGAGAATAGTCCCAAAATTTGACAGTTGCTGAGAATTTAATGGCGCAGAGTACGTTCGCGAGTGTTTTCGTTATAGTTTTGTGGTAAAAAGTGGTAAATTATTGAAATTTATCGCTTTAAACCATACAAGGATTATCAGTGATTATTTCTTTAGTGATTTAAAAAAAATATATAAAAAAATAGTGATTTAGTGTATTTTTGGTGTCTTAATTGTTACGGTGATTAATTTATTTTACATTCGCGGTGTTTTTTTCGTGTATATTAAGGGAAAATATGCTGAATATTTAATCAAAAGTGATTTTAAAGTCATTAATTAATTTATTTTGCATATATTACTAAACATATAAGTACAGAAAAGTGCGAATGGAAAAGTGAATAAGAGAAGTGTTTTTCGGCACCTATATTTTTAATAATAATATCATAATATATGTATTAATCACTTTAAAATCACTTTTAATTCCATAACTACACAAAACATTAAATATTCAACATTTTTTTCGTAAATAAACATGAAAAAACACCGTGAATGTGAAAAAAAAAGTTGATCGCCTTAACAATTTGAACACTTAAACACACTTAATCACCAAATTTGTTTTATTTTTTTTAATGAAATCACTAAAAAACTATTCACTGATAAATCCAAGTGCAGTTAAAAGTGTTAAAATACAATATTTTATCACTTTTTACTGCAAAAATAAACACAAAAATTCTGCGCGTACGGCTTCCGCGCCATGTTACTCCGGTGTGCGTTGACTTTTGGGACTATTACCACCACCATGAAAAATTCATCTACGAGGCCTGTAGTTGAGAGGGTCTTGAATGAATGCTAAAGAGCGGCGTGAATATGCCATGGATTTTGAGAGCGGGTCTGCATACATTCATACATTCGCTGCTGTGTGCGATGGCGTGCGAGAATGACATGAATTTTGAGAGCGGCGCGAGAATATAAAACGAATGCTGAGAGCAGCTTCTGCATTGCAACATTCTAACCCAATCCCACCCACCAAGCGCGGGCTATTTTTCCTCGCACACATAGAATTATACGCTGCTGTTTCTATGTGGAGCTAAACCAAAAGTTGCCATGCTCTAGCCAGCTGCATAGGCACAAGTGCCCAGAAACGGGTGCGAACCAAAAATGCGCGTGACCATCGCTGATGTCTGTTGCTGGACCTCGACTAAAAGTTGCCATGCTTTAGCCAGCTAAATGGCTGCAATATTTAAATATTTTGCTTGGATTAATCGCTCTCGGCGACATGGAATACGTTTCGGCGTTTCGCCTATTCGACTGCGCGTCTGTATTTTACGTACATATCTGGGGCAGTACCCCAGTAGAGAAAATCGCAAGTATTTATTGTGGGAAGTCGATTTGGAAATACTTCTTTAATTAGTGTTTTCTGTAATGAGTTATAAGTAATGCAGAGGAGAATGGGTTTGGTGACCAAGCGTTTGATTTCGCGCAAAAAGCGTGTTGAAAAACTTCGTAGCTGCTCGTTTTCTTTGTTAATTATCTCAGTTATCTCAGCCATTAAGTTTCTGATCTTTAAGGGGGTAGACTACAGTAAAATTTTCAAAAAATTCATTTCTTTTTTTTTGCTTTAAATTTGAAATCAGCCACCTCGAAAACCACCGAGTTAGAAATTTCATCACAAAATAATCAAGATTTCACGTTTTGGCCAGAAATTTGGGACTCTGTCCCACAGTGCTATGTTCAAACGCGTTTTTCTCGAAACGATGTGTTTCAAAACGGTGTACATGATATCTCAAGATCTAATCAACGAATTGACTTGAAATTTGACACACTTCTTTTATGGATGAGTGCCTCTGGCGTCACGTGGGATTTTGTCAATATCTTGCTCTGTTCAATAATTATTAACAATCATAACATGAAATTTGTGCCGAAAAAACGTATTTGCACAAATTTCATGTTATGATTGTTAATAATTATTGAACAAAGCAAGATATTGACAAAATCCCACGTGACGCCAGAGGCACTCATCCATAAAAGAAGTGTGTCAAATTTCAAGTCAATTCGTTGATTAGATCTTGAGATATCATGTACACCGTTTTGAAACACATCGTTTCGAGAAAAACGCGTTTGAACATTGCACTGTGGTACAGAGTCCCAAATTTCTGGCCAAAACGTGAAATCTTGATTATTTTGTGATGTAATTTCTAACTCGGTGGTTTTCGAGGTGGCTGATTTCAAAGGGGGTAGCGGGTTAAGAGGGGTCTGGCGGCCCCCACCGGTTCTGCTACAACCGACCCGAAAATCTTAAATAGGGTCGAAATTTTTTTTTGAGATCTTTTGCGACCCCATGGACCCAAATGAAGACCCCATAATCGTGAAAAATGTGTTTTTTTGACATTTTAGTTTTTTTTGAGCATTTAAATCGGGTTTTAAGGGTTTGCAACGCATCTTAAGATTGTTTTTGGATGTGTAGATGTTTCCTGAATTTTTTCAGATTTTTTCGTTTAGTGAAAATATGTGAAATATAGGTTTGAATGCAAAAAAATCGTGAAAATCCCCTTATGTTGAAGGAAAAAGTCTAAGGTTTTTAGGTTTAGATTCATTCTTATTTTGGCTGCTAAATAGCTTTAATAGCGACAACCTTCCTCTTTCAAATGAGCCTAATTGGGCTCCATTTGGTTGATTCTGGTAAGCGGGGCGATTTTTTAAATAAAAGTAGAATTAAATATTTTTACGGTTTTTCGACAATAAAAAGTGTATTCGTTACAGTGCGTCCACACTATGAAAAATGAATCAAAATAGGGGTTTTGAGGTCGCTAAATAATAAAAATACTATTTACAACATGTTAAACTTACAATTTAATTATAAACTTAATAAAACGTGGTAACTTACGTTAGTTTTAATCCTCATCACTATCTTCATTAATAACAGGCTCAACGCTTTGAACACAAAAGGGATTCGTTAGAATTTGCGCTGGACGGATAATTTTTGACAAATATCTCGCGTGTCCTAAGAAATAAATGATTGTGGCCACGTGTGCGCAACAACCGACAGTTCTAAGCCCATTCGCACAATCGCATACGTATTCTTCGATACCACCCCTGCCAATAGTATTAGGAACGTATTTGACGTAACTTTTGTATACTTTTCGACTTATATGCCTTGATTTAACTTCACATTTCAAAATTCTTTTATCCTCCAACAAGTAGTGCATATTAAGAACCCCGTCTTCAGTATAAACTTCTGATAAATAGGAAACAGTCTGCGATAACTGGTAAGACCCTGTAAAAAGTATCTTTAAATCTTTTTCTGTCAGCTCTGGAAAATCAAAGACATCGTTGGAGTCAAAGGTTTAAAGGTCCTTTTTTTTCTATTCCAGTTTTCCTCTTCTACCACTTTTGCTAATTCATTATTAACGTCTCTTCTTCGTAACATTTCCTCAGTAATCTCATCTTGTAGTTCGGTATCAGAGTTGAGTCTCTTTCCAAACTCATTTACCAGAAAATTCGCTACTTTACAATAGAGTTCTGCTGTTTTTAGAAACTTATTATCAAGTCGCTCATGCAAGAATTTGAATTTACTCCCAATGATACCATGAACAGCTTCTATTACCCATCTAAGCTTTGTCACAAATCGACTTTCATTTGCTTCTTGTGTCGTCAGTTGTTTTCTTTGCCCCTTTAACGCAGGCATCAGCACGACAAATCCCTCACGCTCTAACAAAGTTTTGACATCTCTGAATCCTCTGTCAAGAATAAAAACGTCACCTTTTCTAAGAAGTGATCTTAAACCATTTGAATCTTCAAGAATTTTTTCCATGATTTTTGCATCATTCATTGTTGCTTCATAAGGCCCAAAAACATCCACCACAAATCCATCTGTAGTGCAAACTGTAAATGGTTTATAGAGGTGACATTTGTTTTGTCCAGAAAAAGATTTTCGTTGATAATTGTTATTGCTACTTTTTTCATGTCGTAGATATGACCCATCAGCTATCAAAATCAAACGATTCTCAAAACCGTGTAATTTTTTCACATACGGAGAAGTGTGGTTATCTATCAAATCTTTACGGGAACATGCATGTACCCCAAACCTATCTGGCAAAACATCATTCTTGAATGAATTCAAGATTGATCCGATGTATTCAGATACATCTTGATCATATTTAATATCAAAAATAGACGCTATAGTACTGTTAGAATTTCCAGTTCTTAATATGAAAAGAAATACGACAAGAGCTTGATTTATAGTGCGTTTTTTAGTATTCCGCATTGAAACTAACATATCTTTCAATGTTTTGAAATCTTTAACGTCGTAGCCAGTCAATGACTTTATTCGCTCGTCGGATAAATCGTTATCTTCTACTCTGTCTAGAATACTATTATTACAAGAATTAGAAAGTATGTTTAAAAATTGTGCTAACTCTTCTGCGTCGATTGAACACGTATTCGAAAAGACCTGTAGTTTGGGAATTTCATCAGCGTAGAAGCGTTCACCAATGAGATGTTCAGAGCAACACCGATTGTTTTTGGGAATAAAAATTCTCGAATGAATAAAAGCCTGTATCCGAGCTTTGAATGGTATGACCATTTTTTTTCCATTTGGGACAAGGCAAACGCAACAAGATTTGTGGGACGCGATAACTCTATTCAATGGCATAACTATCAATTCGCGTTCTTTTTTTTCTCGGAAAACGAAAATTGGGTCATTAAACGAAGACGATTGTGACAGCGACGACGAAGATCCTGTGTCTGATTGTGAATGCTGGATCGCCTGATGTGTCGATTGAGAATCATTACTTGATACTGACAAATTCGACAATTGTGATGACTGCTCTTCTACTAGATCGACTTCTAGCGAAATATTTTCTGGTTCTTCTAGATGGACCTCGGGCGAAAGATTTACTGATTCTGCTTGATCGACTTCTGGCAGGGGATTTGCAGGTTCTACTGGAGCGACCTCTGCCGAAGGATTTGATGGATGGCTGCGGCTCGTTAATGGTTGATCAATACGTTTCATTAAATTATATGCTTTTGAACGACATCTGTGGCATAAAATGTCTCCTACACTCATATGTGGACCCATACTTTTAGAAAACGTGTGGGCTTCAGCATCTGACGAAATGATTTTTTGCTGTCCAGAATCGTGACGCAGCAAAGTCTTGCATGAAACGCACCTTTCATCGACTACAGATCTTCGTTTCTTAGGTGGCATCTTATTTCCCGGTCAGAAAAAAATAAATATTTTTTTGTGAATGGAAATATTTATAAAAAAATTCCACTTAATTTTAGTTTTCCACTTAATTTTTTTTAACTCACTATATAGTCTTAAGCTTAAACAATAGATATTACACGGAGTAAAAAAACAAACAGATATTATTAAACGGAGCTGAATACAGAGAGAAAGATAGACCGCGTGATTTGGGGTTCGGCTTAGAACTGTCGGTTGTTACGCACACGTGGCCACAATCATTTATTTCTTAGGACACGCGAGATATTTGTCAAAAATTATCCGTCCAGCGCAAATTCTAACGAATCTCTTCTGTGTTCAAAGCGTTGAGCCTGTTATTAATGAAGATAGTGATGAGGATTAAAACTAACGTAAGTTACCACGTTTTATTAAGTTTATAATTAAAGTGTAAGTTTAACATGTTGTAAATAGTATTTTTATTATTTAGCGACCTCAAAACCCCTATTTTGATTCATTTTTCATAGTGTGGACGCACTGTAACGAATACACTTTTTTATTGTCGAAAAACCGTAAAAATATTTAATTCTACTTTTATTTAAAAAATCGCCCCGCTTACCAGAATCAACCAAATGGAGCCCAATTAGGCTCATTTGAAAGAGGAAGGTTGTCGCTATTAAAGCTATTTAGCAGCCAAAATAAGAATGAATCTAAACAAAAACCTTTGACTTTTTCCTTCAACATAAGGGGATTTTCACGATTTTTTTGCATTCAAACCTATATTTCACATATTTTCACTAAACGAAAAAATCTGAAAAAATTCAGGAAACATCTACACATCCAAAACAAATCTTAAGATGCGTTGCAAACCCTTAAAACCCGGTTTAAATGCTCAAAAAAAACTAAAATGTCAAAAAAACACATTTTTCACGATTATGGGGTCTTCATTTGGGTCCATGGGGTCGCAAAAGATCTCAAAAAAATTTTTTTTCGACCCTATTTAAGATTTTCGGGTCGGTTGTAGCAGAACCGGTGGGGGCCGCCAGACCCCTCTTAACCCGCTACCCCCTTTAAAGCAAAAAAAAAAGAAATGAATTTTTTAAAAATTTTACTGTAGTCTACCCCCTTAATGTATAAACATATATTTGAATTTATGTTTATGATTAAATTTAAATCGCTTAATTTTACTTATTTTACTGGTTCTGAAAAATTCAAATTGAATCCAGTAGATTCCCATAAAAATTTAGATCCGTGACTTTGGCTGAATATAATATGACTTTTTTTGCATATTTGCACAATGTTTAAAATAGCAAAAATTTCTGTTTCGTGACTATTGCATCAACCCGACGATATATACTGTGTACTAAGTACTACATATTTCCTATGAACTTTGCACTATGTATTTATTACTATATATTAGCTACTATTTTTAATAAAAACTACATTATCCCAGTCATCCATCGTCCGATCTTTGTGTGATAAGTTTAGGACAAATATTTTAATTTCCAAAACATTGCAACACATTTTGGAGTGAGTGGATATAAGTAACAATTAAATAAACTTTAACAGAATATTCCTAAATAAAATATATTAATCCTTATCGTCCTGTATTAAGATTGATTTGGACATTTAGACTAGCCATAGAAGTTAACACTTCTAAAGTGTGGTCCTACGCACACTCGTATTTTTTTTATGTGGTAGTGCTAAGCTCAGGAGTCACCCTTTGTACTACTAGTCCGTCATGTCATTTGTCATGTCATGGTGCAATGTCTAGCAGTAAGCTTAGTACGGGGGAGGGGTGGGGGAATAGGTTAGGGATTATAAAGGTACGGGAGGGTATTGAAGAAGGTGGTGATGAACCCTGCGTTTGAACTCTTGGATGTTGTAGGAGCTCGGAAATACCGACTGCGAGAGATTATTCCACAGTCGAGTTGTTCTATTTAACAAAATATATTTAACTCTCAAACACGCCCAAGAGGTTTGAGTGCTTTTTGCTAAGCACCCACGTTTCGGATGCATAAGTGAGAACGGGTAAGACCATCGTCTTATATAGTAAAAGTTTAGACGTTATGGTTAGATATTTGGATTTGAAGAGCCTTGACAGACTATAGTAGGCTTTGTTGGCTTTAAGCAGTCGTGCGCGTATTTTTGGTTCCATGCTATTGTCGGCTGCTACTATTGACCCAAGGTAGGTAAATGATTTTACCACGTCAAACTCGTGTTCCGCTACCTTGATTGTGGGACCAATGTTAGGTGTTCTTCCAGACGAGGCCACCATGTACTTTGTTTTGCTTTCGTTAATGTGCAGTCCCAGATTTCCTGCCGCTTGCTCAATCTGAGTGAAAGCTTCTTGTACAGCTGTTGTTGTTCTTCCAATGATGTCAATGTCGTCTGCGTAAGCCAGTAATTGGGTGGACTTGTGGAGGATTGTACCCCTAGATGTCACGCCCGAATCTCGGATCACTTTCTCCAACGCCAGGTTGAAAAGGAGGCAGGCCAGACCGTCCCCTTGTCGGAGTCCATTATAGATGTTGATTGGTCTGGACAGTGTTCCGGATACCTTTACTTGGCTTGACACATTGATCATGGTCAACCTACATAGTCTTGTCAGTTTGTTGGGGATGCCGAATTCTCTCATGGCTTTGTAGAGTTCTACCCTGGCTATGCTATCATAGGCGGCTTTAAAGTCTATGAAGAGGTGTTGAATTGAGTTTTGAAACTCTAGACATTTTTCCATAGCCTGCCTCAAGGTAAAAATCTGATCAATCGTTGATTTGCCTGGGCTGAAGCCACACTGGTAATGGCCTATGATGTTTCTGGCGTATGGGGCCATCCTGTTTTGTAGGATAGCGGAGAATATCTTATACACGGTACTCAACAACGTTATACCGCGATAATTAGTGCACGCTGTGATATCTCCTTTTTTGTGTACCGGACAGAGGATGCCTTTTCTCCAGTCTTCTGGCATCACTTCCTGCTCCCATACTTGCACAATTAATTCATGAATCGCTTGGTGTAATGTAGGCCCTCCATATTTAACCAGCCCCGCTGCGATGCCGTCTGCACCCGAGGCCTTGTTGTTTTTCAGCCGGCTGATGGCTCTGCTAACTTCTTCTATGCTTGGTGGCGGCAGCATAGCATTGTCATCAGATATTGGTGGAGCCTCCGAATCCTCAGTTAGCTCGCCATTTAGCAATTCATGAAAGTGCTCTTCCCATCGCTCCAAGATGCCTTTAGGATCGGTGATCAGATTACCTTCTTTGTCCTTGCAGTATGTGCAACGTGGTGTGAATTGCGTCATACTGCGGACTCTTTGGTAGAACTCCCGCGCCTGGTGCGGCCGTCGTTCTCTGTACTGTTCTAGCTCACAGACGAGATTTTTTTCCCAGGCTTCCTTTTTCCGTCTGTGAATTCTCTTTTCTTCTTTTCTGAGCTCTTTATAGTTCTCTTCGCGTGCCCGTGTTCTCTGAGACTGCTGCATGGCTCAGTACGCAGCATTCTTACGTTCAGTTGCCAGCTTGCATTCATTATCGAACCAGTCGTTCCGATCTTTACGACTTCTGCCTAAGATGGAATCAGCAGTACTAATGACAGTATTTTTAAGGCGGGTCCAGTTCTCTTCAACGCCCGGCATCTCATCCCCAGGACTTAGGGCGAGTTCTAATGCATGACCGTAGCTGTTTCTGGCCATTTCATTGCGTAGTGCAGCTGTGTTGATTCGAGCCTGATCAGCGGATACAAAGCTTTTCAACGTTGTAATGCGCTCTCGGAGCACCATACCAACAAGATAGTGATCCGAGTCGAAGTTGGCACCTCGGTACGTTCGTACCGTCATCAGACCCGAAAGGTGGCGGCGGTCTATCAACACATGATCTATTTGGTTGCGAGTGGCTCCATCAGGAGATACCCAGGTGGCTTTATGGATATCTTTACGCGCAAATCTAGTACTTGCAACGACCAAGTTCTTACTTGCTGCCATCTCTACAACTCGCTGTCCATTGTCATTAGTGTTTTCATGCAAGCTGTGGTTGCCGACGTTCAGATCTCCCAGTATGATTTTTACACATACCTGGGGCAGGCATTAAGTTCCCGTTCAACTAATTCGAAGAATTCTTCTTTATCATCATCCGAGGACTCTTCTGTAGGTGCGTGAACGTTTATGAGGCTGATGTTCTTAAATTTACCTCGCACACGAAGGGAGCATAGCCTTTCGTTTATTGCTTTAAAGACGATAATGGTAGGCTTCATTCTTTTGCTAACCATAAAACCTACTCCTAGAACATGGTGTTTTGTATGACAGCTGTAATATACGTCATACTCAGGTTTTTGCAAAACACCATTCCCTGTCCACCTCATCTCCTGAATGGCGGCAATGTCAGCTTTATACTTTGACAGGGTATCGGCTAGATGTTTTGAAGCTCGAGTTCTGTACAGAGTTCGAACGTTCTATGAAAAAATTCGTAAATCGTTTTGCCCTTTTCGTTGCCGTGGTCGTCGTCGTTTATTCCAGTATCCGAGGCATGTTGCTCGTTCCGTAATAATTGTTTTTTACGGGTGAGGTTATTAGCCTCACGCCAACCTTACTTGGAAGGGACTAGCCCGATCATATTAGCCTATCCTCTCTCATAGAATAGTTACCAGTGGCCACCATTAGGAGGTTATGATCGCACTTCCATCAGTCCGAAATAGTTACGGCACGTGCATGTTATGCTACATGTTATTCCCCCTATTCCGCTGATGACTGACCACTGACCAACGAAATTTGCCTGCGTTAAAGTGTTATGCCTTTTGAAACGAGGCAAATTTCGTCGACCGACAGATTTCGGGTGCGACACTTGCAGGTCCGAGAATCGAGTGAGGGTAGGAAGCAAAGGGAACTTACTTGTGCTGTTCGTCGATCGCTTGTCTGTAGAAAGGGTGATGAGACCTTCACTTTACACTGCCGCGCGTATTTTCTTCCACTATTGTTTTGTTGTTGTTGTTTTTTTTGTGGGCTTAGATTTTTTTTTTCACTTTTCACAAAGAAAAAAAAAATTTGTTTTTATATTTTGTATTTAGCGGGGCGTGTTTGACGGACCGGACCAGCACACGTCCGTTCACTTCGCTGTCCACGGCCTGACAGAAAAGAGAGAAAGGTCCGAAATACTTCAGTACAACACTGGTGGTACGTGATTTTCCTGTCGCCTTTGTGGCAATAAAAAAAAAACAAAATATTCATTTTTTCTTTCGAACTGTCCCTCCAAAGATATGAAACTCAAAAGTGTTATATATTGAATATAAATAAATCTATATATATATGTATATATGTACATTGTACACAAGATGTAAAGAAGTCTGACCCCGAACATCTGTATTTCCCGCTAGGTATTTGCTTATTGAGTTAATTTTCTGGCTAGATCGCCAGTCTGTTCGTTCGTCTCCAGCGGGTGCAGATGCGTCGTGGTCTGACAGCTTCATACGCCGGCTGTAATTCCGTAGATTATTTAGTATAAGGTTTTTTCGAAGTGTCTAGAAATATTGCGTGAATGATAACTAAATGAATAATAAATTTTTTAACATTGGTGTAATAAACAATTAATTGAAATTACTCGGTGTGTTTTTTTTATAAGTAACTGACCAGGAAAAAACACAATAGTGGCGACGCGACGAGGATAAAACTGTTACAAAAAAAAATTTTCTCCAAGGTGAAGTAGTGGTCAAAAAAACACGTGAGTGGGAAAAAATTTATAATGTCGGAGGAAGAAAAGAAAATTTATTTGTCAAAAAATATGGGTTTCGATCAATTTATACCCGGGAACAATTTCAAAGTGTGGGAAAAACGGTTTCGGCAGTTTTTATTGCGTGAACAAATTGGAGAAGCGGAAAAAAACATGTGGTTGATAACGGTCGTAGGGGCAGAACCGTGCGAAGTGTTAATAAATTAAACAAGCCCAAAAGAGCCGGAAAATGTGGAATTCGAGGAGCTTATGAGAATTTTATCGAATCATTATGGACCTAAAACAAACAAACGTTCAGAGCGCTTTAAGTTTTACAAAGCGGTTCAAGAGAGTGGAGAAACTATTAGTGAATTCATAGTGCGTTTCAAAATGCTATCACAAACATGTGAGTTTGGAGCTTTTCTGGACGAAGCTTTATCAGACAAATTAATAACGGGTTTGAGAAATGAAAAAATACAACAGGCGCTCTTAAATAAAGGCAACGATACATTTGACAAGTATTGTGAAGTAGCACTGAACATGGAATTATCGGAACAGTCAATGCAGTGCATGAAGTCGGCAACGCAATCCGTAATCGGAGCCATAAATAAGAAGTCGGAATGTCTACCGCCTAGAAGGAGACCTGTAGAAAATCTATTCAGAATTAAAATATATGTACATATTGAACCAACACAAATGTGAAGAAAATTCCACTTATCCAGCTCATGTATTTGTAATAATTATATTGTCACGCATACATTTAAAACCTTATATCATCAGCTTTTTTGTTAGAAGCAGTTCAGTTCATTTCAATCCGTTGTATGAATTCTTTTTTCCAATCGTTTCTCGATAATAAAGATTTAATTAATTTGAGTTAGAGCCGGTGTTTCAATAATAATAATATATTTAGACTGATTTTTAATATTGGTGCCGAAACCCGGGAATTAGCTGATCGGAACGGAATCTTAAAAAACGTGATCGGAAAACGATTGGGTTCTAACGGTTATTCAGAAAGTCGCGAAGTTATAAATAATGGATCTTGCAAGTCGTGCAATTTATCGCGGACAAGTTACAAAACTAGTTAAAAGCGCGAGTGAATTTCTGCAGTCAGATAACGCGAAGATTAGTGAACAGCTAGATCATCTGGATAGCATAGAAGAGGATTTAACGGTTTTTCTGGATCGACTAACAGTCGCATATGAAAGTTTGCAAAAGGCAAACAGCGAAGTTCGAGCTTCAATTAAGTCTGAAGACTTCGAGAAGGAAGCAGAAAGTATAGCCGAATATAATGATAAAGCCATTGGAACCATCGCGCGTATCAAACAACGATTGAAGAAAGTGCGTCAATTACAGGACCAGTCATTTAACGCCAGCGTACGAGCTCCAATCTCGGACTCAGCATCGCCTAAAGAAAATTTCGGTGCAGTTAAGCTGAAAAAGCTAAATTTGAAGACTTTCTCAGGAGACTTCAAGGAGTGGGTTCCATTCTGGGAACAATACCGAACTCTAGTGCACGAAAATACTTCCCTCAATACTATCGACAAATTTAATTACTTAGAGACAGTGTTAATAGGAAAAGCAGCTAATACAATAGCTGGTCTCACACCCTCAGCGGCGTGTTATGATGTAGCAATCGCCTTGCTCAAAGAGGAATACGGTGACATGGAAAAAATTGTCGATCACACTATGCAGAATTTGCTTTCAACTCAGCCCGTGGCACTGCGATCAGATGTCTCAGGTCTCAGAAAACTTTACAACTCCGTTTTAGCTTCTACTCGCTCATTGTCTAGCTTAGGAATTCCGTCTTCGAATTATTTCGTCATGCTAAAGGGTGTTTTGTTACGTTGCCTGCCCAATGATCTACGGGTAGATTTCCATCGTTTTTATGATGACCTTTGCGCATCCCAAAAGGGTGAAACGGATCATGGAGAAAATGACAAAAGGAAGGACGAAGAAGCTAGTACATCAGCAGCCACTGAGATTACATCCACAAAATCGATCGGCGACAAACAAGTCAATTGTCTCCTAAAGTTTTTAAAAAGGGAAGTGGAATCGCTGGAGAAAGCAAGTGAAGCTAAGCCTCATAAGCATCGACAGACAAATATTAATGCAAAGCCCGTAAGAACGGCTTTGGGATTATTCACCACTAGTGCAAATGAAAATGGCTGTTTCTTCTGCAAAAGATCTGATCACGGAGCCAAAGAGTGTGATGGTATAAAATCGCTGTCGGAAAGAAAACAGATGCTGAAAACTGATGGTAGATGTTACCGCTGCTGCCAACGTGGACACAACTCCAAATATTGCCGAAATAAAAATATTGTGTGTAGAAAATGCAAAGGTAGACATGCAACTTGTATGTGTGATCCCCAGTATACTAAACGGAAAGCTGCACCAAATGCAGTAGATACCGACAAAGGCTGTGTAGCAAACACAGCAACCACACCGTCCTCTTTTGTACAACAAACCTTAAATCTGTGCACGACACATACTACTCAAGAGAATTTGGACGTATACTTGCAGACCGCTTGCGCATTCGCTTCCAATGAACACTCGACCAAAGCATTGTACGTGCGCATAATAATGGATGGAGGAAGTCAGATGGCTTTTATTAAAACAAGCATTGCGCGTCGATTGAATTTGCCTATTGTTAGCACCCACAATCTCAGCGTGATACCATTCGGCAGTGATAAGAGAACACCGAGTAAAATTTGTAATAAAGTCAGGTTTGTGCTGCGGAGTCAATATGGGGATAAAGCTGTAATTTTGGACGCCCTTGAAGTTCCGGAGATTTGTTTTGATATTCTTTCTATGCCTAACATTAATGAATCTTGTTTTAGCGAATTATCACTAGCAGACGTTCAAATATTTGGAGATCGACTCGAGGAGGGCATTAGTGTACTTATTGGCGCAGATATGTATTGGCAGTTTGCAACGGGCGAACACAAGCGTCTAACAGATAAATTGACAGCAGTAAACACAATTCTTGGATGGACACTGCAAGGTCCTTCACCTAACTGTAGGTTAAGTGTTAATCTCAGCTGTGTCGCCTCTCTTAATGTTTGTGCGTGCAAGGAAATTAAAAATTTTTGGGAGCTTGAGGCCTTAGGAATTACTAGTGAAAGTGAAAAACGAGCCGGTACAGATTTTAGTACATATACCATCAAAAGGGATACCCGCTACGAGGCATCGCTCCTTTGGAAAGATGACAAAGGTACCTTACATGACAACCGCGGTGGTGCTTTAGTTCGAATGAAATCGCTGGTTAGAAAGTTGTGCGCTACAAACAAAATTATTGAATACGATGAGGCTATGACCGATTTGATATGTAAAGGTATTGCCGAAAGGGCACCGGAAGTTTCAGATAGTGATCGTGTTTATTACCTGCCACATAGAGCAGTTTATCGGGACGATAAACAAACGTCAAAACTTCGCATCGTTTTTGATGCTTCGCATCGTTTTTGATGCCGGATATTTTAGCGATTCTTCTGAATTTTCGCTGTGGCAAAATAGGAATAGTGGCGGACATCGAGAAAGCCTTTTTACAGGTCTCTCTTCACCCAAAAGATCGCGATAGCCACCGATTTTTCTGGTTTGCGGAGAAAATAACGGAAACGAATAATCTTCCTGCTGTCCAAATATATCGTATGACGCGTGTAACTTTTGGCGTTACTTGTAGCCCGTATCTGTTGGGAGCTACTCTATTGAAGGTTCTTGACGAGTCTTTCTATCGCTACTCTGAAACAGTTGCCGCTCTCCAATCGAGCTTCTATATGGATGACTTAATTATCAGCACTGATAGTGATATAATAGCATCAAAAATGTATAAGGAAGCGACTCTCATACTGAAGGGTGCATCAATGAGACTACATAAATGGAACTCGAATAGTTGCAACTTACGAAAGCAATTCGCTAGAGAAGAGGAGCCCCCTCGGATTCAAAAGGTGTTAGGATTAATTTGGCATGTTCTTACTGACGAATTAGTTGTAAATTTGGATGTTGCTGAAAATCTTTTATCGTCTGGAAAGTTGCAAGGAACGAAACGAAACGTATTAAAGGTAATGGCTACAATTTTTGACCCCTTTGGTATTTTAGGTCCTTGGATTGTGCGCATGAAACTACTTTTTCAAGCAATTTGGCGAGAGAAATGGAATTGGGACGAATTACTACCCACAGACCTTCTGACGGTATGGACGGCATGTTGCGCGGATGTGAATGAATTACGAGAAATAGCTATACCGCGATCTGTCTCATCTAAAGAGGATATTTCTCAATCGCAGCTTCATATCTTCGCGGATGCCAGCTTACATGCCTATGGGGCAGTTGCGTATTTAAGAATAGTTCGAAATAACAACGTCTCGACTTGTTTTCTCTGCGCTAAACATACGGTGGCTCCCATCAAGGAATGTGATCTTCCAGAGTTAACGCTTCCAAAATTAGAGCTTACGGCCGCATTAATTGCTGCTCGGTTGCTGAATTACCTCAGGCAAAATCTTAAAACGGTGCCTAATATAGTATGGCTTTGGACAGACTCTAAGATTACTGTACATTGGATTCTCGGTAATAAGAAGAAATGGAAGCCCTATGTCACGAATCGAGTCAGCGAAATACATGCACATTCCGAAAAGTCAAGCTGGAGACATTGTCCGGGATTAAATAATCCTGCAGACTTATTGACAAGGGGCATCAACGCGAAAGCTTTGGCAAATTCTTCCGTATGGTATTCTGGACCAGAATGGTTGTTAGGAGCTGAAATCACCTGGCCGTCAATTGATATTCATGTTACGGAGGACATTAACTCAACTGCGTTGTTAGCTTGATCAAGTGGTGTACCACCGAAAGAAAAGGATACGGACCCAGCGCCAGATAATGTACAACCCATTTTACAGATTGAACGTTTTAGCAGCTGGACACGGCTATTAAGGGTTACTGCCTACGTCATGCGATTCCGTAATAGACTAAAAGGGGCACCTCAAGATAGAATGAAGTTTTTATCGGCTGTCGAATTAAGGCTGGCGGAATCATATTGGATTTTGTTAACACAACAAGCTTATTATCAGGTTGAAAGAGAAGCTTTGCGAAATGGAAAAGGTATTCCCAAAAATTCAAATTTAATTATGCTATGTCCCATTTTAGATAAGGAATATTTACGTGTTGGCGGTCGGCTACAATATGCAACTAGTGAAGTTGGTGAGCCTCATCCCATTATTCTGCCGAAATCATCATATGTTGCTAGGCTCATCGTACAGGACATGCATGAACGCACTCTCCATGGTGGTGTTTCTCTGATTCTCACCCGACTCAGAGAAAAGTATTGGATAACGCAAGGACGCCAGCTAGTTCGTAAAATTTGCAGCTCATGTGTGGTATGCAAAATACTCAGAGGCAAACCAGCATCGCAGCCTTTTGCGCCACTGCCTCGAGACAGGCTTTCACTTTCACGTCCTTTCGACGTTACAGGATTAGACTTCGCGGGCCCTTTGTATACGAAGGAGAAAGCAGCGGAAGGGGCACGCAAATGCTACATTCTACTTTTCACTTGCGCTGCAGTTAGAGCGGTTCACTTGGAGTTGACACCAGATTTATCCACTGAGAGTTGCCTTCTCGGACTTCGGAGGTTCATTGCAAGAAGAGGGGTACCGTCTGTCATATATTCGGACAATGCGAAAACCTTCAAACGGGCATCATTAGATCTTCGTAAGCTCGAAAAATTGGTCAATTCTGAAGAGTTACATGGTTTCCTCTCTAAGCATGGTATATCATGGAAATTTATCGTCGAACGCGCACCATGGTGGGGCGGATTTTGGGAGCGACTAGTAAGGACCATCAAAGACCCCTTGAAAGCAGTTGTGAGGCGAACGACTCTCAATAATGACAATCTTCACACTCTGTTAACCGAAATAGAAAACGTTGTAAATAATCGGCCCTTGACGTACGTCGGTGAAGACCCTTTGGATTTAACGCATCTTACCCCAGCGCATTTCCTCGTGGGATGTTCTGCCATTTCATTATCGCTTACTGATGATAACAGGGAAGAACTAAATGCGAAAGAGCTTCGTCAGGTTTGGAAGCAACGTTTACGAGCGCTTAGCACTTTTCGAAAGCGTTGGTATCACGAGTACATTCAGCAACTGAGGTCACTACATCATTGTAAGTCAAGTAGGTCGTCAAATGTACATCCAGGAGATGTAGTTCTTCTACATGACGCTTCATTACCTCGTTTATTTTGGAGATTAGCTATTGTCGAAGACACCTATGTAGGACGGGATGGTAAGGTACGGTCTTGTATGATACGCCTTCATAACGGCTCCAAATTAAAACGGCCTGTTCAACTACTATATCCTCTGGAAATAAATTGAAGCTTACGCCGCCGGGGAGGATGTAGAAAATCTATTCAGAATTAAAATATATGTACATATTGAACCAACACAAATGTGAAGAAAATTCCACTTATCCAGCTCATGTATTTGTAATAATTATATTGTCACGCATACATTTAAAACCTTATATCATCAGCTTTTTTGTTAGAAGCAGTTCAGTTCATTTCAATCCGTTGTATGAATTCTTTCTTCCAATCGTTTCTCGATAATAAAGATTTAATTAATTTGAGTTAGAGCCGGTGTTTCAATAATAATAATATATTTAGACTCATTTTTAATAAGACCAGAACGAGATAGGGAAGTAAATAAAAATTTTCTAAGGGGTCGCAGTAAACAGCGAGGGAATTTCAACAGTCGTAGTGGTCAACGTTATCGGAGCAGCAGTCAGGCAGGAGAATTTAGGAGTAAGAGTAACGTTCGAGGAAGCTGCAGACGCTGTGACAGACAACATCATGAAGAAACGTGCCCAGCAAAATATTGGACTTGTTTTCGGTGTGGAAAAGAAGGACATACTAGTAGAGTTTGTCCGCCAAAGCAACTGGGTAGTATCCATGTCATTTGGGATTTTAGTAGAGCCATGGAAATAGACGTCGAAATAGGTGGAAATTTGATGTCAGTAGAGGTGGACACTGGTGCAGCAGTAACGGTGATGAACGAAGGAGAGTATCTATCCAATTTTTCAAAATTTCATTTAACTGAATCTAATCATAGTTTAACTCATGTTTTAGGTAGAGAAATTGTGGAAATAGGGACACTAAAGGACATCGAAGTGCGACTTGGAGACTGCCGGAAGGACTTGGATATAGTCGAATTGAAAGGAAAAAGTCACCCTAGGAAAGTATTGATGGGAAGGACATGGCTGGACTCCTTGTTCCCGCAATGGAGGGACAATCTCTTAAAAAATCAGAAGATGTCTATAGCGAGAGTAAATGATATACACTGTGAAATTGTGAGTAAATATTCCTCTGTATTAAATCAAAAGGGCGACCATTCGATAAATGGGTTTTGCGCGGATATTGTGTTAAAAGAAGACGCTAAGCCAATTTTTCATGCAGCGTATGGGGTGCCATTTAAATTAAGAGATAAAGTCAAATCGGAAATTGTGAGACTCTGCAATGAAAATATTCTGATCCCAGTAAAGAAGAGTAGATGGGCTAGTCCGATTGTGATAGTACCTAAACCAATTAATAAAATACGTATTTGTGTAGATTTTAAAGTTACCTTAAATAAAGTCATAGAAGCCGAGCATTATCCTCTGCCGAAAATAGATGATATTTTCGCGAGTTTGGCAAATTGTTCGGTCTTTTGTGTTTTAGATCTAACGGGGGCATACCAACAACTACGCGTAAGCGAAAAGTATTTAACAATTAACACCCATAAAGGTTTATTCGGGTTTACACGGTTGCCCTTTGGACTATCCAGTGCTCCATCGATTTTTCAGTCCATTATGGACCAAATAGTATGTAACCTGCCAAAAGTTTTTTGCTATTTAGATGATATTCTGATAGGTGCTGCGACTAAAAACGAGTGTAAAGACAAATTATTCCAGGTCCTTGAAAGGTTGCAAAAATATAACGTATGCATAAATTTCGAAAAGTGCAAGTTTTTTCAATCCGAAGTAACGTATTTGGGACACGTTTTGTCCTACAATCAAATTAAACCAAATCCAGAAAAAATTAGGGCTATTTTGGATGCTCCTGCTCCGAAAGATGTACAGCAGCTTCAGTCATATCTAGGGCTTATAAATTTTTATAGAAAATTTGTCCCTCAGTTGTCGTCAGAATTGCATATTCTCTACCGATTGTTGCAACATAATTCAAAATTTCACTGGTCCTACCAGTGTCAACAAATTTTTGAAAAAAGCAAACAACTTATAGTCAGTAACCAAGTCTTAACATTGTATGATCCTAACAAACCGATAGTTATTTCCACAGACGCTAGTCCGTATGGAGTAGGAGCCGTTTTGTCCCATGTAGTCAACGATACACTGAAACCAGTGTTCTACGTGTCCTCTTCTCTCTCTAACGCTGAGAGAAACTACTCCCAATTACATCGTGAGGCCTTGGCGATTATTTTCGCCCTAAAGAAATTCCATAATTATGTATACGGACATAGGTTTACAATTATTATCACAGATCACCAAGCCTTGAAAGAGATTTTTAACCCAAAAAGGAACTCCGTCAGTAGCAGCCGCGAGGTTGCAAAGGTGGTCGATACAATTATCAATGTATGACTACGAAGTTTGTTATCGCCGTGGTAAAGAAAATGTGGAGGCAGACTTTTTATCTAGATTACCTTTAGAATCAGCCACGGAGGTAAATCAGATAGGTGTATTTCATTTTGAGTCAGAAAAGGTAATCGACTTAGAGCAGGTCAAAACAGAAACGGAAAAATGTCCAGTGTTATCTAAAGTATATAAAAATCTGGTGGGGTTAAGTGTTTGGAAGGCTAAGGAAGATGAAGAATTGTCTTGTTATCGAAAATTAGAATCTCGTTTAACCACTGATAAAGGAGTGGTATACTATGGAAACAGAGTGGTGGTTCCAAAGAATAGTTCGAATCTTCTTTGGAACCACCATTCTCCACATGCTGCATGAAAATCATTGGGGTATAGTGAAAATGAAAATGATAGCAAGGTCGTACGTTTGGTAGCCTAAATTGGAGGCTGATATCAAAAGATGGGTACAGGATTGCGAGATTTGTCAGAAAACGGCCAATATACCCAAAGAAACTGTTGAATCAAAGTGGCCTGCAACTACGTATCCCTTCGAACGTATTCATTTAGACTTTATGCATTTTGGGGGAAAGAATATTCTTGTACTGGTCGACACCTATTCCAAATATTGCGATATTCGAGTGCTTTCATCTTGGAATGCACAAAAACTGGTCGAAGAGTTAATGAAAACTTTTCTTATATTTGGGTTTTCCACAGAAATTGTCTCAGACAATGGTCCTCCATTTAACGCGTTTTATTTTTCTCAGTTTTGCAATAAAAATGGTATAAAATGCACAAAAAGTGCAGTGTATCACCCACAGTCGGTACAAACCATTAAAAAAGTCTTTTACAAATTTGTATTGTAGCAGTCCAACATGTCCTTGTCTCAAAAAATTTATAAATTTCTCCTAAAATGGAGAAACACTCCTTCTACGGTAACTACCAGGTCGCCCTCCGAAGTACTTTTTAATTTTAAGCCTAAAGTAGCATGGGACAATATTAATATAAAGAAAAAATTACAATTTGATTTAAATAAAAATGAAATAATAACTTATTCCAGCAATCAAAGAACTAATGTAATAAATAATACAAAAAATAGAGAAGTAAATGTAACACAAAACTTAGAAATTAAGCAGGATAGTCAACTGTTTAGAGCGGGAGAGGTAGTTTGGTTAGGAATCACTAAGCTAGTTTTATTCATTGGATTCCGGTAAAAATTATTAGAGTAAAAAGTCCTTATACATATTGGATAGACATAAATGGTAACATGAGATTAATTCACCGAAATCAAATAAAGAAGTCCCGATTAGATTTACGAATAAGTGCCCCAGTATCTACTGACGAGCAGCCAGTAAAGGTAGAAGAAGACTGCACTAAAGATCTTCCTATCAAACCAGAAATATTTACGAAACCTAGGGCCGCAAAAAGAAACAGAAGCCCTTCCGAAAATCTAGAGATTAGAAGATCATCGCGACTTAAGCAGAAAAGGAAAAACTAAGGTGGCCGGTCAAATCTGAATTATAACTAACCTTTTGGTAGGCTAAGATATGTATGAGTACAATAAAATAGTTTTCATTTAAGAGGAGGAAGGTGTTATATATTGAATACTAGCATAAAACCCGCGTGCCTTGCAACGCCTTTAAAAACTGTTTATTAGGTGCAATTTTCTCCTTAAAAGAACCAACAAAAAAGTCAGCTGTTATTATCCCTAAAAAGGGTTTATTATAGTGCATTTTTTTTAATAAATATGGTAAACAAATTGCTGCGAATATCACCTCTGCTCAACAAATCTGAAAGTTTTGAAGCAGAGATTGGCATGTATATGTCATCAAGAAAAGTGACATTTTAGGGTTTGACGAACGTTCGTTAAGTTTGTTCGCCTATTTACGTGGATGTAAGAAATTATGAAGCAATCACATATGAATATTAAATAAAGTGAATTTCGAGTCATTCAATTCTACGTGATTATAGGGATGCACTGTCAAAATTTCAGCCCTTCAGCTTCAGAGGTTTGGGTTAACCCCATTTCATCCCCTTAGGGGATGCATTTCGAGTAATCGCCTCTTAGTGGATGTCCACGTCATTATAGGGATGCACTGTCCAAATTTCAACCCTGTAGCTCCAGTAGTTTGGTAACCCCATTTCATCCCATTAGGGGATGCATTTCGAGTAATCGCTTCTTAGTAAATGTCCACTTCATTATAGAGATGCACTGTCAAAATTTCAGCCGTTTAGCTCCAGCGGTTTGGCTTACCCCATTTCACCCCCTTAGGGGATGAATTTCGAAAAATCGCTTCTTAGTGGATGTCCACGTCATTAAGGGGATGCACTGTCAAAATTTCAGCCCTATAGCTCCAGCGGTTTGGGTAAAACCCATTTCACCCCCTTAGGGGATAAATTTCGAAAAATCGCCTTATAGTGGATGTCCACGCCATTATAGGGATGCACTGTTAAAATTTCAGCCCTATAACTGTAGCGGTTTGGATAAACCCCGTTTCACCCCCTTAGGGGATGAATTTTGAAAAATCGCTTCTTAGTGGATGTTCACGGCATTATAGGGATGCACTGTCAAAATTTCAGCCCTATAGCTCCAGCGGTTTGGGTAAACCCCATTTCACCCCCTTAGGGGATGAATTTCGAAAAATCGATCTTTAGTGGATGTCCACTCCATTATAGGGATGCACTGTCCAAATTTCAGCCCTATAGCTTTAGCGGTTTGTAAAAACCCCATTTTTCCCCCTTAGAGGATGAATTTCGAAAAATCGCTCTTTAGTGGATGTAAACGTCACTATAGGGATGCACTGTCAAAATTTCAGCCCTATAGCTTTAGCGGTTTGTAAAAACCCCATTTCACACCCTTAGGGTATGAATTTCGAAAAATCGCTCTTTAGTGCATGTCCACGTCATTATAGGGATCCACTGTTAAAATTTCAACCCTATAGCTCCAGCGGTTTGGATAAACCCCATTTCACCCCCTTAAGGGATGAATTTTGAAAAATCGCTTTATAGTGGATGTCCACGTCATTATAGGGATGCACTGTTAAGATTTCAACCCTATAGCTCCAGCGGTTTGGATAAACCCTATTTCACCCCCTTAAGGGATAAATTTCGAAAAATCGCTTTATAGTGGATGTCCACTCCATTATAGGGATGCACTGTCCAAATTTCAGCCCCATAGCTTTAGCGGTTTGTAAAAACCCTATTTCACACCCTTTGGGGATGAATTTCGAAAAATCGCTTTTTAGTGGATGTAAACGTCACTATAGGGATGCACTGTCAAAATTTCAGCCCTATAGCTTTAGCGGTTTGTAAAAACCCCATTTCACACCCTTAGGGGATGAATTTCGAAAAATCGCTCTTTAGTGGATGTCCACGTCATTATAGGGATCCACTGTTAAAATTTCAACCCTATAGCTCCAGCGGTTTGGATAAACCCCATTTCACCCCCTTAAGGGATAAATTTCGAAAAATCGCTTTATAGTGGATGTCCACTCCATTATAGGGATGCACTGTCCAAATTTTAGCCCTATAACTTTAGCCGTTTGGATAAAAGCCATTTCAACCCCTTAGGGGATGAATTTCGAAAAATCGCTTTTTAGTGGATGTAAACGTCATTATAGGGATGCACTGTCAAAATTTCAGCCCTTTAGCTCTAGCGGTTTAGGCTGTGCGTTGTCTGTCAGTCAGTTACTTTTTATACAATAGAAAAAAAAAGTAAAGATAAAAAATCCCCTTACAACTTAATGAACCCCATTTCACCCCCTTCAACCCTTTTTTCTCCATAAAAAGTAGCCTATGTCCGTCTCCAAGGTCTAAACTATGTCTGTAGCAAATTTCATCAAAATCGGTTTAGTGGTTTAGGCGTGAAAGCGTAACAGACAGACAGACAGACAGACAGACAGACAGACAGACAGACAGAGTTACTTTCGCATTTATAATATTAGTAAGGATAAATAAATCTATATATATGTATATGAACATTGTACACAAGATGTAAAGAAGTCTGACCCCGAACATCTGTATTTACCGCTAGGTATTTGCTTATTGAGTTAATTTTCTGGCTAGATCGCCAGTCTGTTCGTTCGTCTCCAGCGGGTGCAGATGCGTCGTGGTCTGACAGCTTCATACGCCGGCTGTAATTCCGTAGATTATTTAGTATAAGGTTTTTTCGAAGTGTCTAGAAATATTGCGTGAATGATAACTAAATGAATAATAAATTTTTTAACATTGGTGTAATAAACAATTAATTGAATTTACTCGGTGTGTTTTTTTTATAAGTAACTGACCAGGAAAAACACAATAAAAAGATGTAAGACAGCAGTTTTCCTTAAAACTTTGAATCTGATGGTTGTGTTTCGCCTGCAATACAACTTGGAGTGTTTCTTAGCGATTGTATTTGTAGTACTCATCGATTTATAATTGATGTGTGTGTATGTAGTTCGAAATAATTACGGTATCTGTTAAAAATAAAATTCAATTTCTTTTAATTGGTGTTCTTTCACTTTAGAATAGTCCCTCAGAAATTTCTAGACTAGTTTCTTTTAAGTTTCTAGTCTAGTGCCTCACAAGTTTCTAGACAAGTTTCTAGTCTAGTGCCTTCCAAGTTTCTAGTCTAGTGCCTCACAAGTTTCTAGTCTAGCGCCTCACAAGTTTCTAGACAAGTTTCTAGTCTAGTGCCTCGGGAATTACTACGTTATATCTCTAGTGAGGCACTTGCAAGTTTAGCTCACGAGGCACTTGTAAGTGGAAACTCGAAACTTGCGAGTGCCTCGCGAGTTACTAGACACAGTTTCAACTAGGGAAGATCAAGCAAGACAATTAAAGGAATCAGATAAACAACATGCAATAGACAATTCTTGCAACAGCACTGCTTTATGTTTTGATTTTCAAAAAGTATTAAATTGTCCTAATGCTAATGCTAGAATTTCCTATTATAAAAGGAAGTTGTCAGTATACAATTTTACAATTTATCAGATGGAAAAGAATGAAGGTTTTTGCTATGTATGGCACGAGTCAAAAACTAAAAAAGGATCAAACGATGTAGCAAGTTCCCTTTACAAACATATGAAAAAGTGCGTTGATACTGGAATAGAAAATTTCAATGGTCCGATAATTGTGCTGGGCAAAACAGGAACCAATTTGTTTTTGGTTTTATATATGGTTTTCTTTAAAATTTAGGGTTAATATTACCCATAGATTTCTCGAAAAAGGACACACACAAAACGAAGGAGATAGTGTACATGCTCTGATTGAAAGAACGACCAAAAATAAAGTGATTTATACACCAGATCAATGGTATACTTTAATCAGAAGTGCTAAAATAAAAGGAAAGCCTTATGAAGTAATTGAAATGACCCAAGAAGATTTCTTTGATTTTAAATCGTTTGTGATGAAATCTAAATGGATTCATAAAGGGAAAATCTGTTGGAATAAAATTAGAGAGGTGAAAATTGAGAGGTGCAATACTCTTCAAATTAAATTTAAATATGATTTTGATGGCAACTATGAAGAAAGTGCAATGAAACTGGGTAGAAATAATACCAAATCTGTTTTAGAGCCTCAAAGAGCTTATAAAAGTCTTCTACCTATCGAAGAAGAATGATCTAATGTATATGTGTAAAGGTAATTACATTCCTGTTACATATCATAAGTTTTATGAGGACTTACTTACAAAAACTGAAGAAAATGATGAGTCTGAATGATTTGTATTGTAACACTTTATTTTTTGAAGAATTTTGTGTTCGTTTTTTATTAATTTTTTTTTCTAATACTGTTAAGACTGAAATATTAACTAATGTTGAATTTATTGTTTATTTTAATTAATGTTTGGCAAAATAAATTGGATTTCAAGCCAAATTGTGTGTTTTACTTTAGTCAGTAGCTATGATATGTCGAGTTACTTTTAAACCTAAGCTAACAATGGATAAATATGTCGGCTTATAATAGTATTCATTATCGATATTATACATTTTGATGCAATATTTTTTTCTCACCATATTATAACTAAATTTTTTATTTAGTCATAACAAAAAATTCCAATTATAAAACCTAAAATGTGAAAATTTAATCAATAATAGTATTAATTAAAATATAACTCTACCATATAAACATTCCTTAGCTGCTCTTCCATCATATTGCATAATTAAATTTTAACAATTATCGTCAATTTTGTAGTAATTTATGTAACTTAACTTGAATACTTTTTCTCAAAATAAACTTTTTCGGGTTACAATACTTTTACTGGGGACCATCGACCTGCACAATTAAATGTCTAACTAAATGGACACGCTTACCGTGATTAAAGCAGAACTTGAGAGAGTGGGGGCCTCGGTAGCCTAGGGAGTAAGGCGCCTGGCTACGTTCCCAGAGGTCCCGGGTTCGAATCCCGGCCAGCCCCACGGCCCTTCGCCTTTTCTACTTTCCCACTCACATAACTTTCCTTCTTTCTTCTTCCCTCTTTACATTCCTGATCCCTCCTGTCATAGCCTTCCTTAGCCCTTCCCCGCTCCACCAAAAAGCGCATGTCATCGGTTGGTTGATGAGATTCAACTCGTTTCAGGAGGCATAACACTCCAGCGAGTTGTTTCTCGATGCCCCGATGTCAAAAGTCGTGACAGTAATGGTTGGAAGTAGGTGGACTAAAAATATCGCGGGTAGGTTGTGACAGTTCCTTTCTTCCCCGACTAGAGCTGCTGTTCGACATTGCACTCTATATGAAGAAAATAGGTTGTCGACACAGTAAAAAGGGCGTTTCCTGTGACTCTAGTCTTTCACATAAAAAAAAAATCCTTTCAAATTTCAATAAAAGTATAAACCGCCCATATACACAAAAAACCCTACAACAGAAGGAAGCTACAGTTAATAACCTATTTAGAAAAGCTAAAGTACTTGCTGCAGAAAAAACAGATGTGGAAACTGCACTTAAAATAAAACCAATCTTTCAAGAAATTAAAAGATTAGCAGGAAATATCCTAGAACACATAAGGACACAACAAACAGAAACAATGTCATTTGATATAAAAACGGCTACGGCCCTGGTGCAATCATACAATGGAAACCAAGAAGAAACTGAAGCATTCATCGAATCAATAGAACTGCTAAATGAGTTAACTTCAACGGATCATAAAAGTATTATGATGAAATTTATCGAAACCCGCATAACCGGGAAAGCTAAATACGCCATAACGGATGAGACGAAAACGATAAGTCAAATTAACTTAGACAAAAATTTTCAGCAAAACTGTCATCAGATGCACTACTAGCGCAACTACGACCGTGTAAACAAGGTAGCAAAAAATTAACACACTTCACAGTACAAATGGAAAAACTCTCAGGACAATTAAAAAGAGCTTTCATAGCAGAAAACGTTGCAACGGGCGTAACAGCAGAAAAATTAGCTGAGAAATTTTCAATACAATATTTCGCAGACAATCTAGCAAACTCTGAAACATCGCTTATTTTAAAAGCTAGTAATCTAACCACGCTCCCAAAAATAGCGGCAAAGGCAATAGCTGTTCAACGTCCCGGTGAACAACCCGTGGCTGCAACCATCAAATGTTCAACGTCCCAATTCAACAGTGAACAACCCGTGGCTGCAACTATCAGCAAGTACGAGGCACAATTAGGTCACCCAATTCTGGAAACAACTACGCTCAGCAGCTTGGAAATTGCGACAGGTTGTGACCGGCAATAACTGTAATAAGTGCGTTATTCATGTAACATGTAAACATAGTCCGTAAGTCAGTTGAGCTTCAACCTGTGGACAGTACAGAAGAAGGAAGAAGCAAAATCTAAATAAAATAATAAAACCACAAAAACTATAAAAATTAAAAACTGTATTTTATTTTTATTATAATAAGCTAAGCTTATTACATGGTGTCAGAAGTGAAGTAAATTTATCGGAAAATACAGTAAATTCGTAAAAGTAATTTTTTTTGTGTGCAAAGTGAATTTCACAATTTCTTGTAAAGGCATCAAACATAACCTCAAATATGTCAGACGATGGACAAAATCGCACTCCACGTGCATTAGATTGTGTAAATATGGCATTGGAATGGCCAAAATGAAAACAAACATTTATGGTTTGGATGATTGCAACTGGTAAAATGAATAAATCGGAAAGAGATAAAATCGCAACATTCATTTGGTTAATTGGTGAACAAGGTATAACGATTTACAACACATTGTTCCCAAATGATGGAACAGAAAATTCAATGCTGGGTACAGTAGCTGCACCAACGGAAGCAAATGTAAATGCAGTTCAACAGAGAACATTAAATGAAGTTATTAACAAATTCAATGAGCATTGTTTACCGAAAAAGAACGTTGTAATGGAATCATACAAATTGAACATAATCTCGAGACGGAGCTTGGAAAGCAAATTCAATTTTGTGATTTTAAATGTGAATGCAACAAATCATATGCCGATAGAATGTTACGTGATCGCATCATTATCGGAATTAATGATGAAAAGCTTCAAATGAAATTGTTAGATGGTCGGGACGAAGAATTAGAAAAGGTGATCGAAACGTGCAAAATTTATGAAGCGGCCAGTGAAAATAAAAAAAATTTTAAATCACAAACACCGTTGGTTGCAACCATTACAACTGAAGAAAACAAACAAGCAATGGTTATTTATCAAATTAAACGTTTTTGTTTCAATTGTGGCTATCCATGGAACACAAAGCATTTAAATGAATGCAGAGCAAGAGATGCTACATGCCGTATTTGTTTAAAGAAGGGACATTTTGATCGTTTGTGTCGCAATAAACGGAAGATATCACAGGGTCAACAAAAGAAGAACGAAAACAACAACGGCTACAATGATCATAATATGATTCGAACAATTAGTAATATGCCATGTGGTGACATTTCAGGTAAATTTACTGGTTATTTGAATAAGGTAGGAAGCGCACTTATTACAATAACATTCGGGTTCATCGTTTCAATCAGCCAGCACGCACCTACCATCGTTGGGCAGTGAGGGTAGTGAGTACTACGCCGCCGCGATAGCAACACAATCTTTATCATTAAATATAAATTTGTAGATTTTGATTAAATTTGTAAATTAATTAAATTTTGTATCTTGTGATAGTGTCTGACTAACTTAAATATCTAGAATTACATTTAGAAGAAAAAGTAAATAAAGTGTTTGATTTACCTAAATTTTGTATCTTGGGATTCGTCCGCGAGTGAGTGAGATAAGACAAGAGCCAGCCAGGAAAGAGAAAGGGGCAAGAAACATTGGTCCTTCGAGCCGGATCCATCTTGGAATCAGCAGTCATCGTTAAAATACCTTGTATCACGTAAGTCCCATTTCCCTTCCTTAAGTGCAATGCATTTAATTAAATATTTTAAATAACATCAAAATAAATTAAATAGCAGATCGTTTAAATAAAATAAAAACTTCTTTTTTTGTAATTCTATATATTTACATAACTCTAAATCAAAAATAATAAAATAAAGTCACACGTATAAACAAATAAATAAAAGCTTTTAATTTAAAAATAGTAGATTGTTCTACTAGTGAGTGTAAATATTTACACGAGCTGGAAAACTCACTTTTCTTAGCGCGTTGAACATGCTATTTTTTCGGTAATCGTATAGAAATGACGTACATTTAATATTGAAAATCAAAAATTGCAAAGAAAATATTAATACTTACATTGAAAATCAAAAATTGTAAAGAAATAATAATTGGTTAAAGTAGTAGTAGTTGTTGACAATTAATCGCACTGTAATTAAAGTTATATCTAAAATCGTGAAGAAATTTGTTGCTAACTAGAAAAGTATCACTTTTCTTTACGATTTTTGATTAAACAATGTACGTCATTTCTATACGATTCCCGAAACAAATTTTTTTCGTGCAAGTGAACAATGTCTAAAACTCCAACAGAATCACTTTCCCATGAGTCATTGCTCGACATCCAAAATGTGTTGATCGAGCAAATGCACAAATTCATGGCGAATGTAAAGAAGGCGGCGATTGCGAAAAGAACACACGGGTTTTATGTGTCACGTGTGAACGGGTGGCATGATCTAAAAATCAGCCAAACTTCCGAAAATACTAATCATGAGTACTTCACCCAAGATCTGTTCTTTAGCCAAGAACAACTTTATTATGAGTTCAAAGGCGAACTAATTGATCATGTATCGAGGTTAGAACAACCTGCAAATACGCCCAGGTATAACCAGGACGGTAATACCACATTATCGGCATCCACATCTGGCAAAACTCATACCAGCTTGCCTAGAATCTCATTACCCACCTTCTCAGGGAACTACAAAGATTGGATCAGTTTCCGAGATTTATATCTTTCTGTAATTCATCAAAATTCGGATCTGGAAAACGTGCAAAAGTTCCATTATCTCAAAACAACACTCACTGGTGACGCTGCTAACGTGATAAAACAGTTCAGTGTCCCCAATGCATATTACTCATCCGCCTGGAAGGCATTGACCGAGCGGTATGAAAACACCCGAGTGCTAATTTTTTCATTATTACGCACGTTTACGTCACAACAAAAAATTACCACTGAATCAGCAAGTGCCATTAAAGGTCTACTTGACACCACGAGCGAAGCTTTAGCGTCACTGGAAAATTTGAAAGTAAATATTTCAAATTGGGATCCCCTCGTTATTCACCTCCTGGTTCAGAAACTACCTCAAGAAACACACAAAGCTTGGGAGGAATCCATTGGAGACAGCTATGACGTTCCGACATGGCCGTCATTCTTCTTCTTCTTCCGACATGGCCATCATTCTTGAAACTCGTTTCCGCACTTTGGAAGCGATAGGGTCAAATAAAGCCAAAGAAAAACGCGCAGACGGCCCTAATAACACCTCCAAAAATCTTATACAGAATTTTTTCAATTCTAATTCAGCCTGTGAGCTATGCTCTGAAAATCACGGGCTACGCTCATGTACCCGATTCCTCAAGTTAGACGTGAGAGCTAAAATAAAAGTGGCCAAGGCTAAAAAGTATTGCCTCAACTGTCTAGGTAAATACCATGCTTTAAGCAAGCGCCTAAGCTAAAACAGGTGCAATGTATGTAAACAGAAACATCATACATTACTACATTTATCAGGACGTAAATCTCAAAATATACCGGGAAATCAAAGTCACGTAGGTAATGACTCCAGCTCTATCCGAGCATCACCTCCCATCCATGACACCAACAACCACACGGATGCAGCAACTCCCAATATACTTACACATTTTATTAATGAAAGAAGGCAAGTACTACTAGCTACATCCATTGTTTTCATCAAAACAAAACAAGGACTTCAGAGTGTGCGAGCTCTGATAGATCCCGGATCGCAAGCCACCTTTATCATAGTCGTTCTACAACGCTTGAAAATTAAAACGACGTCGACAACCGTCAGAATGTTTGGTCTTATGAACACTGAAACTGCCAATTCCCAAAAAATGGCGAAATTTATTATTCAGGATACAAATGCGAATAATAACATCGAAGTCAACGCAATAGCTTTGGATCAACTCACCGAGCTCTTGCCATCGACAAAGATCAAACTACATAAATGGGATTATCTCCAGGAATTGAAATTAGTCGATCCTGCATTCAACACGCCGGGAAAAATCGACTTGCTCATAGGAGCAGATATCTATCCCTCGATCCTACTCGATGGATTAAAACTTGGACTTAATGGTTCACCTGCGGCTCAAAATACCATTTTTGGGTGGATATTAACAGGTCCAACGGGTAATCAGAACGCGACCAACAAGGTTTTTTTTTATTTATTTATTTAATTATAACAACAACGCAATTAAGTACAGGGACTTATAAATATGTGTAGGTAAAAGGAGAGACAAATAATAATAATAATAATAAAATAATTGAGATACAGGAATGAAAAAAAAACGATATCAAGAACATATAATACTAATTTTGAATAAAAAACAAAAAGTGAAAGGAAAAAAGAAAAAAACTTAATTAAATTAAAAGAGAAAAAAAAAAATAAAAAAAAATAAAACTTCATTAAATTAAAAGAGAAAAACTAGTGGACTTAAACTACATGATCATCTGCGGATATGCATAAAAAGATGTTTCCGAAAACTAGGAATGCTGCTGTTTCGCTTAATATTGATTGGCAGAGTGTTCCAAAGTCTGATAGCATGAATAAAGAACTGTTTTTCAGTAGTTCGGTGATTAAAGCTGGGTATTAGTAGGTTCAGCGTTCTTTGAGAAGACGAGAAATGTAATATTTCGAATAAGTATTGAGGCTTGTGATATAAAATCAATTTCTTTAGAAAAATGATTGTTCGAAAATTAATATACTTTTGCAGAGTACAGCCCAAGACAGATTCTACATATGCAGAAATGTGATCAGAACGTCTAAGCATGAAGCAGTACCGAATGGCTGAGTTAAAAGCTACATTTAGTTTTCTCAGTGTGTTGCAATCTAACGAGCAAAAAATTTCACATCCAAACGTTAGCACAGGAATTAGAAGTATTTTTACTAGGGCAACGCGAGTTGAGGCAGGAGTATAGGATGCAGATATAGATAATTTTCTAAGTATCATGTATATCTTGGAGATAATACTATTAATATGATTACTCCAGGTTAAAGTATGATTAAAAATAGCACCAAGGTTTTTAACAGATTTATTAAAAGGAATAACCACGTTGTTCATATATACTTTAAGGAAAGCAGACAGCTCGAGCGGGTTTTTATGAAAAACAATTGGCGTAAAATCTATCAAATACCACCTACGCAGAGTGATTGGACAAAGTTTATTAACGTTTGAGGAACTAATGACGGCTCTCACCCAGATCGAGGCAGTTCTTAACTCCCGCCCATTGTGTCCACTTTCTGAGTATCCGGAAGACCTTACGTGTTTAACACCAGCTCATTTTCTTATCGGCAACGCACAGTCATCAATACCTGAAACGGATTGGAGTTCTTATCAGCAGTCTCACCTATCCAGATGGCAGTATCTACAAAAACTAAAATATGGTTTTTGGAGTCGTTGGCAGGCGGAATATCTTCATCGTTTCCAACAACGACCCAAATTGAAGATTGAAGAGCCGTCGATAAGAGTTGGCACGCTAGTGCTACTTAAGGAAGAAAACTTGCCTCCTTCAGCTTGGAAACTAGCGCGAGTAATGGAATTGCATAGCGGAAGAGATGGTGAGGTACGAGTAGTTACGGTAAAAACCTCAACTAATCAACTGAAAAGAGCCATATCGAAGATATGCTGTCTGCCTTTTAAAAATTAAGTAGCACTAATAAATCAATTTACTAGGTTAAGATGTAAATATACATATGTATGTATATTATCTATATACAACTACACACTATTTAGGAAAACATCTCTTTCTCGCAGATCAAAGGAAACCCAGAGATTGCAAAATGTGGAAAATCGGCATTATAATTAGTTTGATTGGCAATGTTAGCTCTTTAATTGCTTACGACTGTGGTCATGAGCAAATAAATAAAACAGTGATTTCTTTATTAAATGTCGAACCATGCTGTATTATTATTTATTGAAACTCCGATTACTTTTTACTATGACTTTATTTCATCACCGGTCCAGAGCAACTGACTATTCTAACTGTCGTCCCTGGGTCCATCAATCCCCCCCATTCCTTTTAACCCTTAACCTATACCCCCCTCCCCTCCCCGTACTAAGCTTACTGCTAGACATTGCACCATGACGTGACAAATGACATGACGGACTGGTAGTACAAAGGGTGACTCCTGAGCTTAGCACTGTCACATAAAAAAAAAAAAAAAAAAAAAGAGAGCTGTTGGACTTTGGACCCTTTTCATTATCTCCTACAACATCTCCCCTTTTTACATTTGTATTGTATTTACTTATTTATCAACAATTCAGTCGTATTATTATCATAATTTCTAATAATAGTAAGCTATACATTTTATATAATTTTGGATTCAATTCAATTATTAATTTTAGTTGTAAGTTTCTTTCAAATTAATTTCTGTTAACTTTACAATTCTATATTATATTCTAAATTGACTAATCCAATATTTTAACAGTTTCTGATACAAATTCATATACATATTTACTTTTTTTTTTTCATTTCAAAACTATTTAATTACATACAATATTCAATTCATTACATCATTTATTATCTTTATTATTATTTTCCACTCGATGGCACAGGAAAGTTCCAGCATGTTTCTTATGTTATATTATTTTTTTTCGGATAAAACGTGAATTTCTTCTCAATTTTGTTCCATTCTCAAATTCAACCCAATATGATCTTGGTGTGTTATGTTTATCGACAATGACTGCATTTGTCCACTTTCTCCCTTCTTTACAAAAAACTTCTTGTCCAATCCTAAACTCTTCTTTACCCCTAGCACTATTATCATAAAATTTTTTTATCTTCTCGTTTTTCCTATCTAATAATTTTTTATATTCATGACACCTCTCACTTCTAAAAAGACTTTCCCTTCCCGGTACGAACGTTCTCGTTTTTCTACCAAATAAAATTTCTGCAGGTGAACATGTCAATCCTTTTATCGGCATATTTCGGTACTCAAGTAACATTTTCCAAGAGTCACTATTTTCTCGGTTTCCTTTAACTAATAACGATTTTGCTACCTTCACGAAACTCTCAGCAAGCCCATTTGCTTGTGGATAGTGTGGGCTAGTAGTAACTACCTCCATATCAATTTCTTCTGCAAATTTCCGAAAAGTATATGAGTTAAAGGGCATATTATCGGCAACAAAAATTCTAGGTATCCCGTGCACAGAGAATATATTTTTTAATTTGCTTATCACCTCATTCGCATCTTTCCTCCTGAGGGGAATTATATCTAGATATTTTGATAAGTAATCTACAACTACAAGAAAATCTTTGTTTTCAAAAGACATAATGTCTGACCCTACCTTGAAATAAGGTATGTCTGGAATTGTATGAGGTATCATTGGTTCGTTAATATTTCCAGCTCTTGATTTTTGACATATTTCACATCTCGCTATCATTTGCTCTATTTGTTCCTTCATACCCGGCCAGTAGACCAGCGTACGTGCGCGAGTTAATGTCTTTTCCACACCCATATGTGGAATATGTAATTGATTTAACACGTATTCCCTTAATGCAGTCGGTACTACTATTTTTTCATCATAAAATACTATATTGTTTTCTATATATAAGTTATCTTTAAATTTCCAGTAATATCGTACGCAACTTTCTAAATTATCTTTCTTTTTAGGCCACCCCTCATTTATTACTTTTTTAAGTTTCCTCAAGATTTCATTCTTATTCGTCTCCATTTCAAAGAGAGCTTTTTGCCTTTCGCTCATGTTGATCGAATGTACTACTTCATCCATATCTTTTATTTCTGGCTGATGTTCCTCTTTTATATAATTTCTTGATAGCAGGTCCGCAATGAACATTTCTTTCCCTGGTGAATGCTGCAATATTAAGTCATATTTCAATAATTTCATCTTCATTCGTTGTAGTCTTGCCGAAGGTATTTGGCCTACTTCTTTTGCTATTATTCCAAGTAAGGGTTTGTGGTCAGTGATAATTTTTACTTTTCGTCCATATATGAGATTATGGTACTTGGTACAAGCGAAGACAATAGCAAGTAGTTCTTTTTCCACTTGGGCATAGTTCACCTCCGTAGGTGTAAGGCTGCGTGAGGCGAAACAGACTGGTTTCTCGTTTTGAATTAATGCGGACCCTAAACCAAATTTCGATGCATCAGCTTGAATTGTAATATCTAATGATGCATCAAATGCTTGTAAAGTTGGTGCATTTATTATTTTTGCCTTTAATTTTTCTAGTGATTTTTCATGTATTGTTTCCCATTTAAATATGTTATTTTTCTTTAACATGTCTCTTAACGGTTGAGATAATTCTGCCAAGTCTAGAATGAAGTCCCTCAGGGTGCCTCGGTAGCCTAGGGGTAAGGCGCCTGACTACTATCCCAGAGGTCCCGGGTTCGAATCCCGGCCAGCCCCACGGTCCTTCGCCTTTTCCACTTTTCCACCCACATAACTTTCCTTCTTTCTTCTTCCCTCTTTACATTCCTGATTCCTCCTGTCATAGCCTTCCCTGCTCCACCAAGCGCATGTCATCGGTTGGTTGAAAAGATTCAACTCGTTTCAGGAGGCATAACACTCCAGCGAGTTGTTTCTCAAATGCCCCGATGTCAGAGTCGCGAAATGGTTGGAAGTAGGTGGATATAAAAAAATATATCGCGGCTAGGTTGTGGCAGCTCCTTCCTACTTCTCTCTATCTACTTCTCATCTTCCGGCTAGAGCTGCTGTTCGACATTCTATAGGAAAAAATAGATTGTCGAACAGTACAAAGGGGGCTTTCCCTAAGTCTCTAGTCTTTCACATAAAAAAAAAAAAAATTAATCATACCTAACAATACTTGTAACTCTTTCTTATTTGTAGGTGGCGCTATCTTTTCGATTGCTTTCATTCTATTCCTGTCTAATTCTATTCCTTTCTCTGAAATTATATGTCCTAAATAATTAACAGTCGTAACACGAAATTGAATTTTCTCTTTGTTAAATTTAATGTTGTTTTCCCTTGCTCTTTCCATTATCATTTTTAGTTTCCTATCATGTTCTTCTAACGTTCTGCCACATATTAGAATATCATCAATGTACACTGTAATTCCGGGAATATCAGAAAAATTTTTTTCGTTCAATTTTTGGAATGCCTGTGGTGCTGTTTTCACACCAAAGGGTAATCTATTGAATTTGTAGCACCCAAAAGGTGTGGAGAAAGCACACAGCTTCGACGAATTCTCCTTGAGAGGAATTTGCCAATACCCATCCTTGAGGTCGAGTACTGTAAAATATTTCATTCTTGTTAATTTTGTGCAAAGTTGTTCAAATGTAGGAATAGGATATGTTTCATCTTTTAGAGCTTCATTTAGATATTTAGGATCCAAGCATAATCGCAATTTTTTATTTTTCTTTTCCACTACTACTAGATTTGATAGCCACTCAACTGGTTCACTTACTTCTTCAATAATTCCCTTTTCACATAATAATTCAATTTCCTTCTTTAGTGGTCCTCTAAGTTCTAAGAGATAGTGGGACCTTCCGAGCTGGTCTTACCACTGGTTTTGCATCTTCTTTTAATATAAGTTCATATTCTTCTTTAAATTTTCCTAATCCCTCAAATACCTCACTATATTCCTGTAGTAATCCTTTTTTATCCTCTATCTTTGTCAAGGCATCAATTCTTTGAACTAACTTTAAATCCTGGCAAGCTTTCAAACCTAAAATTGGTACTGATTCTGTAATCGCTATTATAAATTCTAATTCTTTCTCATTATTTTCATCTATTTTAATTTTAGTCCCCCCATATGCAGTCAAACGTCTTCTACACTTTGCAATATTCACGTTTTCAATTTTTTTAAATATATTTAATGGAACAACATTGACATCGGCGCCCGTATCTAATTTGAATTTTATCGTTTTATTGTTAATTTTTAGTTCTTTATACCAAGATTCATTATTTTCCAAATCACATACGGTGTCAATAAACAATGTATCTAGATTTTCCTGAATTTCACGTACCTCTTTTACTCTACATGCTTTGACGTAATGATTTAATTTTCCGCATTTTGCGCATTTTTTCCCGTAGGCTGGGCACTTTCCTTTACCATGGGTGCTTGCACAATAAGAACATTTTCCCTTACTTTCTCTATACCTAAAAGAATTATGTTGATTAAAATTATTTCTATTCTGATTATTATTTTCCAAACTAAACTTGGAACTATTACCTAGTTTCGAGTACTGTTGATTTTGATGTCGTAGCGTACTTGGTTGTTCTCCTCTACTTACTGCATGGGCTTCATACATTCTATTCTTTGCTTTGTGTTGTATTACATCTGATTGTTTTTTTGATTGTTCTGCAATTTTTGCCATATTTATCGCTTTCTCAGCGTCAAGATTATCCGTTTCCAATAATTTTTTCTGCAGCGCTTTGTCGTTTGTTCCCAATACAATTCTGTCTCTTAACATTCTTTGTTCTAGATTTCCAAAATCGCACGGCCTGATTAATTTTTTTACTTCCAGGAGAAAGATATCAAACGGTTCTCCTTCCGCTTGACTCCTACTATGGAAGAGAAAACTTGCATATACTTCGTTCTTTTTGGGTTTGCACCATTCTTCAAATGCTTTCACAACTTCCGAATACTTTGTTTTGTCCGCTTCATTTGCGAAATTAAATGTATTGAATATTTCAATAGCCTGTGATCCAATTGCGTTTAAAAATGTCGCTGCCTGAACTGTGTCCGATTTTTTTTCAAGTTCTGCTGCAATGTAGAAAAAGTCATAACTCTGTTTGAAGGCTCTCCAATTTTCCGCTAAGTTGCCCTCGAGATTAAGCGGTTCTACTTTCTTTAGTACATATATCCATTTTGGTGCCACACACGTGTATGTACTTTCGTGGTCGACCTCGTGGTCTTTTTACATCCGTCTTAATCGTCTTTTTTTTCGTAACTCCCATATAAAATTTTTATTTCAGCTGCTTACTTTCCATTTAAACATTAATTTCCTCACTTTATTTCCACAAGTTTTCAATTATATTTCATATTTCACCATGTGCTCGACCCATGTATTGTTATTTAATATTTCACCATGTGTTGCACAGTTCCCACTTGTTATGAATTTATTCTTTTTATTTTCAACTTTCTTCACAATCGATAACTTTTATTTTCAATTTATACAATTTCTTCACTGTGTAATACTATTTTTTCTCCTTATATTTTAATTTCGTGAATTTTCATCCTCGTCGCCATGTATTATTATTTATTGAAACTCCGATTACTTTTACTATGACTTTATTTCATCATAGTCCGAGAGCCGACTGCAGAAAACCCTATGTTATCGGGAAGAAGAAAACGAAACCTATAGTAAGTAACATTAGAGATAGGAGAATATTTTAGGCTTGGTGTGCCTGAACTAAAGTGTGGCCTAAGGTGAGAAATTAGGTAATATTAGTGGTGGATTTTTAGTCCAACCCTATGTTATCGGCAAGAAGGATAATTTTTGTTTTAAAATGAAGTATATACCTAATAATTACTAAAACTCATGGTGTGCCGCGCCCTGCCTGTGGCCGGACCTTTGGCAGACCACTATTTGTACCTCATATTTTTGGGTCGATGCCTATGTTATCGACAAGAAGGATAATTTTTTTTTTAAATTGAAGATTAGACGTCATACTAACTAAAATTCATGGTGTGCCGCGCACTGCCTGTGGCCGGACCTTTGGCAGACCACTATTTGTATAACGTTTTTGGGGTCGAACCCTATGTTATCGACAAGAAGGATAATTTTTTTTTTAAATTGAAGATTAGACGTCATACTAACTAAAACTCATGGTGTGCCGCGCCCTGCCTGTGGCCGGACCTTTGGCAGACCACTATTTGTATAACGTTTTTTGTATGGAATTTTTTTTTAATCGCGATATCTACAAAACGGTCACTCGTAGAGAAAAAAGTGTAAAGACCTTTTTTGTAGAGAATCACATAATCTACAATCCTGGCATTACCTCTTCTGTGGTCACACTTACCGTTTACGAGATATTTGTAAAAAAAAACTATTTTCGCACCCTTTGACATTGAAAACCTTTTTTCGTGCACACGATTTCGCAATGGGCGTTTGACACAGTATGTCTGGAACCAATATAAAGATAATTCCGTTAAGAAACCATTACTTGCATTATTTTCGCAGATTGCGCTTTTTGGTACATAATGTCGAGAGTAAATATTGTATTACTATACATACTGTACTATATTTCATTAAGTACTTTTATTTCCAACCCAAGAGGCATTTTCTACGTTCCAGGTCTCCTCGCCGCCAGCTACAATTTCAGATATAGCTATAGTAGTTTTAGAGATAAAATTGGGCCCGGACAGACAGAACCGTTGTACGAGCTTCTTTCTTGAAAAAGCTAAAAAGGATCAACAATTTATATCACAAGTAGATAGTGTGTGGAACGGAAAAAAATAAAAATACGAAAACAAAAATATTTTTATGTATTGTATTCAAAGAAAAAAATGTGTATACATATAGAACTACTTTTGAAATCTTAAATTATAATTATATCTATAGTTTTTAATCATCATCATCATCTAAATAGTTTTTATCGCATTGCACATCATCATCATCTTTTTCATCACAATCATCATTTACATCATCATTTTCATTTTCTAATAAAATTTCTTCTATTAACGATGGAGTTGTTTCTCCATCAAACCAAAGCGGTTCTATTTTATTATTATTTAAGATCCAACCACAATTTTTAAAATCTAATTTTATACAGTCTTCTTCCGTGGCATGTTGCCACATGGAAGTTACATAGATTGTACGCAATATTTTTTGCTTTAATGATTTCCAACACGGAGGAATGGTACATGAATTAAATGATTTTATATTTTTTTTTAAATTTTCTGTAGTGCATTTCATTGAGAATATATTTAAAAATAGCATATGTCTCGCCAAGTTTACGTCATCACATTTCGACAAGCCATATAAAGTACAGGTAAACTCTTGCAATATTTTCATTTTTTGTTCATTTAAAATATCTTCAGGATTAGTCAAACTTTGGAAAATTGTTTGGACGCTTTCTTGTTGGCGTAATAAGTTGAAAGGTTTCACTTTACCTTTACGATAAAAGCTAGCAGTATAATCACTGCCAGTAAATGCGTGAAAACCAGGCAAGCATCGGCAAAAATTTACATTTAAAATTTCTGCTAATTTACTTGTATTAATGCAGTTGCTGTCGCCAGACCGTGTAGGACAGCTTAACAGCCAAATTTCTTTGTCTAAAAATTTAAACATATTACCCAGTAATATTATTAATACATCTGTATCAGACGCCTTTATCATTATTTTGCAGCTTGGCGCGCACTTATTTACATGATATACAATTCTCGTGTCTGCTTCTTCATGCTGACAAACCAAATCTAGTTCTTTCGTTAATATTATTTTATTATTAATGGATACAAATGAAAAACAATTTTCCTCTACAGTAAGAAATACTTTTTTGGCTCCTAAAACCGACGACAGTTCAGGATCTTGCCAATGATCATATAAAAATTTTACAAGACTTTCTTTAAATTTTTTATTTTTTAAAATTTTTATGAAATCGTTTGGTCTTGTTTGAGAAGGGCCTTTAATTGTATATTGTATGTCGATTTCTTCCCTACGTTGTCTTTCCATATCTTTTAATGACGGAGAGAAATACCTGTCAAATATTATATATATTTGTGAGGCATTTGTGTTACAAATTTTTCTCAAAATCAACTCCGCTATTTTTCCAAAAGTTTGAGGTACTGAAGGTCCTAACCTATGTAAGAAGTAAAAACCGTCAATAATATCTACATCTATTTCATTTGGAAATTGAGGTTGTGTAAAAGATTTAAGTTTTACCCCAAGAGCTGCTTTATCTGCTTTATACATTTCACCAGTACAATGACATAAAGCGGGGGGAGCTGGAGATAGAGGAAAGGATAAACAGAACTGCATATTAACTTTTTTCTCTAGTGCTATTGCTAATAGTCGACCAAAGATGTCGCGTTCCATTTTCATTAATATGTTTTTTTTTCCATCATAACTTTTCACGGTTTTTTTGACACATTCCGCAGCAAAATTTTGTACTTTAGTACGCTTGATAGGTTTCTCAAACCGCCCAGCATCGACATTACACTCTTCTATAAATTGTAACTTTTTTCTTTCACCTATTTTATAAGTATTTAGCAAAAAGTCGGCAGTTTCATCTGTAACTGCCCTCCCCGTTGTGATGTTGAACAAACATTCAAGGTGCATTGTTCTGTCAAATGGACTCATGTTCTTTTTGACGTTTTCTACTATACTTTGTAACGCTTTTCTATCCTTTTCTATTCGATGTATTTGTAATTCATGTGTAGTGTCGTCTTTTTTATTTATTTCTAATTCATCAAGAATTCTTGAAATTATTCTTGTTCTTATACTATGGCTCAGTGCCCAACGCTGTCTGGCCGATATCGAACTACTAAAATGACTGATTCCTGTTAAATTATTGGAAGCATCAGCATTGATCGTTTGCTCTAACGTAAGATCAACGGGTGCTCTTGCTAGAGTATTATTTGTCCTTCTGACTCCGAAAGCGCCTTTCCGAAACTCTTCTAATAACTCTGAATTTGTTATTTTTAAGTTAATCAAATTACACAAATATAGCAATATCCATCTGGAATAATTTGGCTGGTTGAAGACAAAGAAAAGATTAGCTATATCATGTAGAGACATTAGATACAATTCATAATCGCTTGTTCTAATGCTTCTTGTGAACCTCAAATAAACATTAATGAATTCAATATACCTACTGTGCATAAAATTGTGCCGTTTTACCACGCGAACCATTTAAGTTCTCGTTAAAATATTGTTCATATTCGGCAAATACATTTTTTAATGTCGACGTCATAGGAATGCCCTGATTATGTTCAACAGGATTATTTTGAATATATTTCAAATCTTCGGTAAAATCAAATGAGTCAATGTTCTTTTCAGAAAAAAAATTTTCTACTAGTAACATTTGTAATGCACCTGACATCAATGGATGTATTCTCTTGCACCTATTAAAATGTTTGCCGCTAACGAACCCATTAACAGATCCTTCTGCTAAGACTTCTGATTCTACTAATATGTCCGTTATTCCACAAGAATCTATATATTTTCCAACTGCTTTGAATAATGCCATTTGGATGTGGAACGCTCCTAAGTTTATAAAAATATTATCATATGTAGGCTTGTCAGTCAGTTGAATTTGCATCGCCATTTTAGCGATTGCTAAATCATACGTTACAATTATTTGTTTTTGCCCACATGCATTTGCTATTTCCTGACTGTAAGCCATAGTTCTATGTACTACACTATAAGAAGTTGGGGAATAATTAAGTGGTGGTAAATAATCAATAATTTGTACTTGACTTTTATCTATACTTATTTCACAGTTGAAACCTATCCACATTGGAGTAGTGGGTATTAAAGATAAAGAAAATGTCCACATGTAATCCTTCAAAATGGCATTTTTTTTATTTGCGGCACACTCGTCCATAACAGATGAAATTAAATCAACCGGAAGCAAAACAGTTTTAGCAGTTGGTTTTTTTGAGTATGGTTGAATATCTGTGGAATTACTTCGAATCTCCGTCTTTTTCGAGGTAAACATTCTTCAGCAGATTCTTCGTATGTTTGTGGACAAATACTCGTTGCAATATAGGGAGATAGTAGTTCTGAATGTGATGTAGATGGTAGAGATGGTGTAATTAAATCATGATCAATTGCAACTGAATTACCACGGGCATTGTCATTGGAAGAAAATTGATATATAATACCGACTGTGTCATGCAAAGTATCCTTGCCAGTCAGTGTATCGACAAATCGATCATAATTATCGAAAGCAGTATTGGTACTAAGATTTTTTTCGACAGTAATGCCACTTGGAATGATGCTGTTATCTTTATAAGTGGAATATGCCAATTCTGTTTCAATTTCTTCAATAGTAGGATATCCAACCGAGTGACCATACTTATTTAAAATAGTGACAACTTTCCTACTACTTGTTAGAGACTTCATAGCTAACCCTAACATAAGATGCTTTGCTGGCTTTACTCTTCCCTTTGTAATAGCAAAAATAATATCCTGACATAAAGATTTTACTCTGATGTAGTCGTCTGTAGAGGCTTTACGACGACAATCTGGACCCTGAACAAGATTACACATGAATTCAAATAACAGCTCAGGAATTTCGCATTCCCCTGCAATTATATCATTTACAGAAATTGTGCGAGGAAGTTTTTTAGTTTTGGCTGATTTGACAGCATTTCGTAATTCATATGCTAAGTCCTCGAATTTTTTAATTTCTTCATTTGTTCTGGTTATTGCTTCGTTAATTATTGTGGCTGGATCTAAATCAACCTTATATACTATTTTTCTCTTTACAGCACTTTTACAAGTAGTAATAACTAATTTATCATAATATGCATTTACAAGTTTTTCTTCCAAAGTTTGTGCTGTGTAATTATTGAACACTTCGATTGAGTAATTATTATTATTATTTTCTAACAAAATTATTTTATATTTTCTGACTAAATCTGTTAAGTAATATATTTTTGATTTTTCAATTATCTCTTCGTTTATAAATTCACATAAAGTAGCAAAAGCTATATTATGGATGCCCCTAACGTCATGCCATGTTCCCTCTGATTTCTTACTCCCCATCATACTTTCAAATTTTTTTTGATATGCGCTTCTACAAATAGGATGATATTTAAAAACTTTTGATTGTTCTAAGCGAGTAAGTATAGTTGAATCATTCATAGCTTCTGAATACTTTTTCACAATATCAAACGAGCTATCTGATTGACATTCAGACAAAGCTTGCCTACGTGAACCTGACTTTTTTTTTGTTGATTACAAAATATACAGACTTTAACTGGATCCACTGCAGCTGTTTGTTCAGTATCCATACGATTTTGAATGCTGCTGATATCCGTAGGAGGAGGTTGTTGTCCTGCGTCAACATGTTCTTGGGAGATCATCGTTGAAGTACTAGGCCCTCTTAAAATATTCTCAGTTTCTACTGCAGTAGTGATGGTATAGGGCTATAAAAAACCAAATAACTCTGTCAATCTTTTTATTAAAGAACGATGCGCAAAGCTACTATTGTTATTCAGCAGAAAAAGTATATAGCGCAATCAATCTACACAAATCCATCTAATAACTGCCTACAGAAACAAAAAGTATGGTGATTTAGGGAAAAAAATCTAGCAAAGATAGGATTTTTATTTTTTGAATTTGGAATGGCGAGCTTAACAAAAAAAAATCGGGGAAGTCGCTTTTTAGTGAATAAAAAAACTGGAGGTCAGATCGAAAAAAATCAAATTATAAAGTTGTGGGTTAACCTATAACTCAATCATCTATCAAAAAATAATTTAACACTAGAACTACCGACCGGTAAAAATGACCGGTTACATCAATTGTTTCCAAGATTTTGTCTTGAAATTTTATTTAATATTTTATTATAATATTATGACTTTCTCTAAATTCATGTATATAATAATATTATAAATTATTTTGATCTCCTGCTTCCATTTTTCTGATATACATACATATGTGATATACCTATATATACCGACCGGTCAAAAGGACCGGTCGTTATTTTTAATGTTTCTAATACGAGAACATGAACAATAACTGGTTAAAATTTTAAGTCAAATATAAAGTCACTAAAATTAACTTAAAATTTGAAAATTAATTGCCCAATAACTTTTGTGCATCGCATCGTGTGACGTTACTTTTTATGTTTTTAAATGTAGGTTGATTTATGAACTTTATGATGGTGAAGAAGAAAATTTTTTTTCGGGAATCGTGTAGAAATGACGTACATTTATCAAACAAAAATCGTAAAGAAAAGTGAGACTTTTCTCGTTAGCAACACTTTGCGATTTTAGATATAACGTTCATTACTGTGCATTACAGTACAGTTATTGTCAACAGAAAATGGTATACTTTAACCAATTATTATTTCTTTACAATTTTTGATTTTCAATGTACGTATTACAATTTTTTTTACAATTGTGGATTTTTAATATTCAATGTACGTATTTCTATACGATTCCCGAAAAAATAGCGTGTTCAACGCGTCAAGAAAAGTGCGTTTTCCAGCTCGTGTAAATTTAAATCCACTTGCTCGCTCGTGAATTAAATATTTACACTCACTGGAAAACTATCACTTTTCTTTACTTGTAGAACAATCTACTATTATAATTGAAAAAGTGAAAACAATCGTGAATTTCTGTATTTTTTCGTCAATTTTTCAATTTTATTTTTTTTATAAAAAAAATTGTGTTTGTCAATCAATTATTAATACCAAAAAGAGGTTTTATAAAAAAATGAATTTTTTCCAAAAAATAACGGAAAAATACAGAAATTCACGATTTTCGATTAGATGTTTTTAACTTTTTCAATTTTAAATTTTTTTTCTTTTTCGCCATCATAAAGTGCATAAAACAACCTGATAATTTCATAACATTTTACTTGAATCATCCTACATAAGTTATAACCAAAAAAACAATATGTATTAATATATTACAACAGCTGATAGCCAATACAACAACGAACCGCCTCAATTTTTTCGATATTTTGGACCTAGAAAAACAGAGAAATACTCATCTAAATTTAAAAAGGACGACCAAAATGGTACACTTTTCACAAAATGCCCGATAACTTGCGTGGCGGCGGTTGCTAGAGGTAGAAAATTTCCATTCCTATAGTATGTAACTAACATGATTACAAAATTTTTTGAGACTAGAAGCACTTCCTTTTTTACTAAAATTGGGTTGGATTATTGTAGACTGATTGCATTAATCATAATACTTATATTAGTACAATAAACAGATAGTACCCGCAGGATTACAGAAAAGCGAAATATAAAAATCATTTAAAATTTAACAAAAAAGTAAATTTAATTTTTTAAGCTAAAATATGAAATATAAATAAATATAAAGGCTTTTAAATTAAATTTTTTTGTAGCCAAATTTGAAAAATAAAATATTTAAAGTTAAAAAACAATTTTGTAACGTTAAAATTAAATTTTTTAAAGTTAATCTTTAGTATAATTTTAAAATAAACCGGCAAAAATATAAAAAAACGTTTCCTCTGCTTTTCAATGATATCAAAAGCAATAAAAAAATAAGGAAACAAATACAATATGATACTATTCAATTTCAACTGGAGTTAAATAAATAAATATTTAAAAGAAAGCTGTCCTAATTTTTAATTGAAAATGTGACAAAGAAAGCAAGCAGTTTTTATGGTTTTTGACGGTTAGGTTTAATAGTTTAGATTGATTTTAAAAAATTCAATCTAAATTAATTTTTAAAAATTTGAATGACATCACCGTTGAAATAAATTTAATGTTTAAAAAATTATATTTGATGTTTAAATGAAACCTTTAAATGAAAAAGAAAAGGCATGCCAAAATACAATAAAATCAATGAAAAATTAATTAAATTCCAAACGAAATTGATATTTGAAAATAAGAAATATTCAGTAAATAAAACACTTTGTACTTACATTTTTCGGTTTTTGCGTCTTTTCAAATTCGGCTTTATATATTTTTTTTAAAACCATGAATTTTCGGTAGCATTAGATATGATAACCGATTTCTTCGCGATCGTTTTGGGAAAATTTTAACTCATTATATTTGAACCCTTTAATTTTTCGGAAATATAACATATTCATAAATTGTTCCCATTTTTCACATGAAAATGGAACTAGTTTTTCTTTTTTACCACACAAGAAACACTTTTTCATTTTAAATAGTCTCTTAATAAAATCAAAAGATTTAACAACAAATTCGTCTTCGCAATATCAAAATGCAACACGATCAATAATAAGTAATTACTTTAATTCAAACTCGAACCTTTTTGTTATGATCACTTCACTCACAATTTCAGACTTTATTGCAAAATTATTAAATATTCTCTTTGGTCACTTGAAAATTTTACTTAAACACCTTATTCCTTGAAGTGCAACACTTGGAATGAGTTGTTAATTATAAACATTTTTTAAGGACAGGGGTCCTTAGGGGATGTTTTGAAAGAAGTTGCTTGTGTTTCAAGATCCCGAAACAATGGTTCTTTTTGCACTCATGATCATCTTCAAGCATGGGCGAAAAGGAGTACGCATGCAATAAAGTAATAAAATGTTTTTAAGGAAATGTCCTGGCACAGGGGTTTTATGATGTTTTGAAAGAAGTTGCTTGTGTTTCAAGATCCCGAAACAACGGTTCTTTTGCTTGTGCTTCAAGATCCCGAAACAACGGTTCTTTTGCTTGTGTTTCAAGATCCCGAAACAATGGTTCTTTTTGCACTCATGATCATCTTCAAGCATGGGCGAAAAGGAGTAAGCATGCAATAAAGAAATAAAATGTTTTAAGGAAATTTCCTGGCACAGGAGATTTATGATGTCCGAATGGTTCGCCAAAATCGTTACCTGGTTTTCACTTACCCTTTCTGCTATACGAATTTAAAAATAAAAAATTCTCGTATTCAGGCATCCAATTTTTGTTTTGTAAGGAAAACCCCGTTTACAACACAAACAACACACGAATTTATTATCTAAAATTTTATGATGTTTTGAAAGAAAGTGTTTATGTTCCAGGATACCAAGACAATTATTCCATTTGCTAACAATGTACAAGATACCACAACCCCATAAATTAGTGTGGTTGGATCTTAAACAATAATAAAATAGAACCGCTTTGGTTTGATGGAGAAACAACTCCATCGTTAATAGAAGAAATTTTATTAGAAAATGAAAATGATGATGTAAATGATGATTGTGATGAAAAAGATGATGATGATGTGCAATGCGATAAAAACTATTTAGATGATGATGATGATGATGATTAAAAACTATAGATGTAATTATAATTTAAGATTTCAAAAGTAGTTCTATATGTATACACATTTTTTTCTTTGAATACAATACATAAAAATATTTTTGTTTTCGTATTTTTATTTTTTTCCGTTCCACACACTATCTACTTGTGATATAAATTGTTGATCCTTTTTAGCTTTTTCAAGAAAGAAGCTCGTACAACGGTTCTGTCTGTCCGGGCCCAATTTTATCTCTAAAACTACTATAGCTATATCTGAAATTGTAGCTGGCGGCGAGGAGACCTGGAACGTAGAAAATGCCCCTTGGGTTGGAAATAAAAGTACTTAATGAAATATAGTACAGTATGTATAGTAATACAATATTTACTCTCGACATTATGTACCAAAAAGCGCAATCTGCGAAAATAATGCAAGTAATGGTTTCTTAACGGAATTATCTTTATATTGGTTCCAGACATACTGTGTCAAACGCCCATTGCGAAATCGTGTGCACAAAAAAAGGTTTTCAATGTCAAAGGGTGCGAAAATAGTTTTTTTTTACAAATATCTCGTAAACGGTAAGTGTGACCACAGAAGAGGTAATGCCAGGATTGTAGATTATGTGATTCTCTACAAAAAAGGTCTTTACACTTTTTTCTCTACGAGTGACCGTTTTGTAGATATCGCGATTTAAAAAAATTCCATACAAAAAACGTTATACAAATAGTGGTCTGCCAAAGGTCCGGCCACAGGCAGGGCGCGGCACACCATGAGTTTTAGTTAGTATGACGTCTAATCTTCAATTAAAAAAAAAATTATCCTTCTTGTCGATAACATAGGGTTCGACCCCAAAAACGTTATACAAATAGTGGTCTGCCAAAGGTCCGGCCACAGGCAGTGCGCGGCACACCATGAATTTTAGTTAGTATGACGTCTAATCATCAATTTAAAAAAAAATTTTCCTTCTTGTCGATAACATAGGGTTCGACCCCAAAAACGTTATACAAATAGTGGTCTGCCAAAGGTCCGGCCACAGGCAGGGCGCGGCACACCATGAATTTTAGTTAGTATGACGTCTAATCTTCAATTTAAAAAAAAAATTATCCTTCTTGTCGATAACATAGGCATCGACCCAAAAATATGAGGTACAAATAGTGGTCTGCCAAAGGTCCGGCCACAGGCAGGGCGCGACACACCATGAGTTTTAGTAATTATTAGGTATATACTTCATTTTAAAACAAAAATTATCCTTCTTGCCGATAACATAGGGTTGGACTAAAAATCCACCACTAATATTACCTAATTTCTCACCTTAGGCCACACTTTAGTTCAGGCACACCAAGCCTAAAATATTCTCCTATCTCTAATGTTACTTACTATAGGTTTTGTTTTCTTCTTCCCGATAACATAGGGTTTTCTGCAGTCGGCTCTCGGACTATCACCGGTCCAGAGCAACTGACTATTCTAACTGTCGTCCCTGGGTCCATCACAGAGAGCTGTTGGACTTTGGACCCTTTTCATTATCTCCTACAACACATGCAATATTGAAAATCCGACTACTAAATACGAGGAGGAGGATATACAGCTCTTAGAACTAAATGAAGTGACCTCTGTCCATATATACCAATGTAAAATTAATGTTTTGCAATCGGTGTATTATTGTGGTATGTTCAGTCACCTTTCTGTGGTCCCGGGAGGGCTAAGTACCTTCTTAATGGAAATATCTAAAGTTAGTTAGTTAGAACTGCAAAACAACCGGGTTATAGCAGGTATCAAGACTAATTCATCCACCCGATTCACCGAAGTTATTGCTGGAACAGTTGACCCCAAAGGCAATTGCCAGGGTACAACATACACCTATGGACAAACGACGTTATAGTCATTCACGTCATGGAAGTGACCATAATGGACTACAACGGTAGTGCGCACTTGAATAATGACGAAATTATACTTTGTAACAATTTAGTATGTCTGTATATGAAGGACCCTGAGTACGGTATCAGTTTTTGGAATTTGCCTACAGATGTAGGATGTGAAGCTGTGGGTTATAATGTACTCTATCAAGGAAATGCTACCAAAGCACAAAGCTTGGATGTATATAGAAAAGAAACTCACACCATATACACAGTAAGCGTTGGAGAAGTCATTTTTGCACTAGAGACAGTAAAACCAATCTCGGTATACCACTATGACGGATATCAAACGGAGCATCCTCGTCTAGTTATTGTGAAGAAGTCACGACATGGTTACTCGTTTATTAAGAAGCCAATGAACACAAAAGGGTTGGACTTGTTCACTTATAATCAATGCCAAATTTGTTTATGTAGAACGTCACATAAAGGCGCAAATCCAGACGCTCTACCTTAATCTCCTGAAAAGGAAATGTGAACTTGAAAGGGAGGTCTTAAAAACCCAGCTAGTCGCAGCCCATCAACATCCCACAGAATTTGCTTTCATGAAAATGAAAGAGCCAGGGTATACCGCCATATCAAGAGGAGAAGTCCTCTAGCTCATCAAATGTCAAGCAGTCGAAGTTATAATCCGAAAAACCGAACGGTGTTTTAGCGAGCTCCCCGTCACATATCAAAATCGAAGCTTCTTCATCACACCGATAACAGATCTGCTCCAAGAATTTGGTACGGAGATACCTTGCTGGTCGACCCTTACCTCAACTTATTTTCTACACGGAACCTGGTATGGATTTTCGCCACAAATCCATCGCTTAGAGTCACCCGAGTCACTAAAACCATCAGATGATATACCGTGGAAATATAATGATCCTCATGAATTGATTAAATCTGGTATATACTCTTATGAAAGTGTCAATGACCTACGAAAGCAGATAATGTACCCTTCAGAACGTCAAGCAATTGAGAACATCGTTACCAAGGCTTTAGTCGGACACGACATAGATCAACAGGATATCAACATTCTACACCTCTTCTCGAATCATCATTTTACTCAAATATCGGAATATCTGTTTCAAACCTGGTCTATATTCTCAACTTTAGGTCAAGTATCTGCTGGATTCATTGGGTTGTGGCTCATAATACGCCTAGTTAAATACCTCATAGGGGTAGTTATCAACGCCAAGCTCATCTCTACACTCCAAGGAAAAAGCTGGTGGCTACTCGCAGCAACGTGTAACACACTTACCACATATCTGGTGCATAAAGACTTGCGACAATCTCATCAAGAACCAAACATACAATTGACGTCGGTGTGCACCGAGTCACCTCAACAAGCAGCAGAGGAGACCAATGAACTTCCGACAAATGGAGTTCGAGAGTTAAGTAGCAGCACTGTGACATTAGACTCACTTCAACGCCAAACAAAAATATATCCATCACTAATTTCTAAAGCATAAACCAACTTGCATTGCATTTTTCTACCTTTTATCCAAAAACAAACTCATCTCCATTCCATATCCTTTATCTATATTCCTAATCTGGGGCGAGTCGGAGCGTCCATCAAATAACTCCTTGCACTAGGAATCCATTGTGGTTCGGAGGAAATGCCAGGCACATAACCCCATTTAATTAGTATATTTTTTTTCTCTCTTTGAAATACAGATATTTCAAGGCGGCGCAAAATGTTCAACGTCCCGGTGAACAACCCGTGGCTGCAACCATCAAATGTTCAACGTCCCAATTCAACAGTGAAGAACCCGTGGCTGCAACCATCAGCAAGTACGAGGCACAATTAGGTCAACCAATTCTGGAAACAACTACGCTCAGCAGCTTGGAAATTGCGACAGGTTGTGACCGGCAATAACCCCCGGGTTCATCGTTTCAATCAGCCAGCACGCACCTACCATCGTTGGGCAGTGAGGGTAGTGAGTACTACGCCGCCGCGATAGCAACACAAACTTTATCATTAAATATAAATTCGTAGATTTTGATTAAATTTGTAAATTAATTAAATTTTGTATCTTGTGATAGTGTCTGACTAACTTAAATATCTAGAATTACATTTAGAAGAAAAAGTAAATAAAGTGTTTGATTTACCTAAATTTTGTATCTTGTGATTCGTCCGCGAGTGAGCGAGATAAGACAAGAGCCAGCCAGGAAGGAGAAAGGGGCAAGACACAATAGCAGTGGACAAAAAACAAACCAGCAACGTTCTACAATTCAACAGGAAACCAGCAAGGCGATTCAAAGTAAACTTTAATCAGACATACGGTCAAAGATATAATGGCAACACCAATTATATCAGGAATAGAAAATATTGAACAAGGCAGCCAAGAAACAAAACAAATAATAATAATAATTATTATTATAGAAGACCAAATAATAACAGAGTCGACAGAGTAAACCACTACGAATCGGGGGAATACCAAGACCCCCAACCGGTGGCGACCATAAGTCGGTTGGGGGATGCGACACAAATATAAAAAGAACGTATAAATTTAATCTTTCTCTAACAAACTTCGTGAAGGCGTATGTCGACATGTGCGGCGCAGTATGCACATTCATTGTAGACACTGGGGCAGATATATCAATATTCAAACGAGAAAAAATTAGAAACGATCAACCCCAAAAATATTTGAGAAATACAGGGCATAACTACTACAAAAATAAAATCAATCGGGGCAACGAATACAAAGATTCGCTTCAACAGCCATCATGTGGTCGAGCATTCATTCCAAATAGTAAATGACGATTTCTCCATCGGAGCTGATGCGATTTTAGGACTTGATTTCCTAACCAAATTCAAAGCAATTATTAACTAAATTAACCAGGATGAGATTAGACTTGGAAGAATTCGATTTTGAGGTCCACTACGTGAAAGGCAAAGAAAACACCGGACCAGACGCTCTATTAAGGATAGATATCGAGGACCTAAAGATGATAAACATTCTAAAAGTGCAAACCCGCGCGATGTCAAGACGCACGAAGCCAGCATCAACAGAAGATAACTTTAAAAATACAACCGCAACCACGCAGCCTGATCAACTGCGCATATCAGAAGTATTATCTCCCTCAGAAGTAGCTCAAGTACCTGAACTACTATTTAAAACTATTACCAAAAATAAAAGGCAATCAAAAATTGAAATAAATATAGTGCACAAATATTAAATATTATATAAGCGGTATACAAATATAAACTATAACCAATCAGTAGAACCAGCACTAGAGCAGGAATTCGAAATATTGGAAAGATATAAAAATAAACAATTTCAGAATAAGATTCTGAAACTTTCGGCAGAAAGTGAAATATTTACAATGATTAATATAACCGCATTTAAAAGCCTTGGAAATAGAGTACTAAAAACCATAAATATAAAGATATACAAACCGCAAAAATATATTAAAGACAAAGCAAAAATTGACGAAATACTACATAATTTTCACTCGGCGCCTACTGGAGGACACCTGGGACAATCAAGAATGTATAAAAAGTTAAAAGAAATATATAGTTGGAAAAAAATGAAAAAATCAATAGCTAACTACATATATAGATAATTGCGAGTCCTGTGCGTAAGCGAGGCCGCACACTGAAGTCTCATGGGTTATAAGCCCTGCAGATTATTCTTTAGAGAATATGCCCCATGAAACTAACATCCTATGTTTGCATTTAATTTTCAAGTAAAGTTGCATGCAGCCCGCACACAGAATAGGTCTGCTGCAAATTCTCTATGAAGCATGCATCGTGAAACATTGAATGCGAGTTTTATGCACGATGTGCTTAGTATGCTCTGCACATTTTCGGAGCCTTTTTTTTTGATTAAAATAAAAGTTGTCCAAAAATTGTGGTGAGTATAATTTGTTTTGTAAATTTTTATATTTCATACTATTTTATATTAATTTTTACATTTTCATAGCAAAATGCGTGTAGACAATCCATTAGGAAATATAAAATTAATTGAATTGGTGGAGAGACACCAATGTTTGTGGAACTATAATATACCATCGTATAGTAAGAAGAATGTAACAGAAGCTGCTTGGGCGGAAATTGCTCGAGAAATAAAAGACTCTCGTGAGTAGTAAAACTTTATTTGCATTTGAACTAATACACATATTATTATTATTAAATATTGCGGAGTCAATTAAATTTGTTATATGTACCTCCATTGTAAAGGGATTGATCCAGATGAGGATATAAAGTAATCAGCAAGATATTCTCTATGGCGCATTGCTAAAGTCCTAGCAATGTAACCATCTTGACGATCTTCCAGCAAAGGTACTTCAATTTCAGGTTCAAATATGTTTGGGTTTGTCTTAATTCCCTCTCGGATACGGATGAAATTGTGGAGTACACAAGCAGCTTTCACTACTCCAATTACTATTTCCTCGCCACAAGCAATAGGACCTTCAAAAATACGAAATTTTGAAACAAGCATTCCAAAAGCCCTTTCAACGGAAGTTCTCCCTCTCGACAAACGGTAATTAAAAATTCTTCGTTTTGAATTTAATACGCGAGAAGGAAAAGGTCGCATTAAATATGGTTGTAGTGGAAAAGCTTCATCGCCACAGATGTAAAAAGGAAAAGGACTACCATTTTCATCGCGCGGTAGATTATTATCTTGAGGTAATGATAGCTTGTGTTGACTGAGAAATTTACCGATCTGCGAAGTCCTGAAGACAGCTCCATCGCTGTTACGGCCAAAATCTCCTACTTCAATTAATGTGAAAATTCCATCCGCATCCGCACATGCCATTAAAATAATAGAAAAGAAACCTTTATAATTATAGTACCTTGAGCCTGAATTATGAAACTTTTTAACACGGATGTGTTTCCCATCAATAGCCGCGACACAATTAGGCAGATTCCACAATTCCCCAAATCTGTTAGCATTACTCCTCCATGTTTGTTCTGTAGGCATTGGTAGAAAACAGGGTTGCAAAGTTTCCCATATTGCCCTAGTTGTTTCTTTTACTATTAACCCTACAGTACTATCGCCACGGTAGAATTGTAAGGCTAAATCCTTGAAACTTCGACCAGTCGCAAGAAACCTAGAATTCATGTTTTCTAGTTAATTTATTGTTTATTTTAAAAGTAATTAATTGATACAATTTTTAATAATTTTTAGCTACAAACTGCCGGGAACGTTGGCGAGCAATTAGGGCAAGTTTCCTAAGGTCTAGAAGACAACTTCCTAGCGGATCCGATGCTAATTCCAAAAAAAATTATTATTTGGCAAATCACTTGGAATTTCTTACACCTTATTTGAAAAGTGGAACAAAAAGCGGAAACTTATCGGAAATAAGCCCTGTCGAAGAAAACGCAGATAGTTGTGAAACCATGAGAGAAGAGCCTGAGGAACCTATCATAGAACCAAGAGAGCACGTCACAGGATCATCCTTCCGGGAAAATACAGATTGATATTGATAAACCATCTGCGATGGTCACAGCTTTTACAGCCAATAACGCATCAGGTGAAAGAATGAAGTTAACCCATGAATTAAGGTGTGAAGTTACAGTTGATGGTATCACCAAGCAAGGAACTTGCTATATTACAGAAGATCCTAACCTAAATCTATTTGGAATAGAATGGCTAGAACTTTTTAATCTATGGTCAAAACCTATCAACACGTTATGCCGGCTAGTAAAATCAAATGAAACACACATAAAGGCATTAAAGGAAAACTTTCCAAAAATATTTAAATCATCTTTAAGTCTATGTTCCAAAACAAAGGTGCAGCTACAGTTAAAAGAAGGAGCGAAACCAGTCTACATTCAAAAAAGACCAGTTTCATATTCAGCACTTCCTCACATTGAAGAAGAGTTATCAAGGTTACAAAATAATGGAATAATCGAACAAGTCGATTTCTCTTCATGGGCAGCACCTATCGTGGTAGTAAAAAAGCCTACAGGGAAAATCCGTATTTGTGCAGATTATTCTACTGGACTTAATAATGCACTACAACCAAATAAATATCCACTGCCAACACCAGATGATATTTTCGCCAAATTAGCATGTAAAAACTTCTTCAGCATTATTGATTTTTCGGATACGTATTTTCAGTTAGAAGTACATGAAGATTCGCAGAAGCTATTAACAATCAATACGCATCGTGGTTTATTTAAATTCAAACGTCTTCCTTTTGGCGTGAAAACAGCACCAGGGGAATTTCAAAGAATAATTGATGCTATGATTGCAGATTTACCGTTTGTTAGTGGGTATTTGGACGACTTGATTGTCGCAAGCGAAACGCTTGAAGAACACTTACAGCAACTAACAAAATTATTCCAAAAGATAGAAGATTTTGGGTTTGTACTCAAGCAGGAAAAATGCGAATTTCTGATGAACGAGGTTAAGTTCCTGGGTCACGTTATCAACAACAAGGGCATTCAACCAGATCCAGAGAAGATTAAATGTATCCGAGAAATGCCCCCACCATCAAACATAACTGAACTAAGATCTTTCTTAGGTGCAATAAATTATTATGGTAAATTTATTGTTAACATCCAATCAATAAGAGAACCATTGGATCAGTTACTACGCAAAGATGTTAAGTGGAACTGGAGCCAAAATGCTCAAAAATCATTTAACAAATTTAAAGAAATATTACAGAGTGAATTGCTTTTAACACATTATAACCCATCGATACCAATCATAGTTGCTGCAGACGCAAGTAATACAGGTATTGGCGCTGTGATACTTCACGAATTCGAAAATGGACATCGAAAAGCTATTTATCATGCAGCGAGAACACTTACACAAACAGAACAAAAATATAGCCAGATAGAAAAAGAAGCACTCGCGTTAATATATGCAGTAACGAAATTTCACAAAATGTTAATAGGCAGGGAATTCATTTTGGAAACGGATCATAAGCCATTACTATACATTTTCGGAAACAAAAAAGGTATTCCTGCATATACAGCAAATAGATTGCAAAGATGGGCTTGTACATTACTTTTGTATGATTTTCAAATTCGATACATATCGACGGACAATTTTGGGTATGCAGATGTATTATCGCGACTAATAAATTCCAAAATACAGCCTGATGAAGAATTTATAATAGCAGTAGTGAGATTAGAAGAGTCAATAAAACAGATTCAACAGGAGTCTGCAAAAGCATTGCCGGTTACTTTTGAATGTATCCAAGATAATACCAAGAACAATAAAATTATTCAAAAAGTAATAACATATTTAAACCATGGATGGCCTAAAAATAAGAAATTTATCGAAGACGAAATTCAACCATATTTTAATAGAAGAAACGCACTATTTGTCGCAAAAGATTGTTTGATGTTGGGTGAACGTATTGTTATACCAGTTCAGATAAGGAACCAAATACTTAAAAATATACATAAAGGGCACCCAGGCATGGAAAGAATGAAGTCCCTTGCAAGGAGTTATGTATATTGGCCTAACATTGATAAGGATATAGAAAGATACGTCAGGGAATGTGGAAAATGTGCAAAAGTTAGAAAATCCCCTACTAAACAAATTCAACATTCATGGCCAATTGCTGAAAATCCTTGGGATCGAATTCATATTGATTATGCCGGACCATTTCTAAATCACTACTTTTTAATCATAGTAGATGCAAAGAGTAAATGGCCAGAAATTTTTATGAGTAAGACAACGACATCAGAGCAGACATTGAAAAACCTAAAGGAAGTTTGTTCACGATTTGGGCTACCTAAAATGATTGTATCCGACAATGGTACCCAATTCACAAGTCAAGCATTCAAAGAGTTCTGTGAAAGTAATGGTATTGAACATTATAGATCACCGCCGTATAACCCGCAATCGAATGGGCAAGCCGAAATTTTTGTTGACATATTCAAAAGGGGAATGAAGAAAATCAACGACGGAGAGAGATTGGAGGAGTCCCTAAATACATTTTTAACAACATATCGGTATACACCGAATAAATACATTGAAGGGAAATCACCTGCAGAAGTCATGTTGGGACGTAAAGTACGTACAACCTTGGATCTAATGCATTTTACCAAGCGCCAGACAAAACAAATTAATCATAGACAGAATATGCAATACAACAAACAGTATGGTGCAATAAATAGAGAATTTACTAGAGGAGATCTAATTTATGCCAAGGTATATAACAATAATGTCTGGACATGGTCAGCTGGAATCATCCTAGAACGAGTAGGAAATGTTGTATATAATGTTCTTCTTGAGTCTGCTAAAAGGAACAAATTGATACGGTCGCATACGAATCAATTAATTCATCGACATGAAGGCGAAGAGATGAATCAAGGTGAACAGACTGTAAGACTTCCTTTAGACGTACTTTTGGACGAATTCAACGGTGTCGATTCTGCGCACGAACAGTTGGAAGATGCTTCAATTGAGAACCACAGAATTACCATGTCTCCATCAAATGAGCTTCCAGCACCAACAGCAACAGCCACATTACGGCGATCTAAACGAACAATTAGAAGACCACTTCATTTCGCCATCAAATGAGCTTCCAGCACCAACAGCAACAGCCACATTACTGCGATCTAAACGAACAATTAGAAGACCACTTCATTTCGCCGATTACGAAATGTATTAAAAAAGGGAGGTGTTGGCAACTCTATAATAATTTATAACAGTTGATATTATTAATTATGTAGTAGGCTAAGACTTTGGAACAAATTAATGAGATGTGTCAATTAATTCAGTTTTGAGTTTTATTATTGTCGAGCTGAATAAAAGACGTTTTCCAAAACATCGATGATTTTATTAAACTGACCAGAAGGATATTCTACAAACCATTAGAGGATATAACAGTTTCTATAGACACAGTGGGCACATTTACAAAAACAGCAGATGAAAATAAATATGCAGTAACGATGCAATGCGATCTGAGTAAATATATTATAATAATACCCACAAGAGACAAAGAAGCAAATACCATCGCAAAAGCAATAGTTGAAGGATTTATACTCACATTGGGACCCATGTGCAAAATTAAATCAGATCTAGGAACTGAGTATATACAAGAATCAAATTTTTACAGAAATATGTAATATTTTAAAAATAAAACAGCTCTTTGCAAACGCGGCTCACCCAGAAACCATTGGAGCACTTGAAAGAAATCACAAATGCTTGAATGAATACCTTAGATGTTTCATTAATGACAATAGAGATGACTGGGATACCTGGCTACCATATTATACATTCTGCTATAATACCACCCCAAGCACAGGCCATGGTTATACGCCGTTTGAACTAGTATTATCTAAAAAGGTTTCAATACCTTCAGAACTCATAATTGCGCATCCAGATCCAATTTACAACTAAGATTTATATAGTAAAGAAATGAAGTTCAGTTAAAGCTAAACAGTATATAGAATCATCTAAAGAACATAGAAAACAGGCCAGTGATCTTGATTGCAGGCCGATATCGCTAAAAGTAAGTGACAAGGTACTATTATCAGTTCAAAATAGAAGAAAGCTAGACCTCTATTCAGCGGACCTTACAAAGTAAAGTCAATAGATAAAGTAAACTGTACTATAGAGGATAAAAATAAAAAGTTAATGACAGTGCACAAGAAAAGATTAAGAAAAATTGAAAGATAGAGGTATAAAGTACATTTATAACAAATTGCGATTTATAACTAGATATACGAGTATACTTATGTGTACCTATCTACCTAAATTATAATTAAAAACAAAAAAAAAAGTAACATAGGATAGCTAGAACATATAAAATTTTTTATTTATTTTTTTTTTTTTTTGAGGGGGAAGGTGTGATAAACTCATTCCCATAATACATTTTCATATTTCTCAAATCACATTTTTTCACCTTAGGTAAATTTTTTAACGGGTCACGAGAGTTTTTTTTATAAATCATGCAGACCGAACGTTGCAATTTTTCCCCGATCAAGTAAAAACGTAAATAGGTGCATCAAATTCTTGAGACCCGGTGCGTACAAATTGCTGACCCAAGGCAATTTACCTAAGGTGGGAATAATGATAATTATAGTTAGAGTAGAATAGATGTATAAGATAATTTTATATAAATGGATCATTTTAATTAAATAAAATTCAGTCGTTATAAAACAGACAGACGTTTGAGTGGGAAGCCAAAACTTCCCTAAGCCCAGGAGTTAAGCTTTTTATAGCTGCTCCACTTACTAATCGGAGTTAACGCTTCTATAGCTGCTCCATAGGAGTTAATGCCTTCGGGCTGCTCCAGGAATTTAAAAGAATATCACAATATGCATTTCGTTCACCATTAGATTAACATTTAAAAAAAGCGATTTTACAATTGGAATGTAATTCTTTAACAAGTGCTGAGGTTCATGATGTGTTGGCTGAACTCAAAGCGAGCATTGAGTCACGATTGCAGGGTAAGTTTTTCGGTAGTAAAGTTCAGTCAGCTTTGAAGTATTTGCCTGCGAACGCCAGGAACAAGTTTGTAAAAGAAGCTGTGACAGTCTACTCTAGAACTCTTGATTATTTAAAGAAATATTACGATTTTGAAACTTCCCCTTTCAAGAGTTTTGTTTCTTTAAATATTACAAAGAAAAGTTCAGTATCATTATGATGAAATGATCCAAACTGCAAAGACCTGTCATGTCGGCGTTGATCAGGATCATTTATATGACGAGATTGTCATTTTGAATAAATTATTGAGTAAACTCATTAACCGCGATCTAGCAGTGGATAAGCTGTGGCAAAGATATTCCAAAATTCAGATTTGCCTGAACTGTTGAAGGTAGTATCGACAGTGCTGTCTATACCTAGTGAGGTCTAGTCTGGACTGGGCCGGGATAGAGTTGGGGCGTGTGCTGCCGCAAGTCCTTCCACTTCGCAATCTTGTTAATACAACCAAATTCAATTATAATTCAAGTCAAATAGTGCAAATCTAAAACAGCTCCTAAAACAAAAATAAAATCAAAACAAACTATAATCATTAAAGTAGCATAATAAAAGTTAAAATTTTAACCCATTTCCGACCACATTGCAAAAATTTTTGAATTTTTTGGTATAAAGTATTTTTCTAGAGTAATTGGGGCCCCCGGATTCCAAATCCGTCATCAAAAAAATTCTAACCCCACCCATTTTCCCGTTATGTCAAAAAAGCAACTGTTCGATTAATCGAATATTGGCGCTTATCCCATACCATAAAATCCCAAACAACAACGAAATGTCAAATTTTCCCACCAAGTGAAAGTTTCTGTTTCATTTGTATTGTGGACAATCTAGTAGAATTTCAAATGAATCTGATGTGTTATTGCGAGTGTTTGTGAATATGTAGTGTTCTTTGATTCCAGAATTGCAAAATACCACGTTCGAAGAAAATTACAATGAAAGAGATTGAAGATATTATAGAGAGTTGGAGCGATGGCGAAAATCCGGTTCAGTGTGTCAACATACTCCCAGCCGAGGTAGACAAACAATCGGATGAAGAATTAATGGACGAGGATTTTATTGCAATTAATTCGGATCCAAGTGCTTTGTCTGAGGTTGCTGGCTATGTGGAAATTGAGACTGAACGAAACATTCATGAGGATTTTGATTATGAATTGATGGTAGAAACTGAGCCGGAGAGTGGGCCGTCAACTACCAAATCGACTGTCAAGTCGACTGCTCCATCTCAAAAGAAACTAAGAGTCAGCTACAAACCATTGAATTCATTTGGAACTCCAAAATGGTCCAGGAACAGAGGAAAGAAGCAGTTTCGTTATGATATATCGCCTAATGCCGTTCCGTTGGTCGACATTCAAAAAGAGCTGTGTGAAAAACTGAAGGATCTTTCGCCAATTCAACTTTTCTCAATGTTTTATGATGGGGAGGTGTTAGACCATATCATAACTGAGACCAACCGATTTGCATCCCAGAAGAACACCGATTTTCATTTGGGCGTAGTTTTATTGAAAAGATTCTTAGAGATTTTACTGTTATCAGGCTACCACACTTTGCCTTCTGTTCAGCCCATTCCCAAAAAAGGTGAAGCCAGCGACCCTTTAAACTACCGCTCAATAGCAATAACTTCTGTTCTCTCCAAAATCATGGAGACAATAATCAATAGAAGGCTGATGAAATATCTAGAATCTAACCAAATTATTCACGACAGGCAGTACGGCTTTAGACCGAAAAGGTCTACTGGCGACCTTCTTGTGTGTCTGACTGAACACATCAACCAAAGCATCCATGGCTCCGGTGAATCTGGTCTAGTTGCTCTGGATATCTCCAACGCCTTTGACAGAGTATGGCATCCCGCTCTGCTGTCTAAACTCCAAGCTATTGGTATTGACTCAGTTCTAAGGAACTGGATTGAGAGCTTTCTTTCTGGCCGTTCAATCAAGGTAGTATTGGATGGCGTTGAATCCAACCCTCACTCCATCTCGGCCGGCGTTCCCTAAGGGGCGATCCTCTTACCTACTCTCTTTCATTAATGATCTGCTATCAATCCCCTCAAATCCACTTCATAGTTTTGCCGATGACGGTACTCTGAGTTACTCCTACCCCTTGGACAACATAGGACAAGCAAGTGCCAGACCTTGTCTCTTAGAATGTGAACTCATGTCCAACTCTCTTAGCGCGGACATTCAACTCATTCTTGATTGGGGCCGCAAGAATCGTGTCGAGTTCAATGAAATTAAAACCAAGCACTGTCTATTCTCCACTAAAACCTGCACCAACTTTCCCTCCATTTCAGTGGGCGAGTATACTATTGCAGCTGGCCCATTTCTTAACATCCTCGGCGTGACTTTATCCAACGATCTGCGTTGGAATAATCACATACTCCAAGTCACCAAACAAGCGTATCAATGCCTTGGCTTCCTCAAGAGATGCAAGTTCCTTCTTCATCCAGCTGCCTTGGCTAGAATATACAAGTCCTACATTCGGCCTCACCCTGAATACAACTCGTATATTTGGGCGGGCGCCCCTAAAACCACCCTGGTTGGCTAGAAAAGGTGCAAAACCGTGTCATCAAACTCATTGGCGATAGCTCGCTTTGCTCCTCCATCGATCCTTTAAGCCACCGTAGGAATGTAGCAGCGCTCAGCAAGTTTTACCGCTACTACAATTGCGACTGCTTCACTGAAATCAAAAACCTCCTGCCTACACGGCAATTTTTTCCCGCAACGCAAGACTAGCCAACTCGGCTCAGCCCTTCACACTCAAGCCCTCCCCTTCACGCCCATTACGGTTTAGCAGTTCGTTTGTAAATAGAACAACTCGATTGTTGATTGATTTCCGAACTCATATAACATCTCAGAGTTCAAACGCAAGGTTCATCGACATCTACTCATGGACCCTCCAGACCCATAACCTATCCTATTTTATTTTTCCTTCAGATCAAGCTTACTACTATACATTGCACCATGACTTGAACGACATGACGGACTAGTAGTACAAAGGGTGACTCCTAAGCTTCATCTTATCACCAAAAAAAACGCATATTTTCTCTTATGAAGAACTTATGAACTGACGAAAGGAATAGGATGAGCGTAGGTTTGGTCAAAGCAGAACTGTGCATTAAAATCAATTATAGTATGCCTTGTAGCCAATTTTATAAAATCTCAACAAACCCGAACAAAAAGATTTACTGCGTGCCTGTCAGAACAATTCAAAATATACTTTTAAATTGAAGTTATAATTTACTATATCGATGTCAACTTAAATTATATGTAAATATATACATATAATATTCAGAAAATGTTGTTTCGGGTTAACGAACAAGAAAAGGTGGTCATCCTATTCGCAAGCTTTTCATCTCTTGGGATTTTCACACAAATAAACGGCATCAACATGCAAAAATTATTAGGTGTGTTCGATGACTCCTTCAGCTCAAGATGAAGCAGAAAAAATCAGCATTTTGCGCTCTTTGACACTTTTTGGCAGATCTTTTCTGCTCCCAATTGCCTTGCTCTGTGTTTTTTGGGCTTGCTCTGGCTTGAGAATTCTCACTTTTCCTGCTCCACCAAATTTGCAGGGGCAGACAGAGCAGCATTATTCTTCTTCTTCTTCGTCTTTTGATATTTCTCAAATTGTTTATGTTTTCTGTAAACAGCAGACAACGCGATTTTTTGTGCTAATAGCAATTTGTTTTAATTTAGATTTAAAAGAAAATATTTGGTGAAAAAAGCGGAAAAATTAAAAAAGGGTTTTTTAATAAACAGGAATTTGTAATCTATATATTAATAGGCAAAGCCAAAAATTGCAATCCCTTTTTGCCCTATTTCCGGTGCACGCATCTTAATGAAACATATATCAAACAACAAGTACTTTTTCATAGAAGTGCATAATATATATTTTATTCAGGTGCATGCATAGGGAAAGGTGTGAAAGCCAGGTAAAGTTTTACCTATACTTAAAACATATTTTATTCACATATGCACTAATACACTGTGCACGCGAGTTACATACCCATAACCATTTACACATAAAATTAGACCACCAATAAATTCCGCTGTAATAACATTTTTTATTAAAATCAATTATGATTAACAGACAATTTCATAAGGTTCAAATTCTTTTTCACCTTGGTAATTTCCTGCCATGCGCAGACATTTTTCACGGAATTTTAAGAAATCAACATAAAGTATTAATAATTGCCAAATAGGCAAAAATTGTAATTTCCATAAAATAAAGTTCGAACAGTCAGTCTAGATTCAGATTTAGAACCAGAAACTTGTAAATTTTAAATAAATAATTGTATAAAAATTAAATCTTTTTTTTTTTTTGAATAAAAAATAATAACTTTAACTGGCGCAGTCGGGAACGGATTTTGTTCGCTAAAGTTTAATTAAAATTCTAAAGTAGTCGACGGTTTATCGATAACAAAACGGAATTTAAACGGCGAAAACACTAATAATACCGACGGATTATCGAGTAAATAAAAATTTCGATCAGTGTGCTGTGAATTTAGTGAACAAGATCCAGAGAAACAAATCAAGACTACAGCAATACGAGGGATCATCGTATGACAATCAAGAGGAAATCTGCGACGGATCATCACCAAAAGAAGAAATCTTTCCTGCATCAATCCAGGAAATGTGGAGGATTGTCCTAATGTAAGTCGAGATTTGAATATTTCTCAAGCTCCTTTATGCCTAATCCTAAAAAACTTAAAATTAATCAAACCCCTTACCCAATTTCAAATATTTTTAATAGATTAAGTTTATTTAGGATTAGATCTCTTGAAAATATAGTAGAAGAAGATTCGACTCAAGTAATTCAAAGTGTCAATATTAGCAAAAGTGAATTAAATTTAAATAGTATTGGCCAACAAGTTGAAATAAAAAATTTAAATAATTTCGAGCAACCAATTAATACAAGTGAAGTAAATAATTTGCCAAATAAAATAGATATTAACAGTAGTGAAATTAAAATCCAAAATACTATCTCTGAGGAAAGTGGTCACTGGCGTGCATACGGGTATGGCAGGTATGGCAGCTGCCATACCAAACAAATCATCGGCGCCCCAACGCCTCCAAAAAATATAAAATTATAAAAAAAAAAAAATTCTTCTTTATTTTAATTTTTTCAACAATTTGTTTTTTAATTTGATATTTTCAAGCAGAATTTTCTGAAAAATGCACTGCGGCTGTATAGAGTGCGCAGTGCATTTTTAATACTAATAAAATGGGGCCAAGTTGATGTTCATATACATATAAACGAATGAGGCTGGTCGTCCACTGGAAGGGTATTCGAGCGGCTACGCGCTTCGGCTTCATGGGCGGCTATAGGCGGCTACAAGCGGCTCTGAGATGCGCGGCTACACGCTACAGGGGTCGTCCACTGCAAGCTTTTCATGCTGCTCAGTTTGAAGTGAATTTGGCATAATAATTTTGTGATTTGAAAATGTAATATAGTCCAGTGCAATTAGTCGAAAAAAGGGCATGAAATTGCATTTCATGATGTACGAAATTTTTTTTTTTTGGATTTTGTTTGGGTACATCTGACAATGTTAAAACCAAGTTTGTGGGGTCGCAATGTGTTGGGAAAAGCCGCCATCTTCAAAAAGAGGTAGAGGTCGTTTATACCAAATAACCTGTTTCCATGAAATGATAGTTGAAAATGATCAGTGGCAAAGTGTTGGAGAATACAATTATCTACAAAATGAGCCCTCAACAAGGTCTGTAAGTTGGTTTGGCTCAAAGTTATGGCCGCTCAAAGTAGCACGATACCGCGCGAAGTAAAAACTATATCGAATTCATTGAGGTACCGAAAAAAGAATATTAACGAAGAAATGATCTGAAAAAAAATTCATAATATTCGGTCGGGCCTTTTTTGTTTAAATAGAAAAACTTCGCCTAATTGTCAGAAACACCTTAAATTGACAAGTTTTGCTAATATCTAATAAACTCGATGGAATGAGACCCGTTCTAAACGAAGTGATCTTTTTTGGGTTCTGCACAGCGATAGCCTTTGAACAAAACATCTCTTGCCAAAATCCGACAACCTTTCAAAATTGTGCCAAAATTTCGTTACCCTTTACCTTGGATGAGCACTTTTTGATAGGGAAGTGTTTTCTACTCGTGATACAGTTTCAGGAAATTGCGGTTTATCCCGGGATTTCCGTAGTTACAGCAAAATTTGTTCTTTTTGGTCAAGTCAGACAAGTACCTAACAGTTCCAGTTTTGCTAATATCTCCGAAAAGCTTTGGAATTTCCAAATGAAGTCATTCGCTTCTCAGTTTGCCAACGGCGCGGCGCTTCAGCACGCTCCATACGAATTTGAACAATCGCTTTAGTGCAGCGAACGAAATACGGAGGACATGTTTGTTTGCTAACGTTCAGGAAAAACAAATTCTCTAGAAAAATCTTGTGCATTTACTACTATTATAGTTATTTGAACTAGCTTCTCTCGGGATTGCTTTGTCATCAGTTCTGATACTAGCCAATTTTCCACTAGTGCTAAACGTGTAACTATTTTGTAAGAAGTCAGTTTATTCCATTTTCGTTCATCGTACTGGGAAGTTAATCGTGTGGACCGAAGGGGTCAAACCCACATCCCAACTAATTATTATTATTGTTATCGTTATTATTTAATATGGCGCCCCAAAAAATTCTGCCATACCAAAGTGGAGCCCCTGTGCACGCCACTGAAAGTGGTGCAGATAATCTGTTAAAAAATAAAAATTATTTATATTTTTCAAATAATCCGGTTACTTTTAATAATCAAAAAATGACTAATCCAATTGATAACTTCCAAATTCCCCATGCTGCTTCATCAGCTCCAGTGAATAACCCAGTGACAATTACTTTAACAGACGTATTCAATTCCCTAAGAGTGCCTGATGCAACCAAAGATTTACCTAAATTTGACGGAAATTCAAGATTGCTTTTCGATTTCCTCGACAACGTCGACGAAATCCTCTCAATGATTTCTATCACAAGTGGTACTCCTTACGGTCAATTATTGTTAAGGGCCATAAGAAATAAAATAGTTGGACCAGCCAATGAAGTACTCAACATGTATGGTACTCCATTAATCTGGGACAATATCAAAGAAAACTTGATTCTGCATTACTCAGATAAAAGAAATGAAACGTCTCTGATAAAGGATCTTCACAAAACTAGACAGAACAATAATAGTTTAGAAAAATATTACAGCGAAATTGTGGAACTATACGCTAGGATGATAAATCATGTAAACATTCACGAAAAAGATCCAAATGTCATTAGTGCAAAAAAGTCCTTGTACTCAGAAATGTGTTTAAATACATTCTTGTCTGGACTCAGAGAACCATTAGGATCAACAATTCGCGCTATGAAACCACAATCGCTAGCGGAAGGCTATGCATTTTGTATTAAAGAACAAAACATGTTCTACAGTTTTGGGTTAGGACAGCGAAGAGAACGGACGTGTGCTGTCCCGGTCCCTAAGAACGCGCCGACACAAAAAAAAAAAAAAACAAAACTGTTACACAAAAAGAGTGCGTGAAATCTAATAAAAAAGTGCACAAAAAAACTAATAAAACAACAGTGACAAAAAAAAAAAAAAAGATACGAGCGCGGTCTAACGCGAAGGCCCATCACCCTTCAATAGACTCAACGACCGACCGGACCGACGAACGGCGCAAGTAAGTACCCTTGCTCCCTACCCTCTCTCGCATCTCGGTCCTGCAGGTGCCGCGGCTAAAATCTGTCGGTCGATGAAATTTGCGCCGTCTCAAACAAAGTCTAGAAATTAACAAGTCTTTCATCTTCATATGGTTAATGAGTGAAAGGCGAACAGCTGCATGCACAAGTTTTTCAAATGACGATGTCAGGCTATCAGAGAGAGAATGCAACATTTTTATACGCGCTGGAATACAACCATAAGTCGGAAAATTTTATGAGTTTATATGGGGATGTATTGGTGCATATTTGCACGTTTGTTTTGATTTATGAAAGAAAACAGCTGATTCATATTTCTTTCCTTTTCTGTTCTGCATACTTTATCGTAAAGAGAGAATCTGGCTTTGTCTGGCCGAGTTCACGAAGTATGCGTTGAGTTTTGCTCAGCAGTGATGTTCATATATGCACGCACACAAGCAACGGTCGGAAATTTTTGTATGAAGATGAAAGACTTGTTATTACTAGACTTTGGTCTCAAAAGGCATAACACTTTGACGAGGACAAATTTTATTGACTCTGATGGTTGCGGCAAATGTAATGCCGGGAAATATTCCCGAGAACGTGGCGATTGAGCCGAAGTCCCGTTACAAGTCAAGTTTTGGTATTGACTTTTGTAACATTCGTGGACTTCAAGCGAATTTCTCTTTTGTTGAGTGCCACTTATCTAAGTACAAACCCCCAATCTTCGCACTTAGTGAAACCCAAATATCACCCGATAATGATTTAGGTTATTACCAGGTGTCGGGGTACACTTTAGTGCACAATCTCTCCCCCCATAGGGGTATTGCCATTTATGTTAGGGACGACGTGGCTTATTGTAAAATACATTCAAGCACAACTTCAGATTTTAATTATCTTTGGATTAAAATCATTTTCCAAAGCCACGTCATATTCTTCTGCTTCCTATACAGAAGCCCTAACATAAGTAACGAAGCCTCCACTTTATCTTTTGATACTATTTCCGAACAAATCTCGGGATTTTTGTCGTCCAATCCTGAGTGTGAAATCATCGTTGCGGGTGATTTCAATGTTCACAACGTTAAATGGCTGACTTACTCAAATGGCACCAGTATTTCTGGCAAGGACGTCGAGCTCTTTGCAGACATCAATAACTTGCATCAAATTGTGGATCATCCCACAAGAGTCCCTGATGTTGCTGATCAAGGAAGATATATCCTTGATCTTTTTCTAACTTCTCATCCAGCGCGTTACTCCGTCGAAGTTGATTCACCTCTCGGCAATTCAGACCACTGCCTAATCAGTGCTAACTTCCCATTCGAATTTCCCACCCCTCCCAAACCAGTTCGAAGAACTGTATGGCATTATGGAAAGGCCAATTGGCTGGGGCTTATTAATTTCTTCCAGTCTACAGACTGGAACCTGTGTTTCCGGAATAGAAACGCCAACTCTGCCGCTATCCGTATCACCCGGATCATACAGGCAGGAATGCATTTGTTCATTCCCCATTCTACCAAATCTGTGAAGCCTAGGCCCAACAGATGGTTTAATCGAGAGTGTATGAATGCAATCAAAACTAAAGAAGCCGCCTTTCGAGCGTACAAGAGCTCCCCGAGTGAATCGCTCCGTTTAGAGTACATACAACAAAGAAATTCTTGTAAAACCGCCATCAAGAAAGTCAAAACCTTATTTGACAACAAATTGAGAAGTAAACTCCTAAATGCAACCTCCGGTAGCAAAAACTTCTGGTCCTTGGTAAGTTCCATCAAGAAGAATTTCACTACAACTTCAACCCCTTCCTTTATTCACAATGAGAAGGTAATAGCAGACAGCAAATCCAAGGCCAATTTATTAGCATCTATGTTCGCTTCGAATTCTTCTTTACCCGAAACTGATGTGCTACCCCCTGTTTTCGAGCGTAACGCCCATTCAATGGACAGGGTTTTTTTCAGGACTCGCGAGGTGTACAGGTGCCTCAAAGAGCTCGATGCCAACAAATCCACTGGACCCGATAATATACCCCCTATCGTCTTAAAACAATGCGCCTCACCTTTGGCTAAACCTCTGCGCAAATTATTTTCCCTGTCATATTTCTCCGGAGTTTATCCCGACTCTTGGAAACTTGCCCATGTTCAGCCCATACCGAAAAAAGGTGATTCCAGCGATCCCTCCAATTACCGCCCAATAGCAATTACTTCTATTCTCTCCAAAACCATGGAGACGATAATCAACAAAAAGCTTATGGGATATCTAGAATCCAACCTACTCATAAACGACAGACAGTATGGCTTCCGACAAAAAAGATCCACTGGTGATCTTTTAGTCTGTCTTACAGAACACCTCAGCCGTAGTCTGCATGAATCCGGTGGGTCTAGTCTGGTTGCTCTGGATATCTCCAAGGCTTTCGATAGAGTTTGGCACACAGCCCTGTTAGCTAAACTCAAAGCTATTGGAGTTGACTCACTTCTACAGAAGTGGATTGAGAGTTTCCTTTTTGGCCGTTCAATCAAAGTAGTATTGGATGGTGTCAAATCCGCATCCCACCCGATCTCTGCGGGGGTCCCCCAGGGGTCAATTTTATCACCGGCCCTATTTCTCATATTTATAAATGACCTTCTTTCAATCCCCTCCAACCCACTCCTCAGCTTCGCTGACGACGGTACTCTACGTTACTCGTACAGCGTCGATACAAGACAGACTCATGCCAGATCCTGTCTTGATGATCGCGAACTAATGTCCAAGTCGATTATAAATGACATTAAGCTGATTCTAGAGTGGGGAAAGAATAATCGTGTTGAATTCAACTCCGACAAAACCAAGTACTGTCTTATCTCCAAAAAGAAGTTCAACACCTCACCATCCTTGAAAGTGGATGACGTGGTACTAAAGGCCGACCCATCCCTACACATCTTAGGCGTGACTTTAGCCAAAGACTTGCGATGGAATGACCACATATTCCAAATCGCCAAACAAGGATCTCAGTGCTTGGGATTTCTTAAGAGGTGCAAGTTCCTCCTCCAGCCATCGGCCCGTGCTGTTATTTATAAATCCTACATTCGGCCTCTTCTCGAATATAACTCCCTCGTTTGGGGCGGCGCCCCAATAACCACCTTGGCATGGTTAGATAAGGTGCAAAAAAGGGCGCTCAAGTTAATTGATGACGACACCGCCTGCTCCACCATCGACCCCCTGAGCCACCGTAGGAATGTAGCAGCACTGACAAAATTTTATCGCTACTACCACAGTGACTGTTCCTCCGAGTTAAACGCTCTCCTGCCTCCACGGCAATCTTATACCCGCAACACCAGATTAGCCCACTCGTCTCATTCCCTTCACCTGCAACTACCCTTTTCACGCACTCAACAAGATATGAATTCGTTTGTTAATAGAACAACTCGACTGTGGAATAACCTCTCGCAGTCAGTATTTCCGAACTCCTACAACATCCAAAAGTTCAAACGCAGGGTTCATCACCACCTTCTTCAATACCCCGCCCGTACCTTTTAATCCTTAACCTATGCCCCCCCCCCTCATCCCTCCCCCGTACTAAGCTTACTGCTAGACATTGCACCATGACGTGACAAATGACATGACGGACTAGTAGTACAAAGGGTGACTCCTGAGCTTAGCACTGCCACATAAAAAAAAAAAAAAAAAACTTGACAACCCAACCAAGACTATATCGTTACCAAGATCAGGGTACTCAAATATTCCAAACTCGAATAGAAATTTTACTTCTCCACAAATGAAACCTCAACCGAAATTTTTTGCCCCAACAGTAGCATTCCATCAAAGGGCAATTCAATCCCAAACTCCCACACAACCACAGAGATCGTCACCACCAAACAATTTCTCCCAATTTCAACAACCTAGACCTCAATTCGGTAGCTTCCCTTGTCAGACAAGACCACAATATTTCAGTAGATCCTATCAACCTAATCTACAGAAACCCGAACCAATGGAATTAGGCTCCAGTAACACTAAAATCAATCGTCCTCAACCTCAAAGTAGACCGGCATTCAATACCACCTTTAGACCGACAAGACAACCGAATTTCATAAGTGAAGAATTGTTTAACGTCGCTGGAGAAAATTCAGACTTGGAAGAATATTACCAACCAAATTCTCAGCCTAACGTTCAAAGTTTAGAAAATTATTCTTATTATGATGAAATCCATCCAGTCAGCAACGAACTACACGAAGAACCAACAAACAACGTAGTCGATGACGGAAATTTTCTAAACGAAGCCCCTACACCCCAGTCGGATATATAGACATAAACAAACACGGGACCATTCTCCCATACGTCCATATCTCATCCCCTTTCGGACGTCCCCTAAGATTCTTAGTAGATACTGGCTCATCCTCCTCGTTTATAAATCCCGAATTCCTCCATCCAGACGATCAAGTACAAACCGAACCGACAATCATCAATACCATTTTTAATAAACACGCATTAAACAAAGAAGTCGTCCTCCAGAATTTCTATGAATTTAATCAATCAGGCCAACTAAGATTCCTTATTTCCCGATTTCGCGGATATTTCGATGAATTATTAGGGCTAGAATCTTTAAGATCGTTAGGTGCTCAAGTCGATCTCCGCACCAACGCGTTAGTCACAATGCATGCGTCACTTCCATTACTTTTCAAACCCAATTTGATGTCTGATAAATACACTATTCCTCCGAACTCCAAATGCCTTGTAAAACTACCTGTAGATGTGCAGAATGGTAACATCTATATCAAATCAACCGAGCTCAAACCAAACCCTTCCATATCAGAAGGAATCTATCATTCTTGCAACTGGTACAGTCAACTAGAGGTAATAAATTCCTCTCCAATTGAGCAAACCCTTTTTATAGAACAACCCTTAAAAGTCGAAAATTTTAATTCCGAGGAATATGTCGAAATAAACAATTTTAACATAGCTTACGATCATTCAATGGAATATTCTTCTGACGATATTACAACGTTCCTTCGCACTAGTCACTTGAATAAAGAAGAATTAAAAGCTGTAACAAAACTTGGCAGAGAATTTGACGATATCTTCTTTAAAGAAGGTCAAAAACTAACCTTCACTAACGCCATTAAGCACAAAATCAGAACTACGGACGAAATCCCTATCTACACAAAATCTTATAGCTACTCGTATGTTCACAAGGAAGAAGTACGGCGTCAAATAGGCGACATGCTCAATCAAGGTATAATTAGACCTAGTTACTCTCCATGGAGCTCCCCTGTGTAGATCGTTCCAAAAAAAGAGATGCCAGTGGCAAACAAAAGTGGAGACTAGTGATCGATTATAGGAAATTGAATGAGAAAACCATCGGTGATAGATATCCGATCCCAAACATCACTGAAATTTTGGACAAATTAGGGAAAAGTATGTATTTTACAACATTAGACTTGACCAGTGGTTTCCATCAGATAGAGATGGATTCACAAGACACTCAAAAGACAGCCTTCACAGTTGAAGGAGGCCATTACGAGTACATACGAATGCCTTTTGGGCTGAAAAATGCTCCTAGTACCTTTCAGCGAGTAATGGACAATGTATTAAAGGAACTGCAAGGCAACATCTGCCTTGTATACCTAGATGATATAATTATCTATTCCACTTCCTTACAAGAGCATATTGAAAGCCTCAAAAAAGTCTTCCTAAAATTAAGAGAAGCAAACTAAAAAGTCCAACTCGATAAGTCGGAATTTCTTCACAAAAAAAATAAGTTTATTAGGACATGTTGTCACCACCGAGGGTATAAAACCAAACCCCGAAAAATACAAGTCATCAAGAATTATCCGATACCAAGAAGCCAAAAGCAAATAAAATCCTTCCTGGTTCTCCTAGGATACTATCGGAAATTTATCAAGGATTTTGCGAAATTGACTAAGCCACTCACAGAATGCCTTAAAAAGGGTAGAACAGTTGTACTCAACGAAAATTATACCAAAGCATTTGAAAATTGTAAAGATTTGCTCACTAATGATTCAATACTGCAGTACCCCGATTTTTCAAAGCCCTTTGTCTTAACGACAGATGCCAGCAATTATGCTATCGGAGCTGTGCTTTCGCAAGGACCTATTGGAAGTGATAAACCTATATGTTTTGCAAGTAGGACCCTTACTGATTCTGAGACCCATTACTCAACAATAGAAAAAGAACTATTGGCTATAGTATGGGCCACCAAATATTTTCGGCCTTACGTTTTCGGAAGGAAGTTTACGATAGTCACAGACCACAAGCCCCTAACATGGATTATGAGCTTAAAAGACCCGAATTCAAAATTAGTCCGGTGGAGGCTAAAACTTGAAGAGTATGACTACGACATAGTGTATAAAAAAGGTACAAAAAATTCAAATGCAGACGCTCTTAGTAGGATAAAACCTGAAAAGTCCAAACCATATCGTAAAACAGAAATATTCATGACCGAAGACGACGCCAGAAATAGTAACGCATCATTGGAATGTGTTAACGGCACAACTGTACATTCAGCCGAAGAAAACATGGACGATGGTATACCAATTTCGGAAAGGCCTTTGAACGAATTTACTCTACAATTCATAATAGAAAAAACGAGTGGAAACTCTGAAGTAATATTAAAAATGCCCTTTAGAAACAGACAGAGAAGAATCATCCATATAACCGATAATTCAGAACCAGTCGATTCATGCATAAAGTCTTTGGTTTTGTTAGAGCGCGCTCCTGATTATCAAATAATTGAATATTAAAATAATTAAATTTTGGTTATATAATAATTACAGTGTAATTAATTGGAATATTGTCGAGGTAAGTAGAAAATTTTAGTTACATTATCTATGTATAACCCTCTATGAAGCAATAAAGTATTAAACGAAAGTAGTTTTTCTTGACCAGCAATTAAACATAGCACGGGTGCAAATTGTTGATGCGGCATTCATTTAATTGCGTTTAATTTTTATTTAATTTTTGTATTATTTTTAATAGTTCGCGTACATCATGAGTAAAAAGGGACTAAGCAAAAGTAATTTGAATAGATTAATTTTGCAAGAAAAAGAAAATTTATTAAATAGATTAAGGAGAGCAAGCACAAGTCATATGCATTCCTATGGCAAAAGCGATGTAGTTGAAAGGCAACATGACAATATTGAATATGAAGAGGAAGAGTATGTACATAGCTTTAAATATAAAACATAACTCCTGGCCAGGAAATAGCCCGGACTTACACCCAATTGAAAATCTTTGGGCTATAATGGGACGGAAAATCAACGCAAAAAGGCCAGGATCAATAGAAGAATTGAAAAAATTGGTAGAGCAAGTTTGGTACGAAGAGGTCAGCAAAGATTGTCTCCACGAACTGTGCTCCTCAATGGCCAATAGGATTGCAGAAGTTATCCAGAAGAAAGGTGGACACACTCACTACTAATTGTTGGTATCACAAGGTAAATAAAAATTTTATGACTAAAATATTTTTTTTTTTTTTTTTTCACTTTTTATAAGTCTGCCAGATTTTTTCTAAATATCAATACAATAAAAAATCAAATTTGCCAACTGGTCATTTGCCATCTGGTAGTAGATACAGGGATTTTTTTGGTATCCTTGAGTCATCCATTCTTTGGACATGGCCGGCCCAACGTAAACGTAGTAGTTTGGCATGGGTCGAAAGTTTACATTCTTTGTATAAGTCGTACAATTCGTGATTGTAGCGTATTCTCCATGCACTGTCTTCATTGATTGGGCCGTATATCCTTCGGAGAACCTTCCTCTCAAATATATCCAGCTTGTCTGCGGATTTCTGGGAGATACTCCAAGCTTCACATCCATACGTAGCTACTGTACGTATGATGGTTTTGTAGATTCTTATTTTAGTTTTTCTGTGGATGTCTCTGGATTTCATTACTGGCAGTAGTGAGAAGTATGTTCTGTTCGCGGCGTTTTTTCTTCTTTGTACGTCTATCGTTTCATCGTTGTCTTCGCTGACTGTTGACCCCAGGTAGTTAAATTGGTTTACCCGTTCGAAGTTATATTCCCCCCAGGTGGTATTGTGGTTTCTTCTTCTTCTTTCCACCCTTGACTGAATTAGAATCTTACTCTTCTCTGCGTTTATTTGCAGCCCTATATGTTTTGCTCCATCTTCTAATTCTGTAAATGTTTCTCTAAGATATGACAGTGATCTTGCAAGGCAGTTTATATCGTCGGCATATCCTGCCAACTGTTTGGATTTGTTAAGCAGGGTTGCGTTCGCATCAATGTTAACCTTGCGAATTACTCCTTCTAGGCAGAGATTAAATAGCATGGGTGCCAGCCCATCGCCCTGCTTTAAGCCTTGCTTGACTGGGAAGGATTCCGTCAATTCTCCTTGTATTCTGACTGCACATCTTGTATTAACAAACATGTCGCGCTTGTTTATTTGGTTTTTCTCCAATAGAAACCATCTTTTCTCCATTTTTTAAAAAAGCATTTTCAATGTAAAATTTAACGTAGAATACAATGGTTATATTTAAAAAGTGCTACGAGGTGGGGAACACTGTTAAATATCGATTTTAACATTTAAATTGCTAATAACAATGGAAAAATTGTCATTTTTCTTGAAATATTTTTTTCCTTAAAATTCCCTCTTTTACCTTTAATTTAAAAAAAAAATGTTTTTTCTAGCTCAAATAGAACCGGAGTTATGAATTTTTGAAAATAGGTCTTCAATCCAAAAATCACGAAAATCTCGAATTTTCCACCCCCCGTAAAAAGAAATAAAAATAAAAAATGGGAAAATCTTCGGACACGTATATCTTATTTTTCGATATAGAACCCGTAAAAAAAGTTTCAGACAAATCGAAGAGGGGTCGGTCAGAAAGTGTTCGGTTTGTAAAAGAATTACCCATATTCGAAAAGGAGTTATGGAAGTCCCGTCGTGTGGAAAAAGTAATATGGCTTATAATTAAGAAGGGAACTGGTACTGACCCCATTGGAAGTGGTGAAAGGAGATGTTAAGGCCTTCACAGACCGGGGCGAAACTGCGGGAGCGGGAGCGAAACTTTTGCGGGACTCAAACCTATGGCGGGATATGGAACCATTCGCACTGACGCGTCGATTCTACGTAGCGAACGCGGGATTGCAGCGTTTCAATTTCGGTTAGCAGCATTCTCCGTTTTTCCCGTCATTCGCATAGTTCCAGCAAGAAGAAAAGATGTATGTTGAAAAATTAATTGAATTAGTAAAAGTGAACCCAATTTTATATGATTTATCTTGCCCTGAATATAAAAATTTTCATAAGAAAGATAAAATTTGGGATGAAATTGGCGTGGAATTAAAAACAAATGGTAAGTAAAAGTCTAGTAGTTGATTTTCTTATAAATTTATGTATTTATAAACAGTAAAAAATTAGGAATTGATTAATCGCTATTATTATTAAAATACTCAACAAATTGTTCACGCACGTCAAATGCCATATTTGTACCGCGTCTAGAAGCTACATTAACATTATTCAATGCACCAACTGTCGGCTCAGGACCCTCTAAATAATCAAAGTAAAGAGAATCGCATGTTTTTGTCCTCAGGAAATTATGTAAGACGCATGTTGCCTTAATTATAGAAATTGTAGTATCTACATTAACTTCAATTGGCCTATAATGTATTCTCCACTTTTGAGCTAATATACCGAATGCATTTTCTACAACGCATCTAGCTCTGCAAAGGCTTGTATTAAATTGTTCCTTTTGTTTATCATTTCTCGATTGTCTATAGGGAAATGGTCTCATGAGAAAAGGTTTTAGCGCAAAAGCTTCATCTCCTATCAAGACGTGCGGACATGGTTAAGTTTTCCCGGGAAGATTTCTTTCTCTGGGTACATTCATAGTACCATTTTCAAATCTCCTTCCCATATTAGAGGCTTCAAAAATTCCCCCATCACTATTTTTACCATAACCGCCCATATCCACACATATAAATTGATATTCGGGCCCAACAATAGCCATCAGTACAACTGATAATTTATTTAAATAGCAAAAGTGATTCGACCCACTATTCTTTGGGCATTTGATGGTCACATGTTTTCCATCTATACTACCTATGCAATTTGGAAACTGCCACAAGTTCTTAAATCCTTCTGCAGATTTTTCCCAAATTGCTTCAGTTGGTTCAGGCATGTATAGTGGTTGCATTCTCTTCCAAATTGCTTTACAAACTTCTTTGACAATACCACTAACTGTTGAAAACCCAACTCGAAAACTATGACCTATTGTAGAATAGGAATCGCCAGTCGCAAGAAATCTGTAAAAAATATATTTTTAGGTGCTGAAGTAAAGAAAAAATGGAAAAATCTTCGAGATACGTACGCAAAATATTTAAGAAGCATTAAAACCAGAACTGGCCAAGCGAAAAATAATTACGCGAATTGGCAATGGGCACAATTAATGGAGCCCTTTAGGTATTCTATGGTATTTGCCAAAACTGATACCAATGTAGAAGCAACGGTCGATTGCGAAAATCAAAATCCTACCGAAGGTGCAAGATCAGAACTAGATCTAACATTGGAATCAGTCGCTTTGCCAAGCAAAGAAATAAATGAAAATGCAGAAATAGATGTAACACTGGAATCGGCGCATTTGCCAGGAAAAGAAATTAATGAAGATATGCTAACTTTAAACAAATCCTCTTCCATTCCATCTGATACAAGACGACCGTTGCGAGAACAGGGCAATCAAAGTACTCGTAATAACTCTTGTAAAAATGAGAACAAAAAAAATATATCTTTGGTTGACACGGTCGTAGAGTACCTCGAAAATAAAAGGAAATCGTTGGAAATGGATGACATTGATTTTATTTTTCTTGGCTATGCTAAAACTATTAAATCGTTCTTGAAAAAAAGGCAAGCAGTCACCAAGATGGAAATATCCAAAATTATAATGCAGAGCAGGAACTAAAGCATATAGAAGAAATGACCAACGAGAAAACATCTATAAGTGCGACCTCGTCATTAAATTTACAGGAGGTGGGACCTCCTTTAAGTGCTACAAGTGTCTCACGCGAGTCGCAGGTTTCTACCTGTGAAGGCAGCAGTCAGTCTTCAGGGTTACAACAAACCCAGCGAGGTCCAGTATTCTCTTATTTAAATTAACCCGTATGAATTTGAAGAAACTAATATTTTATAATTTCTTTCTGAGGTGATTTTTGAAATATATTTTCATTTGTTTTCATAAAATATTATTTTTTTTTATAAAAAGAAGAAAGCTTGTTTTCCGTTATACATATGTATGTATTAAAAAATAAATGAGTCATATGTTATGCATTATTTTTCTTTACCTCAATGCAATTGCAAAACGTTTTAGTCTTCTTTTTTTGGCTTCACGGTACTTGGTATCTTCTTTGCGAATATCATCTTTTATGTGATCTAGAATTTCGTCGAAACAATCGCTGGTCATCCTAAAGTAAATATAAAACCTTTTCTCTTTTCTCATCTTTATTCAGTTCCGGCATTAGTGTGTGGAATTCGTCGTGTATTTTGCGTTCTAAATTAATTTGGTGAACCCATATTCTTTTTTGTCTAGTGTTCAATAACATACATAACATCAGAGAATATTTGACGTCAACAATATTTAGTTTACCTGTTATTTTCTCCGTCTTCTGCTAATGCTAATAGCAAAAGAGCTTCTTCTTCTTCGTCCGAGTAAAACATTTTTAAATCTTCGCTTTATTTATTAACTTCCCAGTATAGGAAGTTATTGTAATCGGTCCGAAAATCGAAATCGAAAATTTCAACGTATTTTCATCTTTCAAGGTCCCAGGAGCATTTTAAGCAAAAAATTGGGAGGAAGTATGTGTGTGTGTGTGTGTGTGTATGTGCGTACGGATGTGGTCATTTTTTCCTGCACGATATCGCGCGAACCAAAACTGATATCGACTTCGTTGAGGTGTCGTTCGAAGCGTATCAACCGAAATATGATCTGAAAAGATTTTCATGAAATTCGGTCCAGCCGTTTTTTTGTTTAAGCGACGTAAGTGATTTTTGTACCTGCACGATATCGCCCGAACCACGAAAGATATTGACTTACTTGAGGTGCCGTTCGAAGCGTATTAGCGACAATATAATCTGAAAAGATTTTTATAATATTCGGTCGAGCCGTTTTTTTGTTTAAGCGGCGTGAGTGATTTTTGTACCTTCACGATATGGCCCGAATCACAAAAGATATTGACTTACTTGAGGTGCCGTTCGAAGCGTATTAGTGACAATGTAATCTGAAAAGATTTTTATAGTACATATTCCGTCCAGCGGTTTTTTGGTTTAAATGACTTAAGTGATTTTTGTACCTGCACGATACCGCGCGAACTAAAAACTATTTCGACTTCATTGAGGTGCCAAAAAACATTAACACATCAATTTTATATACATTTTCGTCATCCTAATCTTGTAGGTGCGCACATTTAGTTTGACATTTTAGCGGAAATATTGATAAACAATTGTGACAAATTCTCAGTATTATACATATATTCTATATTGCCTATTGTTCATTTATTATTAAAATATCCAATCATAATATTCAACATCCATCATACTGGGAAGTTGATCGTGTGGACCGAACGGGTCGAACCCACATCCCAACTAGTTTATATATTTTTATTTATTTAATTTTCTTATTTTTAAAAGGACACCCTTAACCCTTGCATCAAACAATTTTACGGGAAGAATTCGTTCCCGCTACGCTGGGTGTGATTGTTTCATAATTTTTCGCTCCAGCAGAGTCCCGCCAAGATTCGCTCCCGCTCCCGCAGTTTCGCCCTGGTCGGTGAAGGCCTTTATTTTACCCAAAAAGTCCTACTGGGATCCATCACATTAAACGGAGAGAGGAAATACATATATTTTGCTTCGATCCTCTCTTTGCCTTCACTGTTCTTCATATACATATTTTCTCTGCACTCTCATTTCTTCACCCCAACTGCTTAGTAGTTAAATACAAGCCGGATGTGTTTTGAGTGGATCAAGGCAAGCGGTAGTTTGCCGAGTTCGTAAGGGCAAACAGCTAATGCCTTATTTACGCCTAAACATAGAAAACAAGGTGTTTTTTTTATAAAATTATGCGATTTATCACCTTTTTATAAGCAATATAAGTAATTTTTCATTTGTAACCGATAACCAAAATATAAATAATTTATTATTCCATGAGTTTTTTTTCCTATCATTCTTCGTTTTCTTTATTTTTACATTTCGAATCGAACTTTTTTCTTCTCCTTCAGTCTAAAAAAGTGGGTACTCAAAATTATTCTGTCAGATGGCGCTCTCAGTTATTTCAATTGCTCAATAAATGAGATGGTGCTACTAGTTAGTCGAAAAGTGTTTACTCGAACTGTTGATGCTAGATGGCATTAGATGATTAACAAAATGTATTCATTTAAAGTGGTTAGTCGCAACTATGGTATCAGATTGCGTTAGGTACTATAAAAAACATATAGTTCACAGTACAAATGTACAGTAAAATTTTGAAATACTGAATGCAGAGAACGTAATCGCAATTTATTTCTAAAAATATGACATATTCGTTACAAGTTAGTCAAATCCAGCACTGTTGATGTCAAATAGCATTTCCTATCATTTCGATGATAAACAAAAAGTGTACGCATGGTACGCGTCTCAAGAGGGCGGATTACCATTTTCTTCACAACCCCCTCGACTTGGGTATCAAATGAAACGGTATGATAAGTAGAATACAATAAGCAATATAGTATACTCAATAAAAAGTTAGATCCACCGAGGCCACCTCAAGAGGACGCAGTACCATTTTCTTCACAACCCCCTCGACATGGGTACCAAACGAAAGGGTATGATAAGTAGAATACAATAAGCTATGCCTTTATATCCATGGCGGCTGTCTCAAGAGGGCGGACCACCATTTCTTCACCACCACCTCGACATAGGTATCAATTGAAAGGGTATCATAAGTAGAATACCATAAGCGATATAATATACTCAATATCTGGTTAGATCCATGGCGGTCATCTCAAGAGGGCGGGTTACCATTTTCTTCTCAACCCCCTCGACATGGGTATCAAATGAAAGGGTATGATAAGTAGAATATAATAAGCGATATAGTATACTCAATAAAAAGTTAGATCCACCGAGGCCACCTCAAGAGGACGCATTACCATTTTCTTCACAACCCCCTCGACATGGGTATCAAACGAAAGGGTATGATAAGTAGAATACAATAAGCTATGTCTTTATATCCATGGCGGCCGTCTCAAGAGGGCGGACTACCATTTCTTCACCACCACCTCGACATAGGTATCAATTGAAAGGGTATCATAAGTAGAATACCATAAGCGATATAATATACTCAATATCTGGTTAGATCCATGGCGGTCATCTCAAGAGGGCGGATTACCATTTTCTTCACAACCCCCTCGATATGGGTATCAAATGAAAGGGTATGATAAGTAGAAGACAATAAGCAATATAGTATACTCAATAAATAGTTAGATCCACCGAGGCCACCTCAAGAGGACGCATTACCATTTTCTTCACAACCCCCTCGACATGGGTATCAAATGAAAGGGTATGATAAGTAGAATACAAAGCTATGTCTTTATATCCATGGCGGCTGTCTCAAGAGGGCGGACTACCATTTCTTCACCACCACCTCGGCATAGGTATAAATTGAAAGGGTATCATAAGTAGAATACCATAAGCGATATAATATACTCAATATCTGGTTAGATCCATGGCGGTCATCTCAAGAGGGCGGATTACCATTTTCTTCACAACCCCCTCGACATGGGTATCAAATGAAAGGGCATGATAAATAGAAGACAATAAGCAATATAGTATACTCAATAAAAAGTTACATCCACCGAGGCCACCTCAAGAGGACGCATTAAAATTTTATTCACAACCCCCTCGACATGGGTATCAAACGAAAGGGTATGATAAGTAGAATACAATAAGCTATGTCTTTATATCCATGGCGGCCGTCTCAAGAGGGCGGACTACCATTTCTTCACCACCACCTCGACATAGGTATCAATTGAAAGGGTATCATAAGTAGAATACCATAAGCGATATAATATACTCAATATCTGGTTAGATCCATGGCGGTCATCTCAAGAGGGCGGATTACCATTTTCTTCACAACCCCCTCGACATGGGTATCAAATGAAAGGGTATGATAAGTAGAAGACAATAAGCAATATAGTATACTCAATAAAAAGTTACATCCACCGAGGCCACCTCAAGAGGACGCATTAAAATTTTATTCACAACCCCCTCGACATGGGTATCAAACGAAAGGGTATGATAAGTAGAATACAATAAGCTATGTCTTTATATCCATGGCAGCCGTCTCAAGAGGGCGGACTACCATTTCTTCACCACCACCTCGACATAGGTATCAATTGAAAGGGTATCATAAGTAGAATACCATAAGCGATATAATATACTCAATATCTGGTTAGATCCATGGCGGTCATCTCAAGAGGGCGGATTACCATTTTCTTCACAACCCCCTCGACATGGGTATCAAATGAAAGGGTATGATAAGTAGAAGACAATAAGCAATATAGTATACTCAATAAAAAGTTACATCCACCGAGGCCACCTCAAGAGGACGCATTAAAATTTTATTCACAACCCCCTCGACATGGGTATCAAATGAAAGGGTATGATAAGTAGAATACAATAAGCTATGTCTTTATATCCATGGCGGCTGTCTCAAGAGGGCGGACTACCATTTCTTCACCACCACCTCGACATAGGTATCAATTGAAAGGGTATCATAAGTAGAATACCATAAGCGATATAATATACTCAATATCTGGTTAGATCCATGGCGGTCATCTCAAGAGGGCGGGTTACCATTTTCTTCTCAACCCCCTCGACATGGGTATCAAATGAAAGGGTATGATAAGTAGAAGACAATAAGCAATATAGTATACTCAATAAAAAGTTACATCCACCGAGGCCACCTCAAGAGGACGCATTAAAATTTTATTCACAACCCCCTCGACATGGGTATCAAATGAAAGGGTATGATAAGTAGAATACAATAAGCTATGTCTTTATATCCATGGCGGCTGTCTCAAGAGGGCGGACTACCATTTCTTCACCACCACCTCGACATAGGTATCAATTGAAAGGGTATCATAAGTAGAATACCATAAGCGATATAATATACTCAATATCTGGTTAGATCCATGGCGGTCATCTCAAGAGGGCGGATTACCATTTTCTTCTCAACCCCCTCGACATGGGTATCAAATGAAAGGGTATGATAAGTAGAAGACAATAAGCAATATAGTATACTCAATAAAAAGTTACATCCACCGAGGCCACCTCAAGAAGACGCATTAAAATTTTATTCACAACCCCCTCGACATGGGTATCAAATGAAAGGGTATGATAAGTAGAATACAATAAGCTATGTCTTTATATCCATGGCGGCTGTCTCAAGAGGGCGGACTACCATTTCTTCACCACCACCTCGACATAGGTATCAATTGAAAGGGTATCATAAGTAGAATACCATAAGCGATATAATATACTCAATATCTGGTTAGATCCATGGCGGTCATCTCAAGAGGTCGGGTTACCATTTTCTTCTCAACCCCCTCGACATGGGTATCAAATGAAAGGGTATGATAAGTAGAAGACAATAAGCTATGTCTTTATATCCATGGCGGCTGTCTCAAGAGGGCGGACTACCATTTCTTCACCACCACCTCGACATAGGTATAAATTGAAAGGGTATCATAAGTAGAATACCATAAGCGATATAATATACTCAATATCTGGTTAGATCCATGGCGGTCATCTCAAGAGGGCGGATTACCATTTTCTTCACAACCCCCTCGACATGGGTATCAAATGAAATAATTAAACACGTGCATTTACGAACGAATTCAAAGGAATTATACAACTGCCAATTTTTATTTAAAACTCAAAAAAGTAAGTATTATAATACTTTATTGAGTTTTAAATAAAAATTGGCAGTTGTATAATTCCTTTGAATTCATTCGTAAATGCACGTGTTTAATTATTTCATGCTATTAACGATACATCTTGACTAATCCATATCACTTCTTTTTGTTATAAGTGTGTTTTAAACTGTCCCAATATATAATTTCCGCGCCCACGAACTTCTAATTCACATTTTTAATGTTTTTTTGGTGGGATAGTGATTACAATTGCAACAACGGTGGAAAGTGCGCTATCTATCACATTAAACGGAAAGAGAATACATTATTCAAGAAAATACATATTTTTTCTTCGATCCTCTCTTTGCCTTCACTGTTCTTCATATACATATTTTCTCTGCACTCTCATTTCTTCACCCCAACTGCTTAGTAGTTAAATACAAGCCGGATGTGTTTTGAGTGGATCAAGGCAAGCGGTAGTTTGCCGAGTTCGTAAGGGCAAACAGCTAATGCCTTATTTACGCCTAAACATAGAAAACAAGGTGTTTTTTTTATAAAATTATGCGATTTATCACCTTTTTATAAGCAATATAAGTAATTTTTCATTTGTAACCGATAACCAAAATATAAATAATTTATTATTCCATGAGTTTTTTTTCCTATCATTCTTCGTTTTCTTTATTTTTACATTTTTTACATTTCGAATCGAACTTTTTTCTTCTCCTTCAGTCTAAAAAAGTGGGTACTCAAAATTATTCTGTCAGATGGCGCTCTCAGTTATTTCAATTGCTCAATAAATGAGATGGTGCTACTAGTTAGTCGAAAAGTGTTTACTCGAACTGTTGATGCTAGATGGCATTAGATGATTAACAAAATGTATTCATTTAAAGTGGTTAGTCGCAACTATGGTATCAGATTGCGTTAGGTACTATAAAAAACATATAGTTCACAGTACAAATGTACAGTAAAATTTTGAAATACTGAATGCAGAGAACGTAATCGCAATTTATTTCTAAAAATATGACATATTCGTTACAAGTTAGTCAAATCCAGCACTGTTGATGTCAAATAGCATTTCCTATCATTTCGATGATAAACAAAAAGTGTACGCATGGTACGCGTCTCAAGAGGGCGGATTACCATTTTCTTCACAACCCCCTCGACATGGGTATCAAATGAAACGGTATGATAAGTAGAATACAATAAGCAATATAGTATACTCAATAAAAAGTTAGATCCACCGAGGCCACCTCAAGAGGACGCAGTACCATTTTCTTCACAACCCCCTCGACATGGGTACCAAACGAAAGGGTATGATAAGTAGAATACAATAAGCTATGTCTTTATATCCATGGCGGCCGTCTCAAGAGGGCGGACTACCATTTCTTCACCACCACCTCGACATAGGTATCAATTGAAAGGGTATCATAAGTAGAATACCATAAGCGATATAATATACTCAATATCTGGTTAGATCCATGGCGGTCATCTCAAGAGGGCGGGTTACCATTTTCTTCTCAACGCCCTCGACATGGGTATCAAATGAAAGGGTATGATAAGTAGAATATAATAAGCGATATAGTATACTCAATAAAAAGTTAGATCCACCGAGGCCACCTCAAGAGGACGCATTACCATTTTCTTCACAACCCCCTCGACATGGGTATCAAACGAAAGGGTATGATAAGTAGAATACAATAAGCTATGTCTTTATATCCATGGCGGCCGTCTCAAGAGGGCGGACTACCATTTCTTCACCACCACCTCGACATAGGTATCAATTGAAAGGGTATCATAAGTAGAATACCATAAGCGATATAATATACTCAATATCTGGTTAGATCCATGGCGGTCATCTCAAGAGGGCGGATTACCATTTTCTTCACAACCCCCTCGACATGGGTATCAAATGAAAGGGTATGATAAGTAGAAGACAATAAGCAATATAGTATACTCAATAAATAGTTAGATCCACCGAGGCCACCTCAAGAGGACGCATTACCATTTTCTTCACAACCCCCTCGACATGGGTATCAAATGAAAGGGTATGATAAGTAGAATACAAAGCTATGTCTTTATATCCATGGCGGCTGTCTCAAGAGGGCGGACTACCATTTCTTCACCACCACCTCGGCATAGGTATAAATTGAAAGGGTATCATAAGTAGAATACCATAAGCGATATAATAAACTCAATATCTGGTTAGATCCATGGCGGTCATCTCAAGAGGGCGGATTACCATTTTCTTCACAACCCCCTCGACATGGGTATCAAATGAAAGGGTATGATAAGTAGAAGACAATAAGCAATATAGTATACTCAATAAAAAGTTACATCCACCGAGGCCACCTCAAGAGGACGCATTAAAATTTTATTCACAACCCCCTCGACATGGGTATCAAACGAAAGGGTATGATAAGTAGAATACAATAAGCTATGTCTTTATATCCATGGCGGCCGTCTCAAGAGGGCGGACTACCATTTCTTCACCACCACCTCGACATAGGTATCAATTGAAAGGGTATCATAAGTAGAATACCATAAGCGATATAATATACTCAATATCTGGTTAGATCCATGGCGGTCATCTCAAGAGGGCGGATTACCATTTTCTTCACAACTCCCTCGACATGGGTATCAAATGAAAGGGTATGATAAGTAGAAGACAATAAGCAATATAGTATACTCAATAAAAAGTTACATCCACCGAGGCCACCTCAAGAGGACGCATTAAAATTTTATTCACAACCCCCTCGACATGGGTATCAAACGAAAGGGTATGATAAGTAGAATACAATAAGCTATGTCTTTATATCCATGGCAGCCGTCTCAAGAGGGCGGACTACCATTTCTTCACCACCACCTCGACATAGGTATCAATTGAAAGGGTATCATAAGTAGAATACCATAAGCGATATAATATACTCAATATCTGGTTAGATCCATGGCGGTCATCTCAAGAGGGCGGACTACCATTTTCTTCACAACCCCCTCGACATGGGTATCAAATTAAAGGGTATGATAAGTAGAAGACAATAAGCAATATAGTATACTCAATAAAAAGTTACATCCACCGAGGCCACCTCAAGAGGACGCATTAAAATTTTATTCACAACCCCCTCGACATGGGTATCAAATGAAAGGGTATGATAAGTAGAATACAATAAGCTATGTCTTTATATCCATGGCGGCTGTCTCAAGAGGGCGGACTACCATTTCTTCACCACCACCTCGACATAGGTATCAATTGAAAGGGTATCATAAGTAGAATACCATAAGCGATATAATATACTCAATATCTGGTTAGATCCATGGCGGTCATCTCAAGAGGGCGGGTTACCATTTTCTTCTCAACCCCCTCGACATGGGTATCAAATGAAAGGGTATGATAAGTAGAAGACAATAAGCAATATAGTATACTCAATAAAAAGTTACATCCACCGAGGCCACCTCAAGAGGACGCATTAAAATTTTATTCACAACCCCCTCGACATGGGTATCAAATGAAAGGGTATGATAAGTAGAATACAATAAGCTATGTCTTTATATCCATGGCGGCTGTCTCAAGAGGGCGGACTACCATTTCTTCACCACCACCTCGACATAGGTATCAATTGAAAGGGTATCATAAGTAGAATACCATAAGCGATATAATATACTCAATATCTGGTTAGATCCATGGCGGTCATCTCAAGAGGGCGGATTACCATTTTCTTCTCAACCCCCTCGACATGGGTATCAAATGAAAGGGTATGATAAGTAGAAGACAATAAGCAATATAGTATACTCAATAAAAAGTTACATCCACCGAGGCCACCTCAAGAGGACGCATTAAAATTTTATTCACAACCCCCTCGACATGGGTATCAAATGAAAGGGTATGATAAGTAGAATACAATAAGCTATGTCTTTATATCCATGGCGGCTGTCTCAAGAGGGCGGACTACCATTTCTTCACCACCACCTCGACATAGGTATCAATTGAAAGGGTATCATAAGTAGAATACCATAAGCGATATAATATACTCAATATCTGGTTAGATCCATGGCGGTCATCTCAAGAGGGCGGGTTACCATTTTCTTCTCAACCCCCTCGACATGGGTATCAAATGAAAGGGTATGATAAGTAGAAGACAATAAGCTATGTCTTTATATCCATGGCGGCTGTCTCAAGAGGGCGGACTACCATTTCTTCACCACCACCTCGACATAGGTATAAATTGAAAGGGTATCATAAGTAGAATACCATAAGCGATATAATATACTCAATATCTGGTTAGATCCATGGCGGTCATCTCAAGAGGGCGGATTACCATTTTCTTCACAACCCCCTCGACATCGGTATCAAATGAAAGGGTATGATAAGTAGAATACAATAAGCTATGTCTTTATATCCATGGCGGCTGTCTCAAGAGGGCGGACTACCATTTCTTCACCACCACCTCGACATAGGTATAAATTGAAAGGGTATCATAAGTAGAATACCATAAGCGATATAATATACTCAATATCTGGTTAGATCCATGGCGGTCATCTCAAGAGGGCGGATTACCATTTTCTTCACAACCCCCTCGACATGGGTATCAAATGAAAGGGTATGATAAGTAGAAGACAATAAGCAATATAGTATACTCAATAAAAAGTTACATCCACCGAGGCCACCTCAAGAGGACGCATTAAAATTTTATTCACAACCCCCTCGACATGGGTATCAAACGAAAGGGTATGATAAGTAGAATACAATAAGCTATGTCTTTATATCCATGGCAGCCGTCTCAAGAGGGCGGACTACCATTTCTTCACCACCACCTCGACATAGGTATCAATTGAAAGGGTATCATAAGTAGAATACCATAAGCGATATAATATACTCAATATCTGGTTAGATCCATGGCGGTCATCTCAAGAGGGCGGATTACCATTTTCTTCACAACCCCCTCGACATGGGTATCAAATGAAAGGGTATGATAAGTTGAAGACAATAAGCAATATAGTATACTCAATAAATAGTTAGATCCACCGAGGCCACCTCAAGAGGACGCATTACCATTTTCTTCACAACCCCCTCGACATGGGTATCAAATGAAAGGGTATGATAAGTAGAATACAATAAGCAATATATTATACTCAATAAATAGTTAGATCCACCGAGGCCACCTCAAGAGGACGCAGTACCATTTTCTACACAACCCCCACGACATGGGTATCAAATGAAAGGGTATCTTAAGTAGAAGACAATAAGCAATATAGTATACTCAATATCTGGTTAGATCCACGGCGGTCATCTCAAGAGGGCGGATTACCATTTTCTTCACAACCCCCTCGACATGGGTATCAAATGAAAGGGTATGATAAGTAGAATACAATAAGCAATATAGTATACTCAATAAATAGTTAGATCCACCGAGGCCACCTCAAGAGGACGCATTACCATTATCTTCACAACCCCCTCGACATGGCAACTTATTGATCATGAATTTGGAAAACGAGTAACCCTGAGTGGTCAATGTAAAAATTGTTCGTACACTCAAAAGATTCGTAAATCGGAAATGATTTCGGCAGCACCTGTTCTTATAATACAACTGAAATTATTCGAACTGAAAAATAAAAAACCGGTGCCCCGGGCCACGGCGCTTCGCGCTGTGGCGACTATTACGTGACAACTACCATGTTGCTCGTTATCTGTTATTCATTACATGCAATATATAATAAACACAAAATACATATAATTTTGCAGTATTTTTATTTTTTTATTCGTTCTCAAATGTAACAATGACAGTAATATCCCAGCGGGAAATGTAATGGGTAGGTAAGCGAGGTGGTAATGAGATGGACACATTACCTTTGTGATGAAATCATAGGTTACTTTTACATAGGGATGCCCTAGAGCGGTAAGTACTTACAGTAGGCATTACAGACTAGGACTTATTTCAGAGGCGAAATGTATTAGGTGAATACACAGATTACCATGTAAGGCATGCAGAATAAATTACTGGGTACCCTTTTTAGCAATAAAAACAATGCTTTCCGAAAGTACCATTCCATTTTTGCTACATTTGGTATGGATTTTTCTAACAAGACATCTTTTTGATTTTGTTGCTCATTGTTAGTGGTATAAATTAATCTTATAAAATTGATGAGGACGGAATAAACTCAAGAAGAGAGGCTTTGACCAGCCAAAGACAAAGAATGACAAAAGCACATCACATTTCCAACGAAAGTATTTCCTAAGGCATTACCTAGTCGCTTACCTATTCATTACAACGTAAAGACCTCCATTTTCCTAAATTTCCAGTAGAATTTTTCGATTACCAGGTAGGCGCTTACACAAATCATTGAAGAATTCGTGGGTTACCAGGGTAACCACTTGCTAGTTTTCCCGCTGGAATATAAACACAATATAGATAAGCGGCACTCATTGCCACTACTACAAATGCAGCGTAAGCCACGCCCACTCACACGGTTATGCGACACTTTGTCGCTTGGGCATCCCGGCTAACCGTTTTATTAGACGTTGTCACGTCAAAAGTTTATTAAAATTGAGCAACGCGATATCAAAGCTGTCACTTCTGCAAAATTGCAAATAGGAGGTTCAAATTATAAAGTGATTAGTGCTATATTCCATACAGGAACACTCGAACAAGGTCATTACATCAGCATGTTGAAACAAAAATCGAGCTGGTTATGGATCAATGATTCCTTAGTGCAGAAAAAATCTTGGCCGAGAAACTCAAAAGGAGCTTATGTTTTTTTTTTACAAAGACAATAATATTAGTTTGAATTCCTGCATTTTGCTATTTTGTTATTACCTACTTATAAAATAAATAAAAAAATATAATGAACAATTAAATACATAATATTTCTTTATACAGAAGATTATTTACTTTTATTTTAGAATGTATTAAAACAAAAAAGAGTGATATCCCACCAAAAAAACATTAAAAATGTGAATTAGAAGTTCGTGGGCGCGGAAATTATTTATTGGGACAGTTTAAAACACACTTATAACAAAAAGAAGTGATATGGATTAGTCAAGATGTATCGTTAATAGCATGAAATAATTAAACACGTGCATTTACGAACGAATTCAAAGGAATTATACAACTGCCAATTTTTATTTAAAACTCAAAAAAGTAAGTATTATAATACTTTATTGAGTTTTAAATAAAAATTGGCAGTTGTATAATTCCTTTGAATTCATTCGTAAATGCACGTGTTTAATTATTTCATGCTATTAACGATACATCTTGACTAATCCATATCACTTCTTTTTGTTATAAGTGTGTTTTAAACTGTCCCAATAAATAATTTCCGCGCCCACGAACTTCTAATTCACATTTTTAATGTTTTTTTGGTGGGATAGTGATTACAATTGCAACAACGGTGGAAAGTGCGCTATCTATCACATTAAACGGAAAGAGAATACATTATTCAAGAAAATACATATTTTTTCTTCGATCCTCTCTTTGCCTTCACTGTTCTTCATATACATATTTTCTCTGCACTCTCATTTCTTCACCCCAACTGCTTAGTAGAATCCCAGTGGGAAAAAATTGAAGCTCTTCTTAATAATCAGTAAAGAAGTGTTTCCACATCGTATCTTTTGGAAGCTGTTAAGAAGATTTTAATTTCTTCTTCGACGTTGTGAGAAAAATGTTTCAACCATGCCCATAAAAGGAAGGTTTTAGTCTTCTTTTTTTGTACAAGACAATCTGAAATAGCGCGTGAAAGTTTTCTGCAGTTTAATGGAATCTTGCAAACAGTGAAGTGCTGTGTGAAATTTCTAAAAAGTTTTTCTAGAAGATAAATCTTTATTAAAATAAATCTAATTTACTTTAAAAGGTAAGGAACTAAAAATACAACTCTTTATATATTTGAATAAATAAAGTTAGAGTTAAAAGTCAGCAAAGATAGAAATATTATATTTAAATAATAATAATGCAGATTGAAAAATTGTTTTATTTCATTACAACTTCTAAAGAAAATATATTTCAAGTACAATAAACAAATGTATTATTCAAATATTCGAATACTCTTTTTAAACTATACCGATATTAAAATATTGTCATTCTGTACTCAAAGCATTTCTTAAATATCAAAACTTAATAATATTTCACTTTTTATTTTCCTTTTTAAAGGATTCTTTATTTAGAAAATAATAAAATAATTAAAAAATTATGAGTGGCCAAATTGCGGGAATAAGCAAGCGACATTTTTAGAGATTAATTGCAAAACAAATGAGAAATTCTAGTTCTTGCATGCATGTGCAATCAGAATACGAAGAAAACGGAGAGTCATCTAAATATGCTGAGAAGAACTCTAATGAAGAACAATCTTCCAGTTTTTTCGATGACATCCCCGATTTTATAAATACTGATGAAGGTAATAGAACAATGTCTCAAGATTTAGCAGCTTGGTGCGTGAAGCATCAAATTCATCGAGCAGCAATCGAAGACCTTATAAATATTTTAAACAAAGGAGGATTGAACTTACCACAAACAAGACATTCATTGATGGGTACTAAAAGTTCTACCATTGCCACCAGGGCAATATTTTCACTATGGCCTGCAAAAATCTCTTCAAATCATGAAATTAAATTTTCTAGAAGAGATAAATACTTTAGCTATCGATATTGGCATTGATGGGTTGCCACTATTTAAAAGTTCAAATCAAACTTTATGGCCCATTATGGGCGCCTTGTCACAATTTCCTGAACTAGCCCCTTTCATAATAGGAGCGTATGTTGGTCCAAGTAAACCGCAAAATGTAAATGAGTATCTGATGGAGCTTGTGCATGAGATAATTTTTTTAAATAATGAAAAAATATTGATAAATAATAAACAAATGCAAGTAAAAATAAGATCATTTGTTTGTGATGCTCCTGCAAAGGCACTTCTTACTGGTGCAGTAGGACATACTGCGAGCAATGGTTGTTCAAAATGCAACCAGCAAGCTATAAAAATAAATAATAGGCTTACATATACAACTACAGTAGGACATCTTAGAACTGATGACAACTTTGAGCAACGATGGGACCCAACATATCACACCATTTATTTTAGAAATAATAAACTTTTGTTGGAAGAAGCAGGCATTAAGATGATCACACAATTTCCATTAGATGTGATGCACCTAATTGATTTAGGGGTTGTAAAAAAATGCTGCTATCTATTTGGGCCAATGACCATAAATGTGCAAAATTAACTGCAACTCAAAAACAAATAATAGATAATAAACTTCTTTCATACAGAGTTTACATTCCAAAAGAATTTGGTAGAAAACCCAGGAGTCTTTCTGAGATAAAAAGATGGAAGGCCACAGAATTTAGACAAATCATTTTATACACTGGAATTGTGTTGTTGAAAGAATTTTTGGATGATAATCTTTTTTACCACTTCCTAATTCTTCATGCAGCGTACAGATTAGTATTGTGTCCAAAAAATTGCAGGAGTAATTTGGAATGCGTGAAGGAAATGATAGAAAACTTTGTGCACAATTTCCCACTTTTTTACGGCGAAAACAAAACCAGTTATAATGTTCATAACTTACTTCATCTAACAGATTGTGTACATTTATATGGGAATGTAGATAATTTTTCAGCTTATCGATTCGAGAACTATATGCAGAGGATTAAAAAGTATTGTCGCCAGCCAACAAATATTTTACAGCAATTAAATAATAGATTAATAGAGGAAAGTAAATTTAACCAGGTTAAAAAAAAATATATTCAACATTTATCCAATTACAAAAGTAAAGTAACAAGTGCGCCTATTTATCGGAACTATTTCTTTAACATATTTTATTTGAGTGATTCGCGACCCAATAATTATTGTTATATGTATGAAGCCTTTTACACCAGCTAAAGTTATAGGATTTACTATGGAATCAAACAAATCCTATATAATTGTAACGGAATTTCTAAATGTTTCACCTTATTTTGAGGAGCCCTATGATTCTATGGCAACATTAGGTATTTGTTTGGTTGATAACTTATCAAAGGAAGAGAAAACGTTTGAAGTATCGGCCGTTGCATGCAAAATAATGTGTTTGCCACTAGGAAATAAGTTTGTTACTATTCTTATGTTACATCACTGTGTATCCTAATTGTAAGGTGTTTATTGTTATATTCTTTTGTTGATTATTTTCCCATTTTAGAATGGAGCCAGTGCAAAAAAAATTCTTCGGTAAAAGCAAAATATAAACCAACTCCAGTCTTCCGTTACAATGCTGCAATTGGGGAGTCCTTGATGGATTCCAAGAATAAAGAAAATGAAAGTAGGACTGGGTGCATTTCTACACTTACTATTAATAACTATTTTTTCACTTAAAGGACCATCAAATGTAGATTTACAAAAAATTGTATTGCAACAATCAGCGATAATAAGTGAAATAAATATATCACTAAATAAATTAATTGAAATTAACACAAAAAACACAATTCTTCTATAAAGAATTGTTAATAAAATCTATCCCTCAAAGACCAATCTCAATATTTTTCCATTCAAAATTATCGATGAACTGAAAAATATTGATAATAGAATTCAAAACATCCCTGAGGATCAATTGGTAAAATGTTACAATCGAAAATCCTTTTTATTATTAGGAATATTTTTAGATAACTTACGAGTATATAAAAGAAATAGTGGGAAAATCTCCCATTTTGAAATGCTTCGATTTATTTTTCGATCCCAATATAATATTAAAATTAAGTTGGAGCGACCCAAAAAAGAAGCTTTTCCCTATAAAAAATATAAAATTTTTTAATTTTTTTTATTTGGTAAGTAACATATTAAATATTTTTCTCAAATTTTTTTTTATAATGTTCTTTTAGAATCTATTAAATCTTCAAATATGGGATATGGCGATTTCGAAAATGAAATGAAGAAAGGTTTTCGATTGGCCAAAAATAGATTTTATAAAGAAACATATAAATTGAAGCAGAACAAAACTTAAATTTGATTTTTTTTAATCTAATTTATAATTAACAATAATAATAATTTTCATTTTGCGAAAATGCCATGAAGAGGCTAATGTTAACTTGTTTTTGTTTTTTTATAAAAGAATTTTTTAATAATTATAATTTTAGAATAAATATAAAACTGAAATTGAATAAACGACATTTTATATATTTTTCCATAAAGATATTTACTAATTAATGTAGGAAACTTCATTTTCATCTTTATAATATTGTTTACTCCTTAAATTTTTTTTAAGTTTGCATAAATTTTGGGCGTACAGTGTAATCTTTAAAAGCGTTCGAAAAAGCTATAAAATTATATTCCATTGAGCTTCCCAAGAAGCTGTCTAGAAGAAAATTCACTGCTTCCTTCCAATAACATATAATGTTAAAAAAGATATGACGTGGGATACGGACAGGAAGGGCTCCTAAGCTTCAAAAGAAGGCTTCGTCATGTCTGAAAGTAGGCTTCCGTGCCCCAGTGGGATGTGATTATAAGTACGTATATATTAGTGCGTATACATGCGAAACCAATCTCTGGTTCGTTTGATTTGGTCATGTAAACGTTGTGCACTTGACAGCTCAAATAATAAAAGCAGAAAATTTAGCAAGTTTTTGATTAAGCCGGATGTGTTTTGAGTGGATAGTGATTATAATTGCGCCAACGGTGGAAAGTGTGATTTGTGTTTTTGGTTTGACAATTATTAATGGCGCCAATAAGGGTCCGATTATTGCTTTTGTGTTTTGACCATCTGTATTATAAGTGCGGCGAGTATTCTTCTTTTTTTATAATATTCTTTTTTTTATAAGCCAGTTGAATTTTGCCATGCCTCGACGGCGTACTTTACACGGTCGAATTGACCGACGACGTAATAGAAACGAAGTCAGGTTAATTCGAAATAGGAATAGAAACGTTAATTTAAACCCATCGATTGAACATGACGGCACTGGTGAAGTCGTTAATGATTTGTTAGATGATTCTTTTAAGTGCGCATTGAAATTAGTGCCACGAAATTTTAATTCATTTTCTTCCGGCCAATTAATTTTTCGTTGCGTGCATTGTGGGGCGAGAAATTTTGAAGGTGAAATTACTCAAGGAAATAGAAATGCATTCTCATTATGCTGCCATAAGGGCAAAGTCCATGTGGCGCCTTATACGCAAAATGATTTTTTTAAAAGTCTATATGATGGCCTTAAATCAAACGATGCTGCAATTAAAAGTAGATCGAAACATTATTTTAATTCTATTCGATCATATAACTCTTCTTTTGCAATGATTAGTAGTGAAACAAAGATACACTCTTAGAAAAATCCAAACCAAATTGACTCCGACTACCGGATAATGAAAATTTCCACTCCTTTTTCGGTTATTTTTTTATATATGTACAGAGTTAACTTATTTTAACTCTGAAAAAAGAATAAATGTGATATAGGAACAGTTTGCAGTTATTTACAAAAACTTGTTTCATCATGTAATGAAATAACTCCTTTTCGGTGGCAAATTCACTCCAAAAATGCATACATTTTCGACTTGTTGCGAAATAGATTTAGGCCGGTATTCTTAGTCAGTGCTTATTCAAAGTTCATGCTTAAGCAATTGCTTAAGGTGTCGTTTCGATTCACAGTCGCTCCTTAAGCATTTCCTTAAGCAAATGCTCAAGCATGAACTTAATAAAGCAAATGCTTAAGCAAATGCTTAAGCAAATGCTTAAGCAAATGCTTAAGCAAATGCTTAAGCAAATGCTTAAGCAAATGCTTAAGCAAATGCGTAAGCAAATGCTTAAGCAAATGCTTAAGACGATCGTATTTACCCTAAAAATGAATTTATTTTTCAAGTAGTCGTCAAGGGTGCCTTAAGCAATTGCTTATATGTGATTTTTAAATATAGTCCAGTGTAATTAGTAAAATGTAATTGAATTTTACGATGTACGAATTTTTTTTTTTTTTTGAAATTGTTCGGATACATCTGACAATGAAAAAATCAAGTTTGTTGAGTCAATAATTCCGAGCGTTGTATAAAATTCTTTCATCCAACACGCGAAACTGTCTGGAAGCGAGTTATTCGATGAGAAGTGTCGTAACCTTCGGGGTTGACTTTTCACCCGCTATGCAGCGGACATGAAACGATAGAGTTTCGGTTAATAGCTAATTTGAAAGATATTTTAATGCCCATATTTCTGCTGTTTACTACATTTTCATATGAGCAACCGTTAACAAGATATTCAACAAAAATGGCGTATCAGTTATTTCAAGCACGTGCAGTTCGAACTTTGGCGTTGGATTGCTCGTAAACTATACAAGGGAGAATGACGACCAAGGAGTCATTCTAAAGGTAATTACTATCACTTTAAGTTAAAGTGGCATTAACCCACACAAATTATTATCTTACGAGTTAATCGAAAAAAACTGCATTCAACCCCAACAACATGAACAAGGTTGAACTTTGAGCGGCCACAACTTTGCATACAGACGTCGTTGAGGGCTCATTTTGTTTTCATTTTTTTTTGTTCCAAAAAAAAAAATCGTACATCGTAAAATACTATTTCATGCCCTTTTTTCGACTAATTGCACTGGACTAATAATAGTGTGAAAAAATTAATTTGTTTTCTTCGGTTAGTGATATTGAAGATATAAATCCATACTTAACAATCGACTGTGTATACCGCCCTTAGTGACGTTGATGATGATGAAGAGGATACTGCTACATATGTATGTATATCGGTAGATTTTGACGTAACCGACTAAATCCTTTTTGAGTATTATGATAAATTTCGGTTTAGATTCAACAAAGATTTCGTTTCGCAGGGTGCGCTTATTGCACCAGAATTTCAGCTGCTAGTTTTGAGGTATTATGCAACACCAGCTTTCGGGTAAGAAGAAATTTTGCATTACAATATAATACTCCTCAAATTTAATATCATGACATTGTATTTAAAACTTTTGATGATATAATGCACATTTCTCAGTCAACCTTTTCATGGATTGAATTCGGGAATTCTATATAGTCACTAAATATATTCCAAGTAAAGAACTAATTCGAAAAGCGTTTCTCAACATCGGTAAAATGCTTTTTTCTAGTGTCGAGTTTTGCACAGTATAACTTAAGTTTTTTGTTATAGTAGCCGGATGTCCTCTAGCATGAAAAACAAAAGAAATGAAATATTCAGTTGGTAGATAAACCGTGGAATGTCATAATCGGTTTTTAAATAAAGATTAATTTAAAACATTTACCACAGCGTGTTTCAATTAGGATCATGTCGGCTACAAAAAAACATTTTACCGATGTTGAGAAACGTGTGTTCTTAAGCATCTTAAAACAATTTAAACATGTAATTGAGAATAAGAAAAGTGATAGTGCCACTTTAAAAGATAAAGACGAAGCTTGGAGAGAAATTTGTGAGCAATACAATTCTTCATCAGTAATTTCGACGAAGGTAAGGAATTTTACAATGCAAATTTGTAAATCATAAAATAAAATCAGCTCACGTTCATAAAAAATATTCGATGATTAATTTATAATAACTTCAGAGAACCGTTAAACAGCTAAAAAAATGGTGGAGCAATTTAAAAACCTTCCAAAGAGATGCTTTGACTACTGAAAGACAAGCTCGTATGGCTACAGGTGGTGGTCCCCCAGTTCCATCCGCAGATGTTGACCCGGAAATTTCGGACATTGTTCCTAATTTGATGACACGGGCTCCAACATTATTTTCATCTAATATGAAAAGCGAAGAAATTTTAAGTATGTTTGTCAAAGTTTATTAACAAATAATAATATTAAAAATAACAGAACATAAATTTGTCGTAATCTTTTAGAGCGACGGAGTGCGGTGTTAAATGATGAATCTCTAGAAGAATTTCTGATAGAATTGGATAATGAAATCGATAATACTAATGTAGTGGAGTCAAACATTACTTCAACTCCAGGACCATCTGATGGAAAACAAATTTTAGAATCTGCAGCAAAACTGCAGACTGATATTGGTAAAGAAAGTAATTCATTTTACATGAAACAAAATAGTGCGTTTCTGATATCGATATACCATATTTACATTGAAAATAATTACGTACAATTGAACAAATTTATTTGTAGATGATATGCCAAAAAAAAAAATTTAAAAAAAAACAATAAACTAGATAATATTGAAGAGAAGGAGTTAAAATTATAACGAATACGTCGAATTATCCAAAATGAGGACAAATTAGCTGAATTGAAATTACAGCATGAAAGGCAAAAGCAAAAAATGGAAATTGAACACCTCAAAGAAAAATATTCTTTGGAAATTCGGGCAGCAACTGCATCAGCATCTCTTTCCGAATTACTTCTAGCAGAATCAAATACGAGAAACAAATAAAACAATAAATTTTCATCGTAATTTAAAACTATTAACTTTAAAAAAAATTAAATGTAATCGTTAATATAAAATAAAAAAATATATAACTATTTTCACATACTTTATATTTTATATAAATATTCATTATAATTTTCCAATATGTATACAAATATAACAAAAACATTTGAATCGCTTCTAAAGCCAATTATTTAAACAAACATACGAGCAACAAGCGCATCGCGTACCGCAAATCCATCTCCATTATTTGCATTTAGAAAATTGGGATGAAGATCATCATCATCAGTATTATCATCTTCATTTTCTTCCAAAACATCATTAAATATCAAAGACATGTTGTGCAACACTGCGCATGCTACAACGGCTGCTGTACAACATAGCAGTTTCGTTGTCATGCCTCTAGATAAGCAAGGAAATCTTCGTTTCCAGACTCCAAACGTTCGTTCAACAATTAATCTTGTTCTGATTTGCACCGCGTTAAAGCTGTAATAAAATATGAACACCAATGACATACTTGTTATTATAGATAAAAGGTAATAATATCGATACTAGAAAGTTAAAATGTCATAAGCGCCATTTCAGCAATTTTACAGGAGAAGGAAAAAACGGTTATCAATTATATGGCCAGTAGTGTAAAATCTTGCTTTATTTTTCCAAAAAAACTCAATTTACGGTTCTATGGTCTAATCTTTGCATTATTATATGAGGAATGACTAATAACTTCATAAAAGCTGAAAAAACTATCGTACTAAATTTAACTATCGATATTTACCTTAATTGATTATCAGTTTCTGGATTTGGAATGGGGGTCATTAAAAAGGGTAAACAAGCATATCCTTTATCTCCAACAAGAATGCCATCAGACTGTCGTTCCATGTAACGCATGTATACCGCAGAATTTTGAAAAATTCTACTATCATGTGCTCCACACCTGGCCATTCTGGGACAATATCTAAAAATTCCATTTTAGGGCCAACAACAGCCTACACGTAAAAATATCACCTTTCGTTTTAATACAATCCAAAACAGATCTTCCAACTTACTTGCACATTCAAAGAAAAATATCCCTTCCTATTTCTGTAAATTTCTTCGACATTATGGAATCTGGTAGATACTAATCTGACATGCGTACAATCGATCGCTCCGTCAACTCCAGGTAAACCAATTGTCCCACTTCCTCTTCCAAGCTCATTAAACATCTGTCGATGTTTATTTAGAGCACCAGGATCGCTCGGGAATTTTATGTATTCATTAATTAAACTTGCAAGCAAACAACTGATTCGAAACACGATTCTCGAAACGGTTGGCTGAGAAATTTGCATTATGTCGCCAATAGGTAACTAAAACAAAATTCAATACAATGTCATAAATTAAAGATGTTAAATTTGAGGAGTATCAAATTGTAATGAAAAATCCCCTATTACCTGAAAACTTGCTGTTGCGTAATACCTTAAACATACAAGCAGCTGAAATTCTGGTGCAATAGGAGCACCCCGATTATTTATTCTAGAAAAACCTTCACGAATTGTTGGCAGAATACCGTAGCGTACGGAATCTTTATTAAATCTAAACCGCCTTTTAAATTCAGTGTCATCATAATACTCAAAAGGATTTAGTCGGTCACGCAAAGATCTACGGATGTGTCTAACATTGTCCTCTTCACCATCATCGATGTCACTTATATCATCAATATCACTTACCGACGAAAACAAATCCATTTTTCAATATAATTTTTCACACTTTAATTAAAAATCAAATATAAGCAATTGCTTAAGTTGCCTTGGAGACGACATAAATAGTGGAATTATTGGAAAATAACAAGGGAAATGCTTAAGCAATTGCTTAATAAACGTCACCTTAAGAAATGACTGTGAATACATGATTTCTTAAGAACGCCTTATTCAAATAAGGCGAACTTATTTAAGAAATTCTTAAGTCCATGCTTAAGAATCGACTATGAATACCGGCCTTAGTTTTATTGACATTTTTGAAGAGTCCTGGCGTGTCGTGGCTTCTTCCAATATGGATAAAAAATTATTCCGTATTTCCTATTGTGGTGAAGTTAAGTATGTTTTTGTGAGGATAGATATTAACAGTATCGGTTTTGATATTTGGGATGTAGTTGCAGCGGGTGAGTATATGTAACTACAATTTTAGTTAAATTATCGAACATTAGTATCTTTGATTCACTTCAGTGTTAGTGAAAGTGCAAGTGCTTCTAGCGATAAACAAATGATAATAGCAATAAATACTAAAAGTAAAAATATTCAGTATTTTTTTATAGTATTAATTATAAATTTAGTGATTCTGAGCTAGTGGAATGGTGTCATTCTCGGTTTTGTTGTGAAATTTTTTTCTTTACACAAGTCCGCCATTTTCTTTCATTATCTTTTTTTTTATTTCGTAGCGTGTAATACTTTTAATTTGGTTCCTGACGAGCACACTACTTTCCAACTGGTTGATGACCGAGAAGCAGAAATTTCCTCAGAAGTTTTAGAGTATATGCTTGTGAATGGTGAAGTAACAAAAGAAGTTTTTTATTTAAAGAAAGTTGTTAGCCCAGGTAAAAATTACGTTTATTTACATTTTAAACCAAATAATTATATTTCATTTATGTTAGAACGTTTCAAGGACGTTGCAGTACAAGTGGGGTACAACAGCGATTCTTCTAGTGACAGTGGGGCGACACCAGTTTATTTATCGTCAAAACTGTTTTTTAGGAAATATTCCAAAAAAGCAAGCATTTGATATAGCTTTCATAAAAAGGGTAAATATTATAATAGTATACATTTTGCGGGTATTAATTTTATTTGTTGCTATTCACAGATTATAGAAACACATTTAAAAAATAAAATTGGAGGAAAAGAAATTTTAAAAGAATATGAAAGTACAGGAACACTTGTAGATCGATCTCGAAAACGATTAATTAATATAACAGTGTCTCATCTCCAAGAAGAATACGGATCTCATCCAACTAAGACGGAAATAATTGTTTGGGCTCAAGCTTTGGCTTCAATTTTTCCGAATCTTTGTGGGAAAGATCCGAATAAATACGTAAGAATTTTTTCGCAATATGTACAATATTTTTTAGCATAGTATTATATGTACATATATTTTAGGAAATATTTTACAATGCTTAAACTCGGGGCGGTTATATAGGTCACAAGCTTAAAACGCTTAATAGATCTCGATCTCGGGGATTTATAGAATCTGAAAATCAAGAAAACATCAGCCCAAATACTTTGGAAATTTCTTCCGAGTTGAGAGAAAATGTTCGCTTTTTACAGCATGCGTGCCCAACAACTCAGAGAGATGAAATTTTTCAAATTATGGAAAACACTTTCTGTCTAAGGGATGAAAACAGACAAAATATACTTATTGAGTTTCCAAGATTTCTGGACACACCTGGTTTGGTATGCCATTTTTTATTTAACTTTTTATTTTTCATTCAACAATTAACATTTTTATTAATTGGCAGATTCAACAAGATTTTAGATTAAAATACCCTAAGTGCTACGACAATTTAATTCGAATTTTTCCGGATTTACAACCAAAAGTTCGTTCATTGGGGGACAAATTTAATATAAGAATTTATGATTCAGAAGTTTATGATGAAGATAGTACGTTTGGTAATTAAAATTATGTAAACAATTATAACGACTGTTCTTACAGAATGGGATGACACAACTAATACCTTCTACATTTTGATGAAATTGTTGCCAACAAGAGGAAGAGCCAGCAAATCAAAGGAAGATATAAATTATCGAATTTTACATTTTCAAAAGGTATAAAATACGAGAAACTCAACTAAGTATTTTAACGATTTTTTATTGAACTTTACAGATTGGAAAACCTGCAATTGATACAAGAGGACCACCTTTTTTAATTGCATATGGATCTACAAAGGCAGCGATTTCAAAATATACTATAGGAATCGACGGACAAGAAATCCCTATAGATGGAAACTCCGCATTATATGCTTTCGACGCATTGTTTAAAGCGTATTTCACCTTTAATTGATCGAATAGAATTAATAGAGTTAGTAATAGAGTTAACCCTTCTAGCACAGAAGGCGCACTTTACAGCAAAGCATGAAAATCTATATATACATACACATACATACATATATATATATGTATATATATATATACATATATAGAGTTTCCCTTCTAATGCCTGCACTACACATCGAAAGATACATCCGGGAGATGATCCACAGATGCATCCGGGAATAAATCTGCGAGCCGTCCACACGTCCGCGTATCAATCAGTCTGTGTTGATCATCGGAAGACGCAAGACATCAAAAAATGGATGTTGAGACAGTAGCGGCCGCTGCTATTAACCGTCCACCTGCATTAAAAATGCGCACAACACTGATGCGTCGGCAGATGTGTGGACACAAGCCTTGCGTTCGCTCTGACGTCTGGCTCAAAATCCGTCAAGAATGGATTCAGGACAGACGTATCTCCGGATGTTAAATATTGTCCGGAGACGAGCAAAAACCCCCTCTACATATCGGCGGATGTATCCAGGGCTGAGGCATCTTCCGATGTGTAGAGGAGGCATAAGACAGAAGGCACACTTCCCAGCAGAGCTGAGAAATATTTACCACTGCCGTGGCTCAGCTGAGACATGCAAACATAAAATATTAAAACATAAAAGATCAAAAACATTAAACAGAGAAGCGTGCAAAACTGAAAAGGGAGTAAGGCACGCAGAGAGTCACGCCACATTGAGAAGGGTCCTTTTAAGGACAACTTCACTGGTTAGCAAGCTAAACACACTCCTATTATTGTTAGTATTTATAAGCATGCGATTAACGGGTTCGAACATGCCATAATTGGTGTTAGAGGAGTTAATGTGCAAAAGAGGTTCACCTCTCAGGTTGTAGTTATTCACTCTAAATGACGCGCGGTTTCTTAAGAAACCAGAGTCCACTTTGTCATTCATCAGTCGATGAACAAATATAACGTCAGCGACCTCACGGCGCTTATGGAGGGAGCTTAAGTTGAGCAATTTAAGTCTGTTCTCATAAGGCGGAAGAGCGAGTGGGTCATCCCACGGGAGGTGGCTGAGTGCAAACCGGACGAACTTCCTTTGAACCGATTCGATTCTACTAACATGGGAGGAATAGTAAGGAGACCATACCTGGGAAGCGTAGTCAAGCAAAGGCCTAACCAAAGATACGTACAGGTGTTTAGTGACGAGGGGGTTGTTGAACTCTTTGGACCATCTTTTTATAAATCCCAGGACTGAATTGCCCTTGGAGGAGATATAATTGATGTGGGTGGAGAAATCCAACTTACTTTCTAACCTAACCCCAAGATCGATTACAGATTCAGTACGGAAGACCTTGTTGTCAAGGAAAATATAGTCAAAAGTTATAACACCACGTTTCCTACAAAAAGTCATGATCTCGCATTTAGTAATATTAAGCACAAGGTTGTTGTTGGAACACCAAGAATAGAAGGTGTTTAGATCTGCTTGCAGAAGTTTGCAATCCTCTATACTCCTTATGTGGCGATACAGTTTGATGTCATCAGCGTAAATAAGGATTTTACAGTGCCTTAGCAGGGTAACAATATCGTCAATTGATAAAATAAAAAGAAGAGGGCCAAGATGACTGCCTTGTGGGACTCCAGAGGACGCTTCGATGTTCTTCGATTTGACTCCGCGGAATAGAACCTGGTAGGTTCTATCGGCTAAGTACGACTGGAACCAATCCACAAGGGCATGAGGAAATCCTAATTTCTTTAGTTTAAGAACTATAATAGAGTGGGAGAGCTTGTCGAAAGCCTTACTAAAATCTGTATATACACAGTCAGTTTGGCAGCCAGTGACAAAGCCTCTAATTGTGTGTGAAGAGAACTCCAGTAAATTAGTAGTAGTGGAACGGGCTGCAAGAAAACCATGTTGGTTTGTTGAGATAAGCCTCTTGCAGATAGGGGCGATAGCAGAATAAATAATAGATTCGAAGAGTTTTGGTATAGACGATAACTTCGCAATTGGCCTATAATTAGATATTTCGTTTTTACAGCCTTTCTTATGAACAGGTATTATAAAAGAGTTCTTCCATAAGGTTGGGAATTAATTACATACATCGCGTAATTATATTAATCATTTAAGAAAAAAACATTTACTATATGAAACTAAAGAAAAAAATATTTTATGCGGACATTATAATTGCAATCATTCTTTTCTTACAGTGGCCTTCGTTAACATTTGATAAAACATGAAGTTTTAGAAAATTTGTCACCAGTTGATTCCCTTGCTATTGTTAGTGAACAACCGCATTGTATTCTTGATATAAATTATTCAAGAAAGTCTGAAACCCCAAATACAAATTCCTCTCATGATAATGTCGAAATTGGTGATCTTGCAGACCTCAAAAATGCTGCAAACAATTTTATAAAATCCATAAGTACGATGAATATTCCACACAGTAAGATAGATAATATCTTGTCCTCCGCTTCAAAGTTAGTAAATAGTATTTCCATAAATTTAAAGAAAAATATAAATCAGGAAAATAACGAATGGCAAGGGCAAATTTTAAATTTTTTGGATAAGCCCTTCGACTTCGCTAGAAGCAAATACAAAAGACAAAAACAAATTAATCAATCAGCTCTGCCCAAACCGGTAGAATTTTCTGTTTCTATTAGAAGAGATAAGAGTTGGTGTCCAATAAATAACTCATACGTTTTCAGGCCTAAAACCAATACTTTTATGTATATTTCTATTATAGAAACTCTCAAAATGTTATGCTTAAAAGATAGTTTTACAAAACACATTTTAAAGAAATATAAACGAACACTTGGCTTCATTCGTTCTTATGAAGATAGTTTGAATTTTCGAACTAATCCACTTTTTGCCAAAAATGAGTTTACTTTTCATATTCAAATTTATCACGATGATTTCGAAACAACAAATCCCTTAGGTTCGAAAACGTCTATTCACAAAATATGCGCCATTTATTTTACTATTTTGAATTTACCAGTTGAGGTGAGATTTCAGGAACAAAATATACTTTTGGCCGCTTTCTGTCACACAAAAGACATAAAAAGTTTAGGATTTGATCCTTTCCTGGCACCGATATTAAAGGATTTACAAATTTTGGAAAGAGATAGAATAAATATCTTGTACTTAAATAAGCAATATAATGTGAAAGGTTCATTGCATTCACTCGCATTTGACAATTTAGGTGCAAATGCCATTTGCGGTTTAAACGAATCATTTAATTCAAATTATTATTGCCGATTCTGTTTTTCGCGAAAGGACCAAATCTCATTTACAAAAGAAAACTTTTCCACATTACGAACCAGTAAAAACAGTAGAGAACCGAATGAATATGGACTAAAAAGGAAATGCATTTTGAACGAACTTCTGTATTTTAATTGTTTTGAAAATCAAACCGTAGACATAATGCACGATTTTTTAGAAGGTATTGTACCATATGAACTCAAACCACTTTTTCAATTTATGGTTAAAGATAGAAGAGCAATCTCAGCAACAGCTCTTAATAATCGTGTCGCTAGTTTTAATTACGGGCGCCTAAACAGAAAGAATGTCTATCTATGTTCCCCTTAATCCCTCGTGGGACATAGGGCGGAAACAGTTGCCCTCCAGCGGACTCTGTTTTGCGCGACAGCTCTTAGCTCTGACCAGGATCTCCCAGTAGTTGCGGCCTCTGCTAGTAGGGTTCTCCTCCACGTTGTTCTAGGTCTTCCAACTCGACGGGATCCTTGCGGGTTCCAGTCAAGGGCCTGTTTGGCTAGATTTTCGTTATCGCGTCGCAAGGTGTGGCCAACCCAATTCCATTTCCTTCGCCTGAATTGGTCGTCTATCCTTTCTTGGCCGGCGCGGCGCCATAGCTCTTCATTTGAAATTCTATCTTGCCAGCGGATTTTTAGGATACGACGTAGGCATCTGTTTATGAAGACTTGTAGGCGCCCTGTGATAAATTGGGTGACTTTCCATGTTTCGCAACCGTATAAAAGAACTGCCTTAACGTTGGAGTTGAACAGCCGCAATTTGGTGTTGGTTGAGATCTCCGTTGATCTCCATATGCGGAACAAGCATGCATATGCGCTTCGTGCTTTATTTATTCTGGAACTGACGTCTTCTTCTGCACCACCATTTTCGGCAATAATACTACCGAGGTAGCAGAATTTATCTACCAGTTCCACGTCACGGTTATTCAGCGCAGTTCGTTCAAGTGTGTTTGCATTTATCCGCATTTCTTTGGTTTTATTCGGATTCAGCCTTAAGCCTGCTAGACTACTTTCTGTTGCCAAATTGTTTAACATGTTTTTTAGCTCCTGATGTCTGTGGGCCAGCAAACAGATATCATCTGCGTAGTCGAGGTCCTTAAGGCGATCTAGCAAACCCCACTGTATGCCGCCTGTTCTACTATCTAGAGCGCCAACAAGAATGTCATTTATTACTATAAGAAATAGTAATGGGGATAGTAAGCATCCTTGTCGTACTCCTGAACTCACCTCAAAGCTGTCGGATAATTTTCCGTTATGGAGAACTCTGCATTTGGAATTGTTGTATAGGGCTTTTATCAATTCTATTATCTTATCCGGCAGTCCACGTCGCCGTAATGCCTGCCATATAAAGCTCCTATTAACCGAGTCGAACGCTTTCTCATAATCTACGAAAGCAAGGTAAAGGGGGGATCGGAATTCAGTAGACTGTTCCACTATTATTCTTAAGGTGTTGATGTGATCTATACATGAACGGCCCTTCCTGAATCCGGCCTGCTGCCTTCTAAACGTTCGATCTACTGCCTCTCTTATTCTTGATAGTATAGTGTGGGACAAGATTTTACCCACAGTAGATAATAGACAGATGCCTCTCCAGTTGTCGCATATTGTTAGATCCCCCTTTTTGGGTATTTTGACTATGATACCTTCCGTCCAATCCTCCGGAAAGGTACAGGTGTTCCATGCTAATTCGAGGATTGGCTGAAGCGCATCTGCTATGAGGCTTGAGTCGGCTTTCAACAATTCTGGCGGGATGCCATCTTTTCCAGCTGCTTTACCATTGGCCATCGCATGAACTGCGGTTACTATTTCCGTCTTGGATGGGGCCCGGGTGTTGATTCTTATCGGCTGTGCATTGTTGCTGTTTTCCTGAGGTTCCTGTGTGAGTGAGCCATTCAGGGCGGCGAAGAAATAATCTCTCCATCTTTGGAGCTGCTCCTCGTCGCTGCACAGCAGCCTTCCATCCGCACTCTTAACGGCATGCTTTTTAGTAGAGTGCTTTCCCGAGAGCTGTTTAGTAATTTGGTACAGCACTTTACTGTTGCCTGTGTTTGCCGCGTTTTCCGCTTTTTCTGCGAGCTCGTTTATCTGCTGCCTTTTATCACGCCGGACACTTCTCTTTACCTCCCGGTGTAATTGGGAGTACTCCCGTTCCAGTTGGTGACGTCTATCCGGGTCGCTTGTAGAGTTTATGTTATTTTTGAGGGCCCTCCTGCGTTCTATGTTTATGTTATTTTTGAAGGCCCTCCTGCGTTCTATGGGCCCTCCTGCGTTCTAAACAGAAAGAATGTACCTAGTTTTATAAATATTGAAAATGGAAAAACCCTAAAGCAGAAAGCTTCGCAATCCTGGTGTCTTATTCGCTTCTGTTTCATAATTTTTGAAAACTTTGTAAATAATAAAGAATTACAATCGCAATTCCATGTTATTCGTTTACTTATAAAAATTATGCATATTGCATTTGCGCCCTGCTTAACCGAGAAACTTATTTGTACATTGGAAGAACTTATTAAAGATCACAATAATGCTTTTGAGACTGCATTTCCAAACTCTCATTTTATACCGAAGCATCACATTTTAGTTCATTATCCATCCGTTATTCGGAAAATGGGTCCACCAATTTATTACTGGACAATGCGATACGAAAGTAAATTTCTTCAAGAGAACAGCTGCTTCTAGTAATAATTTTATTAACATTTGCAAATCTTTAGTTGAAAAACATCAAATCCGTTTTTTTTTATAGCTTATTAGATAATAATTTTGAATTGCAAATATCCTATCAAATTGATGTACACATTCATGCTTCAAAAGCTGATGAAGGAATACCGTTTCTACTAAATATGGAACCAGCCACTTACATAGACATTTTGAAAAGTGTAGTTTATGGATTCGAGTACAGACCTGGTTACTTTGTATGTCTTACGTCTAATTTAGTAGATTCTCCAAAGTTTTGTGAAATCAAATTGATATTTTTATTTGAAGAAAATATTTATTTTTTGTTACATACATACGAAACAATTAGTTACCATGAAAACGCGCAAGCATTTAACGTTGTTAAAACTACCGAAAAAATATGTACAAAATTGAAAAATTTACCACACAAGGATACATTTGATCGTCATGTATCCCTTTTTACAAATAATATTTTCATTCTTCCAAAACATTTTCTTTGAATTAATATTTGAATGTGAAAAATTTATGTATACGTATATTAACAAATCACATAGCAATCGTATATTAATTAATATGAATGAATATATGAACTAATAAAGAATAAAATATTTACATACATATGTTTAAAAAAATATACATAATAGTATACATAATTTAATAAAGAATAAAATATTTATGTTTAAAAAAGTATACATAATGCTATTATGAATGAATAAAATATATAATAACGAATTGGTTATTTTATTTATGGTTCAAGGTTTTATGAATTAATTTAGATTAAAAATACTAAAAGCACTGAAGTTTACTCCAAAAATAATTTTTTTTTAATTATATAAAGGAGTAAACTTTTAGCTGCTTTTAAAAATATTTTTTTAACTCCAGAATAAACTCAAATTTACACCGGATAGAGAAGTATTGTTTTTTCATTAAAAACGTATAATTTACTCAATAAAGTAGTAAAAATGTAACTCCTTTAAAACGCATACTATAAACTCTATGCAGAGGTATCAATAAAATCTTGGACTTTTTTAGACTCTGTTTCGGTGTTCCCAGAACTCCTTTTTTTTTAAGAGTGTAGAAACTGAAGCATTGCAAGGTATTTACCATTTTATAATTCATGGTGTTTTTTATCACAGGGCTGGTGGTATTGAAACTCCTTATGGTTCTACACCAAATTATGCCCAATTGTATTTCTACGATGTAGAAACAGCTGCACAGTATAGAATGCGTCATTCTTCAAATGCACAATGTAACATTACTTTAATGAGAGGTATTGGTCATCAATTAAATTGTTGCAATCCATTCGTTCGTTCTTTTCATACTATGTCTGAATACTATAATAGAAATGAAGATATTACAAGAGACGTATGCATGTTAATTAGACAGAATGTTGATATTCGTCGTTACAATGATGCGATTGCTACTGATGTAGCTGTTGTATTCAATAGTGTCAATGGTGAACCACCCTTTGAACGTAACATGATTTGCTTTTCGAGATTGAATAATACAGTTCGGAATGTGTCTGTGTTAGATTCATCCTTAGATCCGTTGGCTTATCCTCTCTTATTTCCAAATGGTGATTTTGGGTGGCATATAAATATGGTTCATAACAGACTTACCACTTCAAATTCAAATATTCCAAGAAACAAAATAACTATGTTGCAGTACGCATCTTATAGACTTGCTATTCGCGACGATTTTTGTATTCTACATCATGCACAAAAGTTATTCTTGCAATGGATTGTTGACATGTATGTTCGCATTGAAGGAAGTAGATTACATTTCATTCGTAATAATCAAACAAATCTTCGTGCTGAAGTCTATAATAATTTGACTGATTTTTTGAATTTACATCCAACCGGTGGTGATAATATTCATGCCGCAGGGCGAAGAGTTGTTTTACCATCATCGTTTGTTGGTGCACCGAGAAATATGTATCAGAACTATTTAGATGCTATGTCAATTGTTCAACATTTTGGCAAACCTTCATTATTCATAACCATGACTTGCAATTTTCGTCCGGATATTGTTTTTAGAGTTTTTAAGTTGAAATTAAAAGAATTAATTGATTGCATTATCAATAAGTACAGGGTGGGCCAACTTGGACTGACTGATGTAAAATGCATATAACTTTTGTAATTTTAATCTTTTATTATAATTTTTATTTTTACATGATAGTGTAATTTGTTAAATTTTTTTTGATCTATGCGTGGAAAATAACATCTTTTAAATGACCTCCATTTTCTTGTTAAAATTAAAAAAAATAAAAATGCAAAAGTTACATATTTTTAAAAACAGTAAGTCCAAGTTAGCCCACCCTGTATATATTTGGTAAAGTTGAAGCTTTGATTTATACTATTGAATTCCAAAAGAGAGGTCTGCTTCATGCACACATTTTAGTCACATTAACTCAAAATGATGAATTACGTGGAGTGAATGATATAGATAAAGTAGTTAGTGCTGAAATTCCGAACATAAACACACATCCAAAGCTATATGAATTCGTGGTAAATCATATGATTCACGGACCGTGTGGTCATATAAATCCTAATTCTGTTTGTATGGGAGATGGCAAATGTATTAAAAAATTTCCCAAAGATTTCTCTGAACAAACTATTGACTCTATTAATGGCTACCCCGTTTATAGAAGAAGATATAACGGTGTGAGTGTTGAGGTCCGAGGGAATTCAGTTGACAATCGGTACGTTGTCCCGTATAATCCATATCTCTTGGCCAAACTTAACTGTCACATTAACGTAGAAATTTGTACAACAGTTAAAAGTGTAAAATATATTTACAAGTATATTTACAAGGGATATGATAGCGCTGTTTTAGAGGTTGGGGTTGTTAATAATGAAATTAATGGTGTGTTGGAAATTGATGAAATTCAGAATTTTTTGAGTGGACGTTTTGTTGGTTCTACTGAAGCATGTTGGAGAATATTTGAATTTCCAATGCATTATCAAACACATTCGATAATTAGACTTGATTGCCACTACAGACATGGACAAGAAGAACAAGCGTTTTTTCAATTTGAATTCAATTGATAATGATGCCAATAATTTATTGTACACTGAAGTACCATTACATTATGTATGGATTGATAATGGAAAGAGATGGCAAAAGCGCAAACGTGGAGGCGAAAAAGTAATTTCACGATTATATGTTGTTTCGCCGAAAAATATAGAACTATTTTATTTGCGTTTATTATTACTTCATGTGCGTGGCCCTAAAAATTTTGATGATTTGAGAGCTTACGAACATGTTTTATATCCGACATTTTTTGCTGCATGTCACGCGCGAAGGATTGCTTCAAATGATGAAGAGTGGCGCCATTGTTTATTAGAAGCCGTTCAATTCAGAACACCGAAGCAAGTAAGAGAATTGTTTGAGTTCATTTGTGCATTGAATTTTCCTGGAAATGCATTAGCATTATGGGAAGAATTCAAAACAGATTTGAGTGAAGATTTTGTCCGAAATCATAATGAAAATGATTCATTCAATTTGGCCTTACTTGAATTAGAAGAAATATTTATGTCACATAATACATCGTGTCAACAAGTTGGTCTTCCAACACCATTGCATGTGCAAGATTTTAGAATTATGTATGAATTTGATGCAGATGAAGCTGCTTTTATTTTTGCTGAGTTTTATGATGTTGCAAATAATGAACAACGTAATGTTATAGACACGGTTTTGCGTGAAGTAACGCATCACGACAATGTATTTGTGTGGGCTGTTACCACAAATACATTCATACCGGTGTCATGATGCGTTACTTCAGGCTGTGGTAAAACTTTTATTCAAACAGCACTTATACACAAATTACATTCTCTCAATTTAGTTTGTATTTCTACTGCCTTTAGTGAAATTCCTTCAACTCTACTTATTAATGGCCGAACATTACATAATGTATTTAAATTACCAATTCCAATTTTAGAGAATTCAGTGTCCAGTGTATCACTTAATAGTAATCAAGCAAATTTCATAAAATCCGCTTCATTAATTATTATTGATGAAATATCAATGTGTCCACTTAATGCCTTGAAGGCCATTGATCGATTATTAAATGATCTAAGCCATGTTGAAAATAGAAACAAATCCTTCGGTGGCAAAACTATTTTATTATGTGGAGATTTTCGGCAAATTTTGCCTGTCATTCCTCATGGTTCACGTAGCGAATTAATTGAAAATTGCATTTTTTCGTGGAACTTATACCCACAATTTCGACATTTTACTTTAAATCAGAACATGCGAGCGCTGCCACATGAAGTTGAATTTGTTGAATTTCTTAAATTACTTGGAAATGGGGCATTGCAAAATTTTAATGAGTTGGGTAGAGATTTGATTGAAATCCCACAGAATTTAATTGGTGAACCGAGCAACATTATTCGAGATGTTTTTGGTGATATTTCATCAACTATTGAAAATAATAAAATTTTAAATTCCGTCATATTAGCTCCGAGAAATGAAGATTGTTCATTAATTAATTCGGATATTTTGAACCAAATACCAGGGCAAGTTAAAGCCTATTATAGCTGTGATAGAATTATTTGTGATGATGTTAGTCGGGTCACTGATTTCCCCGTTGAATTTTTAAATTCATTGAATGTTAGTGGTTTGCCACTTCATAAATTGGAATTAAAGATCAATTGTATCGTATTACTAATACGAAATTTGAATACAGCGAAAGGATTGGTAAATGGTATAAGAATGAGAATCAAAAAATGCATAGAAGTTCATTGGACTGCGAGGTTTTGACTGGAGTTACGAGCGGAAAGAGACTTTTAATTCCTCGCATTCGTTTGACGTACTCCGGTACACTATTGCCATTTGACTTTGAGCGCACTCAATTTCCAATCATTCCTCCTTTGCTATGACCATTAACAAATCGCAGGGGCAAACATTTCAAAAGGTCGGAATACTATTACGGCAACCGGTATTTACACATGGTCAGTTGTATGTAGCAGCCAGTCGAGTTCGTTCATTTGATGCATTGAAATGTTATATTTCACATTCTTCTGAACAGAGTCATTTGCTTAATAATGATAGGCTGTTTACTAAAAATATTGTTTTTAATGAAATCGTTGACCCATAAAATCTTATTAAATTTCCTGCCGCGAAAGCATCTTACAATAGAGTGGTGGAACGCAATATATGTTTATTTTCTTTAGGCAAGCTAGCTTAAAAATTCGGTGGGTCGGTGGTGCATTCCAGTTTCATATATGTACATATGTTTTTTCAGTAAAAATAACTTAGGTTTAATTTTATTCTTTCTTAGAATAAATTTGGTCGAATATCGACAACAGGCGTTACTAGTTTAATTAAAAATACTGTGTGAGAACAATTTAGTGGAAAGACGCGTTTCATTTAAAAAAGGATTTTTTTTGTTGTTGTAAAAAACACTATTTTTGGTTGAGTTTCAAAGAAATATATGAAATTCAATAAAATGGAGCAATTGCAGTTAAGATGTGACAACAAGAGCATCACAGTTGAATGTTCTCAGGAACATATAAATTAATTCAGCAAGGTAAACAAATTGACATACACTAATTTTTAATTTATGGTATTATATATTTTTTCTTTGTAGATCCGCAATCATTTTCCTATCTTTTTGAGCAAACTTTGACCGAGGAGGAGTTTAACGCTAGCTACATTCCAATCACTGGTTTGGAGGCTAGTCTTAAAGACCAGGACACAACGAATAATGTGCCGAAGAACGACGAGGAATTTAGCGATAGCTATATTGTATTCCAATAACTGATTTGGAGACTAGTCTTCAGGAGTATGACACTTCCAATAATACGCCGAAAAAATACTAGAGACGGCTGTTTGGGTTGACTGACAAATAAAACTTCTTCTGGCATTATATCAGGAGTGCAAACCCAAATTAGGGCGTTCTGTCGAGTTCAAAACAAAAAAGAAAATGTGGGATGGAATTGCACGCAAAATGGAAGCCCACGGACACTTCTTCACTCCCTTGCAAATACAAAGCAAGTGGAAAAGCTTGGAGAAAAGTATAAAAAGCACCACGAGCCAACAACTGGCAGAGATCTGGCATCGGGCAGTTATGACAAATAAACTTTGTAATTTTAACACAAAATAGTTTACTGTTATATATTTTTCTACAGAACTAATGAGTATAATAAGAACAAATGCGGCTGTTTTTCCCACGCATACGTTGGCTACACAGGGTTCAGGGAAAAGAAAAGAACAATTTATGGATCAAGCTGGGTTGTCCGAGTATGCAGGTATAATAACAAAAAAATTAGTTGAATTAAAAAATAATAAGGTTTTGCATTTTACAGTAGGAACAGATGAGCAGAGGGACGAAAGAAAGAAGAAGTCCTCACCATCTTCGAAATACCGGAAGAATAGTGTCGTTTATGAAATACGGAAATTGAGGGAGCAGAAGCGCTAAGAATTCAAAATAAAGGAGCAGCGCCATCAAAAAGCTGCAGAAGAGCGGTTGAAGGGTTATAAAGAAAGGACTGCAGAAATTAAACACAAAAGTGATTTGCTAGAGAAATATTTAGAAATTAGGAATAAAGAATGATTTAAAAAAAATATCCCATTTTTTTTATTTGTTGAGCAACGTACCTACTTTTTCTTCTCTTCACGCTATAATTAAGTTTCAGGTTTGTTGATTTGTCCTAACAATACTATGGTAAGTAATGAAATTGGTATCTGAACGAATAAATATAGATACCTAAAGTTGATTATTGTTTGAGTTTAATATAGGTTTTAATTTTAAAAACCTAGTAAGCAATTTATATCTATTTTATAAAAGAAGTTAAAGAGGCAAAAATGCGGTGGTTTCTGGTATTGATGTGGGATATATTGGATATGAATGAGAATATCCAGGATCAAATTAATACTTGGACAATCTGCTTCAATTTGATGGGTTACTTTTGTAGTATTTTGTATTTCATATATTCCATCAACGGGCGGATGTGCCCAGCTGGCTGAGATATATTTATTTATTTGCCAAACAAGGCATTTAATAATACAAAATGAAATTAATTATCATGCTACTCAGGTACAGGGACTAGCAGGGATGAATTATTAATGAGAGTTGGAGTTTCAGAATGAGTGAGGCTAGTGTGCGATGAGTTGGATTTAGGAGCAAGGACTTCACTAAATCTCACTGCAAATATGTTACATATATCTTGGGGGCTCGTGGAGGAAACTCTCGCATTTGTCATTGTTGCCGGGTATCCGAGGTCTTTCGCTTTGTATTGACGAAGTCGAAGAATTTTTAGGGTAATTTAAGATATTTTCTCCGACATTATTTAGGTATGCATTATAGGCATGAGTCCTGAAAGTGAATTCTGATGGTAATCTAGAGTATTCAGATCTCAATTCTTCGTTAACATCAGTTTGTCTTCTTATCGGGCGATATAATTTGTTTCTTTTATTTCGCAATGATCTAATTTTTTTGGTGTAACTATGGCTACGACTATTTATCGTGTTTAAATGGAAAGCACCCATAGGTTCTAATATTGCAGAAATATCTCATTGTTGTCGATTCATTAGCATTGTTTGTGGAGATCTATCAGAATGGCTTCTACTTGATCAAGAACCATCAATATTTGTCATAGGTGAAGCGCTTGCATATGAATGAGATTTAAATGTCTTACCTAAATCCATGCTAGGAAATGAATATCCAGACATATTGTGACTTGGGATAGCAAAATCGATTCCCCTCTGTGGAACTTCGTTAATTTAATGTGAGCAAATTGCAAATGGCAAACTTATTGAAAATTTGTTAAATACCTCGACTTGTACATTATAAGCAATGAAATAGTATTGCTAGTAATTGAGTCTTCTGGCTAGCATGATGGCGCTTAAAATTCTCGATCTGTTTTGTTTAAAACACATTTTGTTTAATTTTTATAAATTTTATAAAATATCTAGCACTTTGTCTTATTGAAAATTTCAATTTATGAATATGAGTATTGCTCTTATTCTCCACAATTACTCGCCGCCACGAACAATTTTATGTCGATAACAAGATATATAGACCCGCCTGCAAATGTTGTCGTTAATTGCCTTAAAACAGTAGTTGCGGATGTTATAATGTAAATATACATAGGAGATTATTTGTAAGAATGGTTACTAGTACAGAATATTTCACTGAGGTCAATAAAGAATGAAAATGAACCACCATCAAGCGAAGCCGTCGATGCGACCTAGAATTCCTCATCATTTCCCAACAGGAAAAATAGTGTCTCCTATGAAATAGAAATATTGAGAGAACAGAAACAGGAGCAAAAGAGCAACACCCGCAAAAAGGAACGGTAAAGAAAAACAGGCGACCGCTAAGTTAAAGCTTAAAAGCGATTTATTAGAAAAATATTTAGATTTAATGTAAAAAAAACAGTAATAAATAACAGTTTGCACCACTGAATTGTTTTTATTGGCATATATCTGTTCGCACAGTGCATTCCTTCTTATGATGACCTTTCCGGCAAAATAATATCTTCCAGTTCGAAGATTCGGACTATGAGTGTTTTAATAATGATGATAGTAGATCCAGTGATAATTGCGAATTGGAGTTATTGCTTATAACGGCAAGAGATAAACGGAACAGTATACAAGATTATTTACAAAAAACATTTCCAGTCTACACTGATGTTGAGTCCCGGACGCATTTTCGAATAAGTAGGGAACTATTTACTTTCATAACTGGAAAATTCAAGGAATCGGAAATTTTTAAAGGCTTGGACAATTGGTCTAAAATACTTTCAGTAGACATGCATTTAGCCTTATTCTTATGGTTTGCCGGCCACGAAGCTTGCAGTTTTAGAGACATTTCTGATAGATTCAATGTTTCCTTATCAACAGTTCATAATATTATTTCTCGAGTAACATATTTTATTAGTAGCCTTTCGGAAATAGCAATAAGCTGGCCAAATGCAGAGCAGAAAGCAGAATCAACTAGTTACTTTGGAAGTCAAAAAGGATTCGTTGGGGGTCTCTAGGTACATATAATTCATTTTCAATATATTTCGGTATTATTTAAATTTGTTTTTTATTTGACCGTAGGAGCTATTGATGGAACTCATATTAGAATAGACCCACCAAAAAGTGGAAGAGATGAATACATAAATCGCAAGAATGTTTGCAGTCTGCATATGCAAGCAATATGCAATGAAAAAAGAAAATTCATAGATGTTTTCATGGGCTACCCAGTTCATGACAATCGGGTTTTTGAGAATTCTGATATTTTCCCAAAATGATCTGCCTTGTGCGGGGAATCGTATATTTTGGGTGATTCTGCTTACGCGTGTTCTAATTATGTTATTACACCATACCGCGATAATGGACATTTGAGCCAAAAGCAGAAACATTTCAATAAACCACTTGGCTCAGCGAAAGTAATAATAGAACATTCCTTCGGAATCTTAAAACAACGATTTGGGCAATTATATTATTGCAAGTTGAGAGGAATTGAAAAACTGAACCATTTTTTTAGGGCTTGTGCAGTTCTTCACAATCTCGCCAATGACGATGTTATCGACGGTGAACCTTCTGAAGTAATAATATATTTTTTAGATCCATAACTCAATATTTAATTTATTGTCCAACTAACAACAGCAGCAGATAAAACTGACAATCGTATCTTACCTCTAAATACGGATTAGTGCATAGTTGAGCAGGAAGAGCGTTCTTTGAGATTGTTGCTACTTTTTGCTTTTTTCTGCTTTGACATCAATTTGACAGCTGCTCACAATGGAGCCGCTCTGCTCTGCTCTGAACTTTTTAAGCAGTCATCGAACACACATATTAATATGTACGATTTCGCTTAAAACGGTCACGGAATCACTTGATTTTTTGAAAAATAGGTTGTCCATACTTTTTAAGGTCGACGTGTTGTTTATTTCGTATATGGGTGATTGTCATGAAATGGGAGTAGTGGCTGGCTGGCCGTTGTTCTCTACCTACAACGCCTCAAACTAATTTTTTCTGGGGTGAAAATCTCCATCTAGTAATAAAACATTCTCTCCTTCATCGCCTCCCGCGGCAAGCACTCTTGAACAAAATGGCGGCCCTTCAACCACCGAAAATGTCGCCTCCGTAACCTGTCCATTTTCCGCTTTTACGTCACGGCACTACGTTTACGGAAAAACAGTGCATTATTGCCGCGCGCCTAGGGTCTCAAACGATAGCAGCAGTGTTCCGAAACTGATCACCGGTATGTATTACGCGGGCGGATACCTGCTTAGTTAGATGTCAGTGCTTACATTCTGACTGTTGTTTGTTGCAAATTTCAATAAAAACTATAAGAATAGCGTACACGCAACGACAAATTGGTTGTCAAGTGGCACTAAGTAGAGAAAACGAATCGTGACAAGTTTCTTTATGAATGTTTATCCTCGCCGGACGTTTAGACTGTGAACAATTTATAAACAAGAGAGCAACCCTCAAGAAAATTATCGAAGAAAAAAAAACTGTCGCCTCTGTAATGTGTGTTTTCGTTGTGATATGTGTTGCAAATCTCTTAACTCGGTTCGGTGAATTTGTTTGCATTTGTAGAGCAAGCAAATTGTCGGAAAAATTGTGTGCTCTCATTGGTCATGAAAGCGACGGATTTTTCGATGAAATGTCGCTACCGTAATTGTCGCCTCCGAAGCCATATAATTTCGGCTTTTCGATATAAACTTCTCACTATCTATACCTCGTGTGTATTTATGTGGAAATATACAGAAAGTACTTCAAAATAATGTTGAAAACACATGAGAAAATTTTTTTTCAGCACTTTTTTTTGTTCACCAGCAAATCTCAAAAACTCCCATTTCATGACAATCACCCATATATTCGTTTTTGTTTCTATTGAATATTTATTTATTCTAGGGCCGTCCAATGTCAAAATAATGACTCGATCGGAGTTATACGAGATGATGCAGAGGCAAAATTTGCATAATATTAATTTTAAACTTGATTTTATTGAAAATTATCTTATTGGTTACGACGATTACACTGCTGACTAAATTAAAGATATTAAGCAAAATTTTTCACGCTTCAAGTCCGAAATGAAATGTAGATGGATTGCAGCATATAATAAAGAGGAGATTTTCATTAAAAATAATCAAGATTGGTTGGGAGGAACATTTACAATTCCAAAAGAAACTAGTCGACCGGGGCGTCCGGAGGAATCATTTGAAGAATCAAGTGAGAGGACCAAAAGAAGAAGAACTGAGGAATTAAGAAGCCGTGCAGATTTAAAAGTGCTGACTCATGCTGCTCAGGAACAATTGTCAGCTTCTGGCAAGAGAGATGCTGCCAAAACATTAAAAGAAATAATTACTACACCGAAACGGGCTACAAAATACAAACGAACGTTTTCTATATGACAGAAAATAGACCAAACGAGATCCCAAATGACGCCTACACAAGCTGTTTGTTGAAGCTGACCTTTCTAAGAGTCAATATGAATCCGTAAGAAATGCTAACAAAAAATTATATCTATGCTATAGCATTATACAGACAACTAAAATGGAATGCTATCCGCATGAGGAATCAATTGATGTTACAGAAACTTGTACTGAAATTAATATTCAGGCGTTACTTGATCACACATGAAAACGATTGTTGATGGATTTGAGTGAAGTTTTGGAAACACTAAATTACGCACTAGAAATGAGGTGCAAGTGGGATTGTGACAGATAGCAGCAGGCTGAATATAAGCAGACATTTAGTTATATTGTTGATTCAGATGCATACTTACTATATTTCAAAGCTCATTTGTGCAACTGCAGCTCGTATGTCTCACAAATAACAAGGTGATTTGGCAGAACCCAACACCGTCATCGCCGAGTTATTGCCGACGTATACGGATAAGATTTGTCAAGGAGTCAACTGATATTATTCCTCAAGAAATTGAGCATGTAAAAAATGCCACAAATGCTTTACACGCCTCTGTGATATCAGTGCAAAACAAAATTTATTCTGACAAATACGTAATGATGCTCATCATTGTAGATGGTAAGTTATGTAACGTTGCTATGCAGAACACGTCTACACTGCGATGTTATATTTGCGGATTAACATCGAAGGATTTCAATGATTTAACGAAAACAAGAGATGCTAATCCAGAAGCACTGCAATTTGGATTGCCTATCTTGCACATCAGGATGCGTATATTTGAAAATTTGTCGCATGTAGCATCGGCATCGAATGCCGTTGAAAAAAGGAAGACTTAACAAAAAAAAGGATGATGTATCTAATGTTAATCAAAGGAAGGCCAAAATCCAAGGGAAATTTTTTGGTTTGAATGGGCTTATGAGTGGACATTCTTAGGCCTGGATTCGGTAATACTAATGATGGCAACACAAGTAGAGGGTTTTTTTAACAACCCTGAACTGGTAGCGCTGAAATAGCAGGTGTCGATATGAATCTAATATATCGCTTTAAAGTGATTTTAGAAACAATATCAAGTGGGCACAAAATTAATTAGGAGAAATTTAATAACTACACGAAAGAGACAGCAGAGCTGTATGTGCAGCTTTATTCATGGTGTCCTATGACACCAACCATGCACAAATTATTGATCCGTGGTCCTGACGTAATCAATAACGCTTTACTTCCAATTGGGTTATTGTCACAACAGGCTGCGGAAGCACGAAATAGACACCTTCGTTTGTTTCGCCAAAACTTTTCTAGAAAATTCTCAAGGGTGTCTTGTAACCAAGATGGCCTCAACAGGTTACTGCTGACCTCCGATCCTGTAATAACAGGAATGAGGAATCTTTCAAGAAAGAAGAGTAAGCAATTTTTAAAAGAAACCCTGATGTTGCTCCCGATGGAAACTTATGCAGCATCTTACGACATCCAAGTCTGATAGTTAGGATACTCTTGAGGATTCTGAGTCGTCTCAAGAAGATAATTCATTTTCTGACTAGCCGATGTCATTATCTTTAAAGAGAAATGTCAATAATTCGTACTTAAAATATATTTGGATAATAAATATTAAGAAAGTTATAAAATCTTCAATTTTTTACTATTATTTACCTTATAGTTGGAAACAATACTATATGGTAACTTAATATCATATTTAAAACCCATTTGACCACAAAAATAATTTTGATCACCCAGATCGTTCAAATACCGCACTGTGCGCCGTGAAGCTCACATCACTTTACCTCCGATTTCTATAGCCAATTTTTATAAAGTGGAATCAATCATAGAGTTTTTTATTATGATTTATTAAAATTACTTATAATTTATCAGTTTTTTTCAATTATATTTTCTGTTACTTTGTTGTGCTATTGTGGTACGTTCTAATATTTGAGTTGGAATAACAAATTCAGGCGTAGTGAAAATTGGTAGTGGATTTGCACAAAAAAGATTTGGTGTTTATAGAAAAAACATTTGGTGTTTATATTACCAGCGAGCAATAATAACAAGAGTGATTAGGTAGAGCTCAAGGACAAGTAAAAGGGTTAAACATATGAAAGAAGAAATAAGCAATAACATTAAAGAAAAATTCCAAAAAAATATGAACAAACACGCGATGCAGATATGTTCTATGCAAAAAGCAAAAGAGTATGAACGAAGCAGAAATTTTAGTTGATTCCCCTTTTTATTGCAATGTTTACATTCAAATGGAGGCAACGTGAGAACCGAGCACGTGTCGGTATAGAATTTGAGTATATATGCGGTTAAATTTCGTGTTGGTACATCACTCGCGTTACTTGATTACATTTGTGTTGTCCATTATTGCTCACTCGTACTTCCCCTTCATTTTTTATCTTTCTTTCACACACATAGCGTGTAGTGTGAAAGTAATACTACCTCCTTTTATCATAGATATTACATCTGTGATATTTGGACTTTTTCACTCGCATTGAAATTTTTATCAGCTGATCTCAAGGACAATGAAACATTTTTTAAAATTTGTTCTAGCTCATCACTCTTATTATTATTGCTCGCTGATATTACTTCCCATCATATATTTATGTGGGATCAAGAGCAGCAAAAAGTCGAGCGGAGAGAACGAAGAAGAATAAAAAAGAACCAAGAGAGCTGCGATTCGAGGCAGTTGACGCCGAATGCTTAAAGACGTAGGACGAGCGCGCTGTATTCTATTTTTTAATCTCTTTTTTCTTTTCCAAATAAAGTTTGTATTTGGAATAACTTTAATTGCCGGTGTTTTGCTTACTAAAATCCCTAGTTGGATTTCGGAATGGGCCATAACGGGATTTTGTTTAACAAAACGTTCGGCGGTAGATAGAGCGAGACGAATAGATATAGTCGGTCGCGTTAATATGTATATATATATATGTATATATATATATATATATATATATATATATATATATATATATATATATATATATATCATGGCAGAGGCTACGGAAACTCTCGAAACGATGAAAGAGGAAGAGTTGCGAGAAAAACTAAGAGAATTACAACTCCCTGTGTCGGGGAATAAGCCTGTTTTGGTGAATAGACTGCGCGACGCGCTCTTAGCTGACAATACACATGAGAGTGCTGGGGATGACGAGGAAAACCTGGAGCTGGAAACTAATGATAATACCAGATACCAGAAGCAATCAGTCTCTCTTGTCTTTTTACAGTCAATGAAAGTGTTTCACAGCGATATTTCCAAAGTATTTAATTCAAGTGTTTTTTCCAGTATTCAGTGAGGAAAATAATATTAATTCACGGTATTTTTCATCAAACATTTAATTTCTATAGGCCAAATTAATGGTTCTGGGAAATGATATATGTTTGATTTACTAACCAATTTTTGTTATTTTCAGAAAGTATAACGATATACTCAGTGCAATTTTGTATACTAACTTGTTAGTATTAAGTTGCTGTCTGGTTATATCCTCATTTAGTTAGAATATTCAGTGCAATTTTACATACTAGCTTTATGTTAGCTATTGAGTTGCTGTCTGCATATATCTAAATTTTATATTTCAATTATATGTTAATAACCACCTAACCGAAACAATATTATCTATTACTGGATAGGAATACAAGCTAAGTTAAAAGTAAGGAGTACCTGTTAAGATATAAGGAGACAATTTTGAAATAAAAAACAATTTTGAATTCTAACTGACACGTGTGTTTTTCCTACAAGTTTCCTTTTTTATCTTTAGTGCAAATTTATTTACTCTGCACTAAACATACTCTTACCTTTAAAGACGTGGAAGACGCGGTTGAAACTTTTTCGGGCGACGACGGTGGCGAAAATGTAGTACGATTGTTAAAATGTTTTGAAGAAATTGCAAAGATGTGCGATTGGACGGATCACGAAAGCTTTTGAGAGGCTCAGCAAAGCTTTTCGTAAACTTTGAATGTAGAACCAAGCCATGGGAAAGTTTGAAAAAAACTTTAAGTACAGAGTTTGCTAAGACTGTAAACAGCAAACAGGTACATCATCAATTAAGGACGTCCGGAGGAATCTTATCAAACTTACATTTACAAAATGTTAGTGTGCCGGGATCACTTTATTATAAATAGATTTGTCCAGTTTAAAACACCAAACTTTCTATGAGTGTGAGATTTTTCAAATACTTCCAGATATCCTATCATAGTGAAATTTTGCACACAGCTTTAGCCGTGATGACAATGCAATATGGTACATACCTTTAGTCCATTGAGGCCATCTCAGAAGGGGGGATTGAAATATTCTTCACAAACCCTTCGACATGGATATCAAATGAAATGGTATGATAAGTAGAACACCATCGGCAATATAGTATACTCAATTTATCGTTTGGTCCATGGCGGTCATCTCCAGGGGGCCTCGGTAGCCTAGGGAGTAAGGCGTCTGGCTACTATCCCAGAGGTCCCGGGTTCGAATCCCGGCCAGCCCAGACGGTCCTACGCCTTTTCCACATTCCCACCTACATAACTTTCCTTCTTTCTTCTTCCCTCTTTACATTCCTGATTCCTTCTGTCATAGCCTTAGTAAGCCCTTCCCCGCTTCACCAAAGCGCATGTCATCGGTTGGTTGATGAGATTCAACTCGTTTCAGGAGGCATAACACTCCAGCGAGTTGTTTCTCAATGCCCCGATGACAAAAGTCGCCAGTAATGGTTGGGAGTAGGTGGACTGCAAAATATCGCTGGTAGGATGTGACAGTTCCTTTCTTCCCCGACTAGAAGCTGCTGTTCGACATTGCACTCTATATGAAGAAAATAGATCGTCGACACAGTATAAAGGGCGTTTCCTGTGACTCTAGTCTTTCACATAAAAAAAAAAGAGGGCGGATTACCATTTTCTTCACAACCCCCACTATATGAGTAGCAAATGAAAGGGTATCATAAGACGAATGCAATAAGCCATGCCATTAGACCCATGGCAGACTTCTCAGGAGGGTGGGTTACCATTCTCTTCAGGACCCTTTCGACATGGGTCAAATTTTGAAGGTCTCTTGTACACCCCCTAGCGATATCCTTTGGGTAATTTTGAGCAACTTTTCCCAAGAAACTATAGTTCGGAAGTTGATTTTCAGCCTGCGGATTTTTAAAAATAGGTATTTTTGTCAATATTTAACATTTAATTTAGATGCTATATTAAAAAGCTCCAGGTTCACGTATATAGGGGTTTTCGGGGTCAATGAATCTATTTCTGATGTTTACTTTTACCTACGAATGCCGCTACAGGGCGCTTTCGTACATGTTATCCACATTTTATAGGTTTTATCACTATTTAAAAAAAAAAATTATTTTGGCAAACCGAAATTATAAATGGCCCAGACAATCATCAAAGAAGTTTTCAGAAGCATTACCGAGAAATAGGTAGGAAATACATATAGCAATAATTACGGGTAATAAATTATATGGATGAGCGAAAAAAAGGCGACAGATATAATAAACACAAAAGTACTACACAGATGTAGCCGACGGAAAAACCAAGCAGGACAATAAAAGTAAGATAGTGAAATAGGTCATTAGGAGTTCCACGAAAGTAGGACTTGTAAGGAATGTTGGGAAGGATGTAAGAACCTGAAAGTTCAGTTCGCTTCTGGGCATCGCCGCGATTTAACGTACCTATGGTGAAAAAGCAAAAGTAATTTTTGTTTTTCTTGTTTGAATTATACTAATTACAATTTTCTTTGTTTTGATTTGTGTGTATAAAGAATATTTAGTGAAAACCTAATACTACGGATCTATTGTGAAAAAGTGAAAGTAATTTTTGTGTTTCTTGTTTTAATTGTACTAATTACAATTATCTTTCATTTGATTTGTGTATATAAGACCATTTAGTGAAAACCTAATATACTATGGATCTCGTGCCGTCTACATCGCAAGACGAAACAGCATCAACAAGCTTCAGAAGTTGTTTGACACATATGCCTTCTCACGACATTGGTGTTTTTGGTATGTCTAGTGATTTGAGTAGTATTAATCTGCCAAATAAAGTGGATATCTTAAGATATTATTTCTTGCTGCGTGATAGTGCTACAATCCAAAGTAAAATGTTCTCGTATAAAACTTTGACTCCTTATGTCGTAGATAAATTGCTTGCAATTTGGGGTAAATTGAATATTATAATTATTTCCAAACGCAGTATTGCTAGAAAATTGAATACTTTGCTCGACAGATATAAAACCGAGAATAACAACAGAACAAAAGGCTCCACATTTAGAGCATTCGTACAATCCACAAAAGAATTAATTTATATTGGAAAATGTAAATGTAAATTAAAAACAGTTCTCTGCTCATGTGGCTTGATACCACAACACTTAAAAGAGTTCATGCTAGATCAACATAATGACAGAAAATGTATGATACCAGAATACACGACAGAAGTTGTACAGGAAGTATCTACATCATCTACAATAATACCAACAAGAACAAGCGACGATCAACCATTCGTTCCAGATGTAGAAAATAATTATATTCCTGATGGAAATAGTGCAGATTCAGCAGGTGCAGAAGATCTTTCTCCAACGAAACGAGGACCATATACTCCTAGATACGATGCTCCGAAGTTTGCTATGATATGTGACAGATTTGGTGTGCCTGACAGAATAGCTTCAGCTATATCAACATCCCTTATGGAAGACATTAACGTAAGAGACGATCGTGGTAATTTTATAATTATGGATAAAGCAAAAGTTCTTAGAGAAAAAATGAAATATAGACAAGAAATGATTCGTAAACGGCATGATGCTTCCAATTTAATAGCATTTTCGTTTGATGGCAGGAAAAATGATTCTTTAACGAGAGAGAAAATAGATAAAAAATTTCACCAAACGATGGTAAAAGAGCCTCATCTAGTTGTTTTGAAAGAACCTAATACCCAATTAATAGGTTACATAAAATTGGAAAATGAAGATGCGGAAAATAAGGTCAGAAAATTAAACGAATTTTTCATCAACAAAGCAATATCTTTAGATTCATTAATTGGCATATGCTGTGATGGTGAGCCAGCAAATACTGGCATAAAAAATGGAATATTACGACGATAAGAACTGCAGTTACACAGACCACTGCATTGGTTTGTGTGCTTTATCCACTTTAACGAGCTTCCGCTTCGGCATTTGTTTGACACCTTAGAAAGATCATGAACCACTGGACCACGAACAACAACCGGAAAGTTGAACAAACAAATTGAAACTTGTTAAAAACTTCCGGTATGTAGTAGTTATAACTTTTTTAATACCTTTTTTACTTATATTACTTATTTATTATGTTTGTAAAATAATAAAATCGTATTTTAATTCATCTAATCTTTACATTTAATTTTTCAGGTGGTAGCTGATTTTGAAAAAATCCTACTGGAGAATATGCCTCCAGCAATGAAAGAAGAGGATGAATTATCTACGGATTTAAAGTACTTGTACAAATCGGCCAATGCGATTTGTAATGGTTTTATTCCGCCGGATTTAGCTAACATTAAACCAGGACCACTTGGACATTCTCGCTGGCTCACCAAGGCCAATAGGCTATTACGGTTATATGTGACAACGAATAACCCATCTAAGAATTTGAACATTCTGCTAGCCTATATAATGAAAGTATATAAGCCAATGCATTTCAATATTAAGTATTACAACTCTGTCGTGTATGGTAGTGCATTATTTTCGAAATTCATACGTTGGACACAGTTTTTAGAAATAAATTTACACAACGTGATAAATAATGTATTATAATTAAAGACAATTCATATTTTGCACATTCGGAAAATGTTTTGTTAACAATTGTAACATACAGAATTTGTAAGGGTCTCTCTCGGTGAAAAACGGAGCCCTTAGGCTTAGACAAATTACCATATACTTTAATACAGGGAGCCTTTTACATCAAATTCGCAGTTAATGAGTTTGATGCAATATGAGCTCCCTGCGAACAACAAATCCTAAACGGAAAATTATTATCTTATTTCCATTTTCAAATGTACGAAATTCCTTAAGGGGAGGTTCTCCTCAAGCTCAACCAAAAAAATCGATTTTTTTTTGTTTAAAAAGTTAGTAAATTTCCTATAGTATTCGCTCTCAAAAACTGTTTTGACGAAATTCATTTTTTTTTTAAAGTATAGTAAAAAAACGGGAGTCACCTTTTTACACGAAGGTAAAAAAAAACGTATTTTTAGAAAACCGTATTTTTTAAGATGGGCGCCATCGTATCTCAAAAACTACTGCATATATCGCTTTGGTTTTTTTTTTATTTGAAAGTTCATTAAATTTAGCGGATCCTGAACTTAATGGCAGATGGCTATTGTTATTATTTTGTTTTTTATAGCACTTTTAAGAGCAGAGAAATAGACGAAAAGAGGATTTTTTTTTCGAAAGTCCACCATTTTCGTAATTTTCGACTTTTCCTTAGTTGGATAGTTCAAGATCCTGTAAATGTCATGTATTTTATAAAAAGGTTTCATTTGTTGATCTCAGGTGATGTTTGGAAGCGGTAGAGTGGCGCCCGATTAGGTACTTTTTTTTAGGCGAACGGCTTTACATGTAAATAAATAATTAACTATTCGATATTCTGCTCTATAAAAATTGGTAAACCTACTTGAATATATACTTGATAACTTCAAAAAAACTTGAGTGCTTCCTCAGCTTCCTTCCACGAAAAAAAAATCGAGAAAATCATGTAATTTTTGGGTCGCTAGATGAGAACCTCCCCTTAACGGAGAAATCTTCAAGGTACAAAAATCCACTTCAACGGAAAATGTAACATTTCCAGACGTAACCTGATCCGCGCGCATTTTGTGAGATTTGCAAGGTGCGCAATTACCCTTGCACCATTCCCAAGCTTTTCTGGCGATTAGAAAATAAGAAAAACAGTGATCTTGACTTTGACATACACGGGGGAACGTAATTTGACCCACCCAACAATAATCAAGCGCAATTTGCAAAACGCCGCGTGAGAAACGCGCGGTAAGCAAATTGCGCAGGTGGGAAGAAATTCAAGGGCGCGTTTTTCCCAGCCGGTGGACAACTTCCATGCCACCACCGCACAGTGGTCGGATTCTAATGAAAAGCGACCAAAAATGTAGAATGCCGTTGACCGTCTTAGCAACTTGGTTTCTAGGGGTTTTCGGGGTCGCTGAATCCGAATTCGACATAAAAAAATTGTTTTTTTTTTTAAATCCAAGATAGCGGATTCAAGACGGCGACTAAAATATTCGATTTTTCTAGTTTATTTTAACGAATGTTTTCTTTTTTTTCGTATAGTAAGTGTAATTACACGTACTTGGCCTCTTCAATAAAGTTTTCTTTACGAAATAGCGGAATAATATGCAGTTTTTTGTTCTTTTTCATTCTTGTTTCAATTATAAATAAGAAATCACTTAATTTATCAAATAGAAAAGGAAATGTTGATTAACTGTCGACAAATTTCATAATCTAAAGTAAATAATAACATCAGAGGAACGCTCAAAAAAAATTTTGCATGAATGTTTTGGAAAAAACACACTAGAACGTTATTAAAGTTTTAAAAGTAATAATTTTGATCAAAAATTGGTAACTTCGAACTAGTTAAAGATAGATTCCCCGCAATTTTCCGCAGCTAAGTCTTTTTCAAAAGTCTCAGTGACCTTGAAACTAAAAGTTCACGGTCACTTCAATGCGACTTTTGTCGAATAAACTGTAGCAGCATGTCGCCACTGCATTGGTAACACCAAAAATAATTTTCGAGAAACCAAGAATTTTCGAGAAACCAAGTCCGAAAAGTAACATCCGATTTCACTTCTCCTCAGTCAGTCAGTCAGTCATAACGTAAAAATAAAAGTGGTGTTACTATAGAAGCCTAGTGAAATAATCGCTGTAAAAAATTATATTTTACAAGTTTATAATTGAATATACATAAGTGAATTGTGGACATTGAGTTTTATTTTAGCCGTCAGTAATAATGTGAATTGACGACATTGCAGCGTATAAAAGGAAAGACGCCACAATCTGGTGACCCCGATTATTTCTTCGCTGGAACACCTTTATTAAATGCGGCATCATTAAATATATATACATATATAAAAAGTCAGCATACATAACGGCCAGGAGTACCGGAGATACAAAAAAATTACTTGCAGACGCAGAAAAGGGAAACCACATGGAGACGAAACAAAAACACAAAAGAAAAAGGAAAAATGACGTCAGCATTATACGGATATTATTTTACATTGAATAGGAACGGTATTTACAATTTTTTTGTTCGATGCTCCTGTTAATAAAGTTGGAGTAATTTAAAAGAAAATATTTATAAGAAATTTCTTTAAGGTTCTTTGCAGAAGCATACGTAATATACATATTACATAATATATATATTAAAGTACTACATATATGTAAATATTAAAAAAATATTTTTAAGGAAATCATTGGAAAGATGATACATTAAAACGAATAACGGTAACTACAATTATTAAAATATTTCTTATTATCAAGATTTGAATAGAATTTTCCAGATTTTTTATTATGAAATGAGATATATGTATATTTTTATTAGAATTTAAGATTCATATTCATAGATTTGAATAGCATTTTCCAGATTTTATTATGAAATAAGAAACATATTTTTATTAGAATTTAAGATTCATATTCATAGGTTTGAATAGCATTTTCCAGATTTTTATTATGAAATAAGAAACATATTTTTATTAGAATTTAAGATTCACAAAAAATTTTTTTTCCTCGTCCAATGAAATGAATTACTAATCTTTTTTGTGGCAATCCCAATTAAATAAAGTATTATTTCGGTGTATATTATCGGTTACCGTTGATTCAGTAAGGTGTACGGTTATGTAAAGAGGAGACGTGAACAACTCGCGGTAGAAAATTACATTTATTATACTATAACACGGTTATCTCATATCTCAAGTATCAGTCAGTCAGTCAGTCATAACGTAAAAATAAAAGTGGTGCTACTATAGAAGCCTAGTGAAATAATCGCTGTAAAAAAATATATTATACCTACAAGTTTATAATTGAATATACATAAGTGAATTGTGGACATTGAGTTTTATTTTAGCCGTCAGTAATAATGTGAATTGACGACATTGCGGCGCATAAAAGGAAAGACGCCACAAAACGTTTGTTTTTATCGAAAACAATAGGTGCAAATGAAATCAAATTATTCTTCATTTTTGCAATATTGCAATTTTGAAATTGCAAAAACTTCACTTTCGACGGGAAAATTTTACTTTTTACTTGATTGTATGCATGTGTACCTTTAGTGTACAAATTTCAAAGTTCAACAATCAAAAATTTTAGGAAAAAATTCGTTATATACGAAACCCTTTTCATTTTCGATTTTTTCAGTCTTTAAAATTAAGTTTAAATCATATTTGACCTTGAAATAACTTCAAAATGTTTCGTTTCGATTGCACAGAGTATGTGTCTGAAAAAATCGAGAGACTGAAAAAATCGAAAATGAAAAGGATTCTTTGTCCTTCCTAGAAGAAGAGGAGGATAGTATCAGGATAGTCATCTTGTCAAATCTTTAATACTAAAAGAATTCCCTAGAGCCATGGCCGACGTATATATTAAAGTCGCCAAATTAACGGCCCAACTAGTTCCTCTATTCTCTGGCGGCAAAAACCCGACGATAGCAACGGAACTACAAATGTTCCTAGGCTGTTGCCGTCGGGTACTACAGCGCCTGACAGAACAAGAAAAGGCCGCCTTCATTCAAATTTATCCAACTAGGCTTCGGGGAGAGGCCTATCAACTGATTGCCTCCTCCCAACCCGCCACTTTTGAGGAAGCAGAAAACCTCCTAAACAGGACCTATCTTCCTAGAGAAACATATCAAGAACTGGTCAATAAATTAATTCAATTACGCCAGTTCCCCTTAGAGCCGCTCACGGCCTACACCACCAGGATCAAACAATAATTGTCTTTATGTGAAGAAGCGGCCACCACTAAATACGGTGCGATGGCAGCACCGGCCGTAAAGGCCCAACTACAAGACTTCGCGAAAAATGCCCTGCGAAGTGGGGTTACTAACCCCCACCTCTGCCAGTATTTCCTGACTCTGGGAGAAGACACATTGGATAGCCTAACCCAAAAGGCACTAGATATGGAGAAGCTACAACAAAATTCTATGTATGCCTCCTATCAAATGACAGTGCCTCAATCCGCATATAACCCTTATGGACAAACAGTCCCTACCCATAAGCCGGAAAATATCTACCAAATGGCCCCAACAAATATGCCAATTCATCACACTCAGTATACCGCCCCGCCAACATCAACAACGCCGGAAACAACACTCCAGGATCCGATAAATCCACAGGTAATGTACACCACATACGCCCCACCCACAAACCCAACAAACACAATACAAACCACACCACAGGCGCCGCTAACAAGCGCCCACCAGGTAACGAATGTAAGCCCCGTTCCGAAAAATGAAAATAAACCATTGAACATCACTTGTAGCTATTGTAGAAATAGAGGGCTTACTTATGCAGACTGTTTGAAACGTAAAAACACGCCCTTCTGCATAATCTGCCGGTCCAACTCGCACGACGCGAGGGACTGCCCCCAACAAAACGAACCCCCAAGGTCCTCGTTTAATAACAATAATCGTTACCAAAACCAGGGGACTTCATACAATAATGGTAATAATCGCTACCAGAACCAGGCACCTTCATATAATACTAATAATAATAATCGTTACCCCAACCAACGATCTCAGTTCCAAGGTAACAATCGTTACCCAGACCCGCGGTCACAACAAATGGGTAATTGCCGCTACTCCGACCAACAACCCTCCAACCAGGGTGCTAACCGACAATCAACCAACCGACCCATGAATCACGGAAATCAACCCAGTAGAAATTGCAATTCCATTACGCAATGGGTCCGCCAAGTCAAACCCTAGGGAGCAGCAGGAGCAAACCCAAACCTGGGAATCTCAACTCGTAGTAGCTGAGCTAAGCCCCGGTGGTGTCTCCCAAGTACCCTCAGAGAGGAATACCAGCAAGGTTGGAAAACAACTCCAACGACTATGAGACCAATTCAGGCAAATATAACGTGGCATTGGAGAAATCCATTCGCCTACCAAGCCGGTCTCAAATGGTGGTCCCCATCCCCCTAAGGTTAGAGGAGGAAATGCTCTGTGAATCTTACGAGCCGAGCGAAGGAGTATTCCTCGCCAATTCCCTCTTGCCAACTGGAACAAAAACAGTGTATGTTGGTCTCATCAACGTTAACACCCAACCAGTAGTCCTGACGAGCCTATCCCTTACGCTCGTCCCAATCAAAGACTACACGACTATTCATCTAGCCTCTAACAACAACCCTAAGCCTCCAAGGAATGCTAATGACGTATGTGAGTATCTTTCAGGCTCTGAACCAGACGGTCTCAGGAACGCCAGTACCCCATCGTCATCTAATGCAAGGCTCCAAAATATACCCAATAATGGTGCAATCCCGCAAGGTATACCCCAGGGAAAAAGGGCAAAAGTGAAGTTGGGAACGAATGAAAAGGAAATCGATTCCATCTGTCATCTACGATACATATTCCCGGACCATGAGGATCCGGACCTTGAGCGAGAAACGCGCTTCAAACAACTAGACGAGGAACTCAGCCTCGACCACCCTCTAACGGCCGACGAGAAGCGGTTCATACGGGATCTTTGTTACGAATATGCCGACATATTCCACTTAAAAGGGGACAAGCTAACCTACACGGAAGCTCTAAGACACGAAATCCCCATGGTCTACGACCAATACATTAATCAAAAAATGTATAGACTACCGGAAACTCAGAGGCAAGTCATCAATGACCAATTAAAAGAAATGTAGGACAACGATATTGTCCAACCCAGTAAAAGTCCGTGGAACTCACCCCTACTAGTGGTACCGAAAAAACCGGGCCCCGACGCGACGGTGAGAAAAAATGGCGCGTAGTAGTGGACTTCCGCAAAATTAATGAAAAGACAATAGGTGATGCGTATCCCTTACCAAGGATCTAGGACATCCTGGACCAGCTCGGTCACTCGAGATACTTCTCTACCCTCGACTTGGCCAATGGTTACCACCAGGTACTAGTGGAACCACAGGATCGCCCCAAGACGGCCCTTAGCACGAACTATGGCCATTATGAGTTCAAACGTATGCCGTTCGGGTTAAAAGGTGCCCCGGCTACGTTTCAGCGACTAATGAATTATGTCCTTACTGGTCTACAAGGCCTCGAATGCTTCGTCTACCTAGATGACATAGTCATCTATGGTAAGAACCTTGAGGACCATAATTCCAAGCTACGACGTATATTCGACCGGTTGAGGGAAAACAACCTCAAATTCGAGGGGGCCTCGGTAGCCTAGGGATAAGGCGCCTGACTACTATCCCAGAGGTCCCGGGTTCGAATCCCGGCCAGCCCCACGGTCTTTCGCCTTTTCCACTTTTCCACTTACATAACTTTCCTTCTTTCTTCTTCCCTTTTTACATTCCTGTTTCCTCCTGTCATAGCTTTCCTTGGCACTTCCCCGCTCCACCAAAAAAGCGCATGTCATTGGTTGGTTGATGAGATTCAATTCGTTTTAGGAGGCATAACACTCCAGCGAGTTGTTTCTCGATGCCCCGATGTCAGAGTCGCGACAGTAATGGTGGTGGACTACAAATATCGCGGGTAGGTTGTGGCAGTTCCTTCCTTCCCCGACTAGAACTGTTGTTCGACATTGCACTCTATATGAAGAAAATAGATTGTCGAACAGTATAACGGGCCTTTCTTGCGACTCTAGTCTTTCACATAAAAAAAAAAATTGCAACCGGAGAAATGCCAATTTTTGAAACAGGAAGTAGTCTACCTGGATCATGTATGTTCTGAAAAGGGAGCCCTACCAGACCCCAGAAAAACGGAGTGTGTACAAAACTTCCCGGCGCCCCGAACCGTCAGGCAAGTCCAGTCCTTCCTGGGCCTTGCCAACTACTATAGAAAATTCATCCCAGAATTTTCTAAAATCGTACGCCCCCTAACTAATTTGCTAAGAAAGGGCGTGAAATTTTCATGGACGCCAAAATGCGAGGAAGCATTTCAAACGGTGAAGCGTTCTTTAGTGTCCCCCCCACTGCTGATATACCCTGATTTCGAAAAACCGTTCAATCTAACAACGGACCCCAGCAGTGAGGCACTCGGAGCAGTGCTCTCTCAAGGAATGGTAGGCCAAGACCAGCCCATAGCTTATGCAAGTCGCACTCTAAACAAGGCGGAGCGCAATTACTCCACCGTCGAAAAGGAGCTGCTAGCCATAGTATGGGCAGTTAAAAACTTCAGGTGTTATTTGATGGGTCGAAAGTTTACGGTCTATACAGACCATAAACCTCTCAAGGGAGTCTTCAACGTCAAGGACCCCACAACTCGACTCGTTAGGTTTCACCATAAATTGTCCGAATACGATTACCAAATATAATACGAATGCTGATGCTCTCAGCCGGATTCCCCAAAGAGCAGAAGAGCCCAATACCTTCACGGTGGAAGCTCTAATTCACCAACCCGGTGAACCCGTAATTATATCGCCCGAGAGAAACGGAAATACATTGCTTCCTAGTGAACGACCGAAACAATGCAACGCGGTCACAAGAGAACAGGCACAAAAAATGCAGGATGAGGAAAAAGACGAACTCGTTCCAACTGCAGAAGCCCCCAATAACGACGAAGGGCCTAAAGAAACAGACTTTGAAACGGAAATTCCCCAACCCGTCGAAGCCTCCAAAGATAGCTCCAGCGAGCTACGAAGGAAAGTTGAAGTGATTACAAGTCCCGAAGAAATCACTACAATACTGAAAGACTACCACGACTCCCCTTTCGGCGGACACCAGGGAGTCGTTAAGACATATAATCGAGTACGTCGGAAATATTGGTGGAGACACATGTTCCGCGATATCACTCGCTACATAAGAAGGTGCAAGAAATGTCAAACCATGAAGGCCTCTAGACAATTCCAAATGCCCATGGTTATTACAGACATAGCAGAAAAGCCCTTCGAAAAAGTCTATTTAGACGTAGTAGGTCCCCTGGAAGAAACACATTCCGGAAATAAATACATCCTAACCTTCCAGGATAACCTGACAAAATTCGTCGACTGGTATGCCATTCCCAATGGGGAAGCTCAAACCGTAGCACAAATTTTCTTCGACAAAATCGTCACGCGCTACCGCATACCTAAACAAATACTCACCGACCAGGGATAAAATTTCCTGAGTAACCTCTTCAAGGGTGTATGTAGGCTCTTAAAAGTTAAGAAACTTCAGACCTCAGCCTACCACCCCCAGTCCAATGGTGCACTAGAACGGGCTCATAGGCCTCTGATCGAGTACCTACGCACTATTGTAGATGAGAGCCCAAACAATTGAGACCAGTTTTTGCGCACGGCAACGTTCGTGTACAATAATAGCGTACACGAGGGGACCAAACTTACCCCCATGGACCACCTATATGGTTTCGTTGCCGACGTCCCGTCCAACCTTAAACGATACCCGGAGCCACTTTACAACCACGAGAGTTATTACCATCAACTCCGATATAAGTTGCAAAAATCCTATGCCCTAGCCCGCAAGAACCTACTTGCCAGCAAAAACCGCTCGAAGGCATATTATGATGGGAACGTACGCCCACTCACACTTCACGTAGGGGACAAAGTCCTCCTACGTAACGAAGCCCGGAAGCATAAATTATCCCAAATCTGGGTCGGGCCCTATACAGTAGTGTCAGTCCCAAGCGCTGTAAACACTACCATAAAAATAAATAGGAGATTGGTCACCGTCCATAATAATCGCTTGAAGCCGTTTCACGAAAATAAAACGTAACTCTAAGCCACCATTTAAGTCCTACCCTACTTTCCGGTAATAAAAGAAACTAACTTTAGCACCATCAACCTTGGAGAACCATCGATAACCTCCAATAATACCATAAAGTTATTCACAGGTGACGATACGAACAAGATTATCGAAGGCACGAAGCCCCTGCAGGATATCTACTCGCAGTTGAACCACCTAACATGGGAACGTACTCACACCCATTCAACGGCCGCCATCTCACTCAGCGGCATCCTAATAATGGTTCTCATAGGGTATACATGTTTCAAAAGCATACCGCTACTAGCGGCCATGGCCCGCTCTGCATGTACCAGAAGGTCCGGAAATACATGTCCTCCGGATGAGAGAACCACCCCGAGGACCAAACGACCTCAATCGGGGTCCTAATGCAACCCGAGCCTGCACAAACCACAGTAACGACAGAGACAATACCTAGGCCTCTAAGTAGATCCCAAACATTACCAAGGACCTCTTCCATACAATTAGTACAACCAGGGCCTGGGACCCCAATAACCATAGGGTAAATCGGGCCGCCATACCGCCATTCACCACGCCTCCTTATAATGCGTCACTACGCCTCACTCTACCAACCCACCTTCATACAAAAGGGTTGAAGAGATCGCCAGAAAAATCTCACCTGCGCTACGTCAATCCCATAAACCCCCCCTAGTTCGCGAGACGAGCCCAAAACATTCACCACAAACTGTCCAAATTGTCTAAACAGAGAATCGCCCTACTAACTACGTTTCGTAGCGATTCTGTTATTCCAGGGGGGAAGGAATGTTACATACAGAATTTGTAAGGGTCTCTCTCGGTGAAAAACGGAGCCCTTAGGCTTAGACAAATTACCATATACTTTAATACAGGGAGCCTTTTACATCAAATTCGCAGTTAATGAGTTTGATGCAATATGAGCTCTCTGCGAACAACAAATCCTAAACGGAAAATTATTATCTTATTTCCATTTTCAAATGTACGAAATTCCTTAACGGAGAAATCTTCAAGGTACAAAAATCCACTTCAACGGAAAATGTAACATTTCCAGACGTAACCTGATCCGCGCGCATTTTGTGAGATTTGCAAGGTGCGCAATTACCCTTGCACCATTCCCAAGCTTTTCTGGCGATTAGAAAATAAGAAAAACAGTGATCTTGACTTTGACATACACGGGGGAACGTAATTTGACCCACCCAACAATAATCAAGCGCAATTTGCAAAACGCCGCGTGAGAAACGCGCGGTAAGCAAATTGCGCAGGTGGGAAGAAATTCAAGGGCGCGTTTTTCTCAGCCGGTGGACAACTTCCATGCCACCACCGGCGGGTGAAAATTTTAAGTTGGAGAGTGTTGTTTTAACCGCGGACACTGGCGGGTGAAGTAATTAATCAAGTCTTGTCTAAACCACGATCGCCGGCGGGCGTATTCTTTTTTTGCTAATTCTCGGTTCTCGGTGGAACAATGTTAATTACTAGTTATAAAAATAATTAACGAAAAAATAATTGTGTAATAGTTATAAACGAAGGGTAGAATTTATTCACTGTTTGCGCAATGTCAATTACTAAGTATAAAAATATTTAACGAAAAGAATTGTGGAATAGTTATAAACGAAGGGTGGAATTTATTCACTGTGTGCGTAATGTTAATTACTAGTTATAAAAATAATTAACGAAAAAATAATTGTGTAATAGTTATAAACGAAGGGTAGAATTTATTCACTGTTTGCGCAATGTCAATTACTAAGTATAAAAATATTTAACGAAAAGAATTGTGGAATAGTTATAAACGAAGGGTGGAATTTATTCACTGTGTGCGTAATGTTAATTACTAGTTATAAAAATATTTAACGAAAAGAATTGTGGAATAGTTATAAACGAAGTTACTAGTTATAAAAATAATTAACGAAAAAAGAATTGTGTAATAGTTATAAACGAAGGGTGGAATTTATTCACTGTGTGCGCAATGTTAATTACTAATTATAAAAATATTTAACGAAAAAGAATTGTGGAATAGTTATAAACGAAGGGTGGAATTTATTCACTGTTTGCGAAGCTTCGTCCAGTTATTCTACATTTGCGAAGCTTCGTCCAGGGTATTGCATTGCACCAAAAGTTTCATATCGAGACACTTGCGCTTGTTTCATTCATGAGAATTTTTCGCTTCTGATCGCTGCTCTATACAAAATGAAAGTGATACGCGAAAATACTTTGGAAAAAATGTTATGCAATATTGTGTGCGAGGAAAGGTCAGAAGATTGCCTCAAGAGAACCTGTGATGCTTGCAAAGAAAAAGATATTTTATTCAGTTGTGAGGCGGGACAACTCAATCAAGAAATGCATTACGAGAAGTGGCAAACTTCTTCTGAAAACCGGGTCAATGAAAAGACCAAAAATCCTATTTCTGTAAAGATAACTGCTAAAAAGAACATAATCTGCACTGTAGAAAAAGCAATCGCAACGTTTAAAGAAAAACGTGAAAAGTTTATGGCTCATGAATATCGAAGAATGCACCAAAAAAAATATGCAGAAAAACTGATTGCCAATGTATCAAATATGGAACAGAGGGCGCGTAGCAATATTCAACATGTTAAGAACCGCTGCAACCGAAGTTTGACGAAATGTGGCAATATTCAACATTGCAACGAACTTCACCTAGAAACTGTGGCAGTGTTCACTATGGTAGCATGTGGTGAGCTCAACAGTTGCACCGAATATTTGAAGTGGTGAATAATGGCGAATTTAAGCGAAGAAAGTTGTAAGTTTTTATTTGCAATTTCTATAAAATTATATTAGTTTAAAATTTCAAGAAATTTTCAATATTTTTTGTTTATACTTTTCAGCATCATATGAGGATGAATTAGAAAGAAATTTAGAAGAAATACATGGATCCGAATCACAAGACAATTTTGGCAAGTTTGCTTCTTTTAAAAATGAAAAATTCTACATCTTCTGCGCTTTTATGAATTACATTTCAACCAGAGGACAGAAGCAAATTTAAATGGACTTCTCAAAGCATTAAACTTATGGTCACGTATCGAATTAAGCGAGATGCAAAATTTTCTCGGTCAATGTGCAAAAAAAAAATAAATTATGGGATAACTTGGCCAAAGACATGTTTGAAAAGCATGGTTATAAGGTTTCTGGTGATGAATGTGACCAGAAGTTTCGCAATATGATGCATACCTACAAAAAAAAAACAAAGATAAAGAAAATAGAAGTGGTGAAAGTGCCATTACTTGGCCCTTCTTTGAAATGTTTAAGGGGAGGTTCTCATCTAGCGACCCAAATTTTACATGATTTTCTCGATTTTTTTTTTCGTGGAAGGAAGCTGAGGAAGCACTCAAGTTTTTTTGTAGTTATCAAGTATATATTCAAGTATGTTTACCAATTTTTATAGAGCAGAATATCGAATAGTTAATTATTTATTTACATGTAAAGCCATTCGCCTAAAAAAAAAGGTACCTAATCGGGCGCCACTCTACCGCTTCCAAACATCACCCGAGATCAACAAATGAAACCTTTTTATAAAATACATGACATTTACAGGATCTTGAACTATCCAACTAAGGAAAAGTCGAAAATTACGAAAATGGTGGACTTTCGAAAAAAAATTCCTCTTTTCGTCTATTTCTCTGCTCTTAAAAGTGCTATAAAAAACAAAATAATAACAATAGCCATCTGCGATTTAGTTCAGGATCCGCTAAATTTAATGAACTTTCAAATAAAAAAAAAACCAAAGCGATATATGCAGTAGTTTTTGAGATACGATGGCGCCCATCTTAAAAAATACGGTTTTCTAAAAATACGGTTTTTTTTACCTTCGTGTAAAAAGGTGACTCCGGTTTTTTTACTATACTTTAAAAAAAAAATGAATTTCGTCAAAATGGTTTTTGAGAGCGAATACTATAGGAAATTTACTAACTTTTTAAACAAAAAAAAAATCGATTTTTTTGGTTGAGCTTGATGAGAACCTCCCCTTAATGACGCTTTCGGGAAAAAATCTTCTGTTAACCCACCAAAAGAAGCAATAGGTGAAACGATAAACGATTCAGAAAACAGTGCACACAGCGACAATGAAAATGCTAACGGCCCTACAAAAACGAAAAAACAAAAGAAAATTGATTGGAAACAAAAGTATTTTGAAGGGAAAATCAAAGGAAAAAAAGAAGAAACAGAAAGGAAACGAGAACATTGGCGTGAAAAAAAAGAACTTGAAAAAGAGAGAACAAGTGCACTGCTAGAACTAAATAAAACACTTTTGCCATACAACAGAATTAAACTTGAAGAATTTTCAAGAAATTAAGAAACATCGAAAATGGGGCTCGGCTAAACAGCTGTATGAATTTTCAGATATCAATACATAGTTACATTTTAATATTCTTCTGAAAGCTCCTTGAATATAGAGAAGAGTTTATTGACAGGAAGGAAATTTTTATGTTTATTATTTAAAAATCGGATTATTTATATTTTAAAAGTTTATTGTTTAATAAAAGTACGTCTAAAACTGAATTTTTTATATTGTACCTCCTAATCTATTATATATGTATTCTGTGATTTCTTTTCGTTTATTTATTCCTTCACTTGTGTCTTCCTCGTGATTTACCGAACCACCATTATCAGAAAATTCTTGTTCGAATTCGCAATCGCTAAATCCAGCTTCGTTGCCATCTTCTATTATAATATTATGCAAAATGCAGGCACTAATAATAACATGCTTCGCATGCCTTAAATTAATGCAGTACAGATATTTCAGCCTTCTAAAACTGTTTTTTAGTTTTGCAAATGCTTGTTCAATTATTACTCTGGTACAGCTTAACGTCGCGTCGTGTTGAATACTTTTTGTTTTGATGTTAAGTGACCATTATCTAAGTATGGTTTCATCAGAAACCAATCGATGGGGTACGCACAATCTCCCAATAAATGGTATTTTTTATCAAAAGAGTTATTATTTTTTAACATGTCGTACAAGCTCGATGATTTCCACACCCTTGAATCGTGAACCGAACCAGGCCAACCTACATACACGTTAATAAATCTCATTTCCGCATCACATACTCCTTGTAATACTATCGAATGAAATTTTTTCCGGTTGTAGAAAGAATTATCATGCTTTCTCCCTGGAATGGCAATGTGGGTGCCATCAACGCAACCCACAACATTGGGAAGCCCATTCGTTCTTTTATTATAAAATTTTTCAGCATTTATTGCCACTTGATTTGTGTTTGGCCATTGTATGTATTTTCTTCTCTTCCTGTATAACTTTAAACACATGTCCCCAAATATCCTACGAGTACTTCCGCGATCTAAGCCAAATCTGAAAAACGAATTGATACAAAGCAATCGTAAAGAGAAAACTTGATATTTTGCGATGTTTACCTGTCTCCAATACCCATGAAAGATTCCTGATTGCTTATAGTCCACAAACATAGCAAAAGAGCCTTCTCTATATCCATCCTCGGTTTTCTTTTGCTTCCCCAAGACCCTGCTAATTCTTGCATCAAATTCTGACAAAAAAATACAAACAAGAAATAAATAGAACATTCCAATAGTCTTAACAATAATACCGTACTTCTACTGAAGACCTTTTTAAACGAAAATGAGCTTGGAAGACCATATCTGAGTAATTTCTCACAACGTTTTGCACAAATTTTTTAATTTTACTGCTGTCATTGGTTTGTAATAAAGAATGGTCCTCTTCATCACTTGAGCTGCTGCTACTCTCAATAACTATTTGGTTTTCATTACAAATTATGTGTTCAGTCACAATATCTATAACCAAATCCTCAAAGAAATCCATTTTTTCGTTTAAAAGGTTCTTGATATCAAACTCCAATTGACAAGTAGTAACCTGACAGGAATCTTCTTCTTTTTCGCTATGCACTGGGTTTGCGTGGCATTATTCAATAGTGGTGGAAATATCACCGATCTCACAACACCAAACCGAGTCTCCTCAGCTTTCGGTTTCAAGTAAACCACGGTGAAATCTCGTTGTTCAACATGTTGAATATTGCCACGCGCCCAGAAGTTCACTTGGTGCATTTTGGAGCAAGCAGAGTTCAGTGTACTCTTCATACAGGCATGTTCTATACTTTAGATCACTCTCAAGGATTCGCCACGATGTCAGAGTCACTTAGACATGATCCAGCAGCTATCGTAGCTCACGTAAAAAAACCTCAATTTTCATTTGCCGAAATTTCCTAAGGTGAAAACTATTCACTTCATAAGTGATGGACCAACGACACAATATCGTAATCGCAAGATGTTCAATCTCATCACCCAGTATTTTCCTCATTGTTATCCACAATTGTCGTCGCTTTCATACAATTTCACCCAAGCAGGGCATGGAAAAGGCCCAGCGGATGGAATCGGTGGCAGTTTGAAAAAACTAGCAGATAATCAAGTCAAATATGGACATGACATCCCTGATTTCAATACCTTCGTTAAAACTCTTCGGGCTCGCATGAAAAATATATATCTCGACACTGTGACAATGGCCGATATCGAAAATATCGATACGAAACTTCCTCCAGAAATAGATACTTTCGTTGGCACCATGAAAGTTCATCAATATACATGGTCAAGACGTAATTCTGCTATCGTTTTTTCAACTCTTTGAGTTGTTCTCAATGCGCAATAGGTACAAAATGCGAGCATCATTTCATGGGAAATTTATCCTTTGCTACACATTCGGAAAAAGTTGTTCAAAAAGGAGCCACTCGAAAGAGAAAACCAACATGCGTAGATAGAGTTGAACGAATTTCTACGATCCCAATCCGAAAAAAAATGATCAATGTGATGCTGAAAATGATAAAAAAATAACATCAAAAACCAATACAAGGGACATTCCGACTTTGAAGAGTACACAACAGCGAAAAAGTTTACGGTAAATTCCATTTATAGCGAATGATGAAAAATTTACATAAACTCAATATTGTGTTTTTCATTTCTTTCAGAATTCAGAACCGTAACAAAGAGTAGAAACGGTTTACATGAAGCGACTATTGTGCGAAAGATCGAAGCTTGATTTGGTTTTACTTTTCATTTATTATGTAATTATTCAACGTAAAAAAACATGTCAATTTAATTTTGTTTCCAAGAAAAATATAATAAATATTGTGTACTTTGTTATCGAATGTATTTTGTCGTTCTATGAAACCACTTACAGCAGTCAACTGCACCAAGAGTAAGAAAAATGTCACAACCGTGGAAATCTGGTCACAACCGTGGCACCGAAAATTAAAGATTTTATCGCCAAGAACAGACCATGACACTTGTAGCTTGGTCACATGCAGGGTGTATTTCAGTAGTAAAAACACAAAGGAAAATGACAAAAGTCGTACAAAAAAGAGAATTTTTGTTTACAAAATTTTGGGCCTCCAAAACTGCGTCCTCCCAGAGAATCACCCATATATTAAAAAATTGAAAAAGTAAATCATGGCAGAGGCTACGGAAACTCTCGAAACGATGAAAGAGGAAGAGTTGCGAGAAAAACTAAGAGAATTACAACTCCCTGTGTCGGGGAATAAGCCTGTTTTGGTGAATAGACTGCGCAACGCGCTCTTAGCCCCCTTTTAGACGGGCGGACACCGAACAGACAAAACGAACGAGCGAACTGGGTGTATAGGGAAGAGGATGAGAGAGGACGATGGGGAGGGCAGACAATTTTCATGGACACTTTCAGCAAACTGTGAACGGACATTTTGACAGTTCCTGCATTGTTGTTGTTGCTAGGATGAGAAGACAATAGAAAATTTCAAAAAGCAAGAACAGCAAGCCATGAAGTTTTTATAAAAGCAACAAAAAAAACAATGATTTTTGACATTTTTCGTTCGTTTGTCCGTTCGTTGGTGTCCGCCCGTATAAATGCCCAGCCGACACTCCACCGGGCTTCAAAAGAGAATTAACGATTACAATTAAGTTTTGTCTGTTCGGTGTCCGCTCGTCTAAAAAGGGCCTTAGCTGACAATACACATGAGAGTGCTGGGGATGACGTGGAAAACCTGGAGCTGGAAACTAATGATAATGACGGCGAGAGCGACGGCAAAAAGGATGAAGATACAGAATATGTGTGTGCAGACGACGATGAACCACTGACATATAAAATGGACTGCTGATCAGGAAATTTTGATGGCACCAATTCGTTCCATATGCTGCGCACCTTTTTCCACTGCATGAAAACACGGAAATCACTTTTTTATTTTGAATTCGCACTTAAAAGATTAAAACAAGAGACAAATTTTGTTAAAAAAAATAATAAACACTATTTTCACTTGTCTCACCTTTTGAAATGCTTTTTTTCATTAATTACAAAAATTAATGTTCAATTGGCAGAAGTTCTCAACGCCTGTTTTAGCCACTGACATTCTATATGACAGCGATTTCAACAAATTCCGGGGCTTATGGGGAAAAGAGCAAGAGATATAAAAATCACTTAGTCATCTATTTTTTTCATAAAATTCTGACATTTGCAAAAGGGAAAATATAAAATCAGGCAACTTTAAGATTGTAATTTAATTACCGTTATGGCGGTTGTTTTTTTAAATTGCGCTTAAATCCACGTCAAAAATTTATTGAAGAATTTTTTCAAGTGGACGGAGGTTGTGTTTTTTTTTAAAACGTGAAAAAAATGTCTAGATATGAAAAGTGTGCCGTCCTTGAATGTCCATCGCGACAAGGACTTCAAGGGAGTGTTATTGTTTTGTTTAAGTAAGTGTTTTTTATGTAAATAGTTTTTAAAAATTATTTTTTGAGTGCGAAAAAGTGGCCAGGAACAACATCGTATCTGTGGTTTGGACTGCCATCCGTGTCCTCGTGAAATATCTGCGGCAAACGCTGTCTTTTAAATTCACTCTCTGGAAATATCTTTTGCTGGCGCGTAAATAATTTCATCAGAAAACTTATTGAATCGCCAAGAAAATACTAAAAATAGGGCACTTTCGAGAATTCACCATTGGTAGCTACCTTTTTGGTGACGGTATCATATTGGTAAGCTGATCAGGGTTAGTGTGGTTAGTTTTTACCGACTGATAGATGTGGTTAAGTGGTTAATTTTCGAACGAAAATTTGCCATTTGTGTTTCATTTTCATGTACAAGAGTTTGTATTCTATTTTTAAAACACCAATTTTTTTTATAAATATCTACAAATTTACTAAATGCATTCTTATATTTTTACATTTAAAATGCAATTTACTATAAACCCTGTGTACTTGCAGAAAAGTACTTAATTGCTCCATTAATATCACACATCTTATAAAATACCCACTCTGAAAATATCCGAAATCTCGTTAGTACTGGGTATAACGTCAAAAACGTAAATATTTTTCAAACTACCACTTCAACCATCACACGAATATGGTTCCTCTGGTGAGACTGCGGTTACTTTACCGGTGAATATTCGAACATGGTGAGTGGTAACTTATGGTAAGTGATCAATATTCGAATATGGTAAATTAGCTGCTGGTTCGACCGGTAGCTACCATGGTGAATTCTCGAAAGTGCCCATATTTTCATGCCATTTGAACTTGATCTTGATTGAATTATTTTCACGTTTTCTCGAACTTTAAAATATTTTAACAAAAATTACGGAATTACGGCATTAATAAAAGAATGTTTTAATAATTGTTTATTTTTAAAAATAATTTCGCTTTACATATCTTAAAAATATTGGCAGGAAATTATTATCAAGTTCTATAAAAAAAAAACACGTTTTTAAATTAAGGTTTGATATGGGGAATGTATTGTATACCTTCAGCTGTAGTGCATTAGTGTGACTTAGAATTAAAACTAAAATAATATAAAATATAGAAAAATATTTTTATTGCATGAAAATAAACAATTGGAAATTTGAATATATATAAAAAATAATTGTCTGAAAAAATATTTTATACAAAAAAATGTGTGTTAAAAGACTGAAGACAAACGGAAAACAAAAGCCTTGAAATGTTTCTTGTCACTTAATTTTATGTTTTAATGGAATTCAAAGTATTTTCTTCATGTACTTCTTTTTACTAACTTGTAAGCTTTTTACTAAATGTCGAGGCCCATAAATTGCAACTGGTGCACAATATTCATATCCGATCCCCTCATAGAATCCCTCCTGATCGATTGTTGACAAATATATAATTTTCAAATCTAATACTGCTCTACAATAACCTTCGGCGCATTTCATCATAAGTTTCCCAAGACCTTGTCCTCGGCACTTTCTATCGACAACCACCGATTCAATAAAGCAGCACTTCTTCTTACTTGGAATGGCACTTAACTTGCAGTGCGCTACAACTCTTTTCATATTGTCTGTTGTCAATATTAAGAGTAGTAGAGCTAGGCGGGTTCTGGGCCACCTCTCAGGTGGCTTCGTACCGGCATAGGATTTGGGGGGGTCTGAAAGCTCTTCATGTACGTGTACGAGGTGTTTCAGGTTTGTGTCTTGGATAAGGTGGCTTGAAAGCTCTTTATGTAGGTGTACGAGGTGTTTTGGGTTTGTGTCTTGGGTAAGGTGGTTTGAAAGCTGTTTATGGAGGTTGGGTGTCTTGGATGGGGTGGCTTGGAGTTGGTGGGTGGAGATGGGTGAAAGCTCTGCATGTAGGTGTGTGAGGTGTTTTGGGTGTGTGTGTTGGATGGGGTGGCCCAGAGTGGGCATGGGATTTGGTGTGGGACCGGGGTGGGATTTGGGGTGTGACTGAATGCTGTGTTGTTGAGTGCCACCTGTGGGAAGCTAGTTGAATTTCGGTGTTGATTTGGTCCAGAGCTGGCATGGGATTTGAGGTGACTTAAAGCTCTGGATGTATGTTTCTTGGATAGGGTGGCGCAGAACCGGCATGGGATTTGAAGGTGGCGCAGAAATGTCATGGGATATGGCCCAGAGCTGGCACGGGATTTGGGGATGTGACTTAAAGCTCTGGATGTATGTTTGCATCTTGGATAAGGTGGCGCAGAACCGGCATGGGGTGGGAAGTTGGTGCGAGATGTGAGCGCCAGCTGTGAGAAGCTAGTTGAACTAAGAATTAAAGAAGCTCTTGAGGGATCTTTTGTAATGATCTTTGATTCAATTATTATGTATATAAATCCTTGAAGGGGGAATGTTAGGTTAGTTTTCTTCCGGTTGCGGTGATGAACAGTTATAAGGATTCTACCAGATTGCTTGAGGAAAAGTGTGATAAAGGAAGCAAAGTAAAAGAATTAAAATATCAGCTGAATTCTCTATCAATTAAATCGAAGCAATCATCATCATCATCTGAGAGTAAAGATACTTCTTCATCCATAAGATATCAACAGATAAAGGATAAGTAAATATGAGCATCCCAAAATTTCTCGAAGAATACTCTAGTATTCTGCTGGAGGAGCATAAGGAGAAAATAGAGAAACTCTACAGATATGTCCAAGAATATGAAAATGCTGGAAAAGTTAATTCTATACATGGAGCACATTACAAGAACTGTCCATGGTCAAGCGATAAGGCAACCTGTGGACCAGATACGTGTGGATGTTGTTTTGTGGAGCGATATAAACAGGCAGCTCAACGCCTAATAGATTTTTATATGCGGATCACCAAAAGCAGCTAATGCAGAAAAGAGTTCGATTTACACTAGCGCCTGAAGTACACATCATGCATGTATGGGATTTCGGTTATAAAGCCAGCCGCCTGGGGCAATGGCACATATGTGCCCTTGATAGATGGTGATTTCAACAGGGAGTCATCAATACAGGAAAAATCCTAGAGCCTATATTAAACCAACATCATCATCATGAAAAAATATAGATTTAAAAATAAAACAAATTTGTTATAAAAAATGTCTTTTTATTTAATTTATAATACATCATTAGCATTTATCCAAGAATTATGTTCTTGTGAGAGCCCCAGCCATTTAACATAAACTTTATCGCCGCTCTTTTTCAATATTTTTTCAACAAGGTAGAGATCTGAATGTTTAACTTTCTGCAATTCCTTTTCATATCATTTCCGATATGTTAATAGTTCTATGTGGGTAGGAATATTTATACTATAATGTCAGCTTCCCGCAACTCCTCACTGATTGACACTATTTCATTACTATGGCTATTATTTCCAGCTTGCTGCGATGCTACCAATATTCGGAGCCTATCAACTAGCTCATTGGGGTCATCCCAATATATGTAATCGATATTTTTCTTTGGAATTTGCATTATTCCCGTTCCAGTATGAGGAGTGTGAATCAACTTTTTTATTATGTTTCTATATTTGAAGCTATTTGTTCCTTTTATTTGCTGGTTTTCCTTAAAATCACGTCTGTGGGCGCATGTATCATTTACAATTTTTTGATAATTGGACAAGTCTTCTTTTGAGTAGCCTCGAGGCTTTTTCATAAAAATTAATTCAGCTAGACCTTCAGTTATCTTATACGGCTTACCATCTATAAGAAAGTATTCTTTATCAACTTTTAATTTCGAATTACCAATATTCCACATATCGTTCTTATAGTACGCTCCATACGTTTTATCAATTTTCGTGCTATCATTTTCAAGTAGTTGTTTATATTTGCTTAGTATCTGGTCTGCAGCCTCTAATTTCGGTTCTTTTGTAGGTGTGACAAACGGATCATCATCATCATCATCATCCTCAGAATAACTCATGCTCGGTGGCTCTAGCTTTAAGTATTTGCATGGTGGTGGTGTGTATGCTTCTTCATTGCCCTCTTGCTTAATTTCATCTTCTTCTTTTGGGTCAATTTTCACTGATGCTGCTTTTGCTGTGAGCTTTTCCAGCGTTCTGGTTATTGGTTTAAATGTTTCCTCTAATTGAGCTTCAGATTCAATTTTACTAGTCTTGAGAGCTTTATACTTTCTTCGTATATTCTCACGTGTTTTTATAATATCCTTCATCAATTTTTCATTCATGTTGCTACACAGGTGGTTACAGCTACAATGATATAAAGCTGTGCTAATAAGCATTTATATATAGATCCAGACATACCAGGCGAGTCAACCAGATAGATCAGTCAGACAGACCAGCCAGACAGACCAGCCAACCAGACAGACAGACCAGCCAGACAGACCAGGTACACCTCATTCACCGAAAAGCTGCCAAGGAAAAAAAACAAAATAGTTATTTATTCAGTGTTTTATTTAAAAAAAATCTATAATTTTCTCATACATTTGAGAAATTGTCGCTGACGCTTCAGCTTCTTTTCCTTTTTTCGGAGGGATTTTATTTTATGCTTTAAATAAATACGCCTCTCCTCTAGGGCATCCATTTCAGCAACAATTTCCTGTAGACCCTCGTTGCAGTGGGCACGCTCCTGGCGTGCCTCCCGCTGGAGCCCTTTCAGGAGTTCCCGGGCGTCTCTCTCCGAGTCAACTGCTAACAGCGCCATTAATCTCCGTATTATATTTCTCTGTAGTTTGCCGTTGCTCCGCCCTCTCGCCATTCCGGAGCGCGTATATGAATAGAGAAGTTGAAGTTGATTTTTACTTTCCTTTTCTCCGAGTCAACTGCTAACAGCGCCATTAATCTCCGTATTATATTTCTCTACAAGTAAATTAGCATTTAATTTTTATAATAATAATATAATACTATAATAATAATTACTTACAATTGCCTCTCTTGATTGCTCTTGTTCCATGCTGATGATGCTATGATGGTAGCATGAAGCAAACTTTTCTTTTATATATTGTTAATGTTTATATTAAAGATCATACACTAAAACCCGCGAGCCCTATGTTTATTTTAATATTTTTCACGATACGGTTTAAAGAAGTCTTCAGGTTTTTTTCACACTTATGTTTGATAAGGAACTCACCATCAAAAGTCAGAGCCATTCAATTTGCTTCTTTTCAGACGGAGTTAAAGTATAAAGCTCTCAAGACTAGTAAAATTGAATCTGAAGCTCAATTAGAGGAAACATTTAAACCAATAACCAGAACGCTGGAAAAGCTCACAGCAAAAGCAGCATCAGTGAAAATTGACCCAAAAGAAGAAGATGAAATTAAGCAAGAGGGCAATGAAGAAGCATACACACCACCACCATGCAAATACTTAAAGCTAGAGCCACCGAGCATGAGTTATTCTGAGGATGATGATGATGATGATGATCCGTTTGTCACACCTACAAAAGAACCGAAATTAGAGGCTGCAGACCAGATACTAAGCAAATATAAACAACTACTTGAAAATGATAGCACGAAAATTGATAAAACGTATGGAGCGTACTATAAGAACGATATGTGGAATATTGGTAATTCGAAATTAAAAGTTGATAAAAAATACTTTCTTATAGATGGTAAGCCGTATAAGATAACTGAAGGTTTAGCTGAATTCATTTTTCTGAAAAAGCCTCGAGGCTACTCAAAAGAAGACTTGTCCAATTATCAAAAAATTGTAAATGATACATGCGCCCACAGACGTGATTTTAAGGAAAACCAGCAAATAAAAGGAACAAATAGCTTCAAATATAGAAACATAATAAAAAAGTTGATTCACACTCCTCATACTGGAACGGGAATAATGCAAATTCCAAAGAAAAATATCGATTACATATATTGGGATGACCCCAATGAGCTAGTTGATAGGCTCCGAATATTGGTAGCATCGCAGCAAGCTGGAAATAATAGCCATAGTAATGAAATAGTGTCAATCAGTGAGGAGTTGCGGGAAGCTGACATTATAGTATAAATATTCCTACCCACATAGAACTATTAACATATCGGAAATGATATGAAAAGGAATTGCAGAAAGTTAAACATTCAGATCTCTACCTTGTTGAAAAAATATTGAAAAAGAGCGGCGATAAAGTTTATGTTAAATGGCTGGGGCTCTCACAAGAACATAATTCTTGGATAAATGCTAATGATGTATTATAAATTAAATAAAAAGACATTTTTTATAACAAATTTGTTTTATTTTTAAATCTATATTTTTTCATGATGATGATGTTGGTTTAATATAGGCTCTAGGATTTTTCCTGTATTGATGACTCCCTGTTGAAATCACCATCTATCAAGGGCACATATGTGCCATTGCCCCAGGCGGCTGGCTTTATAAGCGAAATCCCATACATGAATGATGTGTACTTCAGGCGCTAGTGTAAATCGAACTCTTTTCTGCATTAGCTGCTTTTGGTGATCCGCATATAAAAATCTATTAGGCGTTGAGCTGCCTGTTTATATCGCTCCACAAAACAACATCCACACGTATCTGGTCCACAGGTTGCCTTATCGCTTGACCATGGACAGTTCTTGTAATGTGCTCCATGTATAGAATTAACTTTTCCAGCATTTTCATATTCTTGGACATATCTGTAGAGTTTCTCTATTTTCTCCTTATGCTCCTCCAGCAGAATACTAGAGTATTCTTCGAGAAATTTTGGGATGCTCATATTTACTTATCCTTTATCTGTTGATATCTTATGGATGAAGAAGTATCTTTACTCTCAGATGATGATGATGATTGCTTCGATTTAATTGATAGAGAATTCAGCTGATATTTTAATTCTTTTACTTTGCTTCCTTTATCACACTTTTCCTCAAGCAATCTCAAACTAACCTAACATTCCCCCTTCAAGGATTTATATACATAATAATTGAATCAAAGATCATTACAAAAGATCCCTCAAGAGCTTCTTTAATTCTTAGTTCAACTAGCTTCTCACAGCTGGCGCTCACATCTCGCACCAACTTCCCACCCCATGCCGGTTCTGCGCCACCTTATCCAAGATGCAAACATACATCCAGAGCTTTAAGTCACATCCCCAAATCCCGTGCCAGCTCTGGGCCATATCCCATGACATTTCTGCGCCACCTTCAAATCCCATGCCGGTTCTGCGCCACCCTATCCAAGAAACATACATCCAGAGCTTTAAGTCACACCTCAAATCCCATGCCAGCTCTGGACCAAATCAACACCGAAATTCAACTAGCTTCCCACAGGTGGCACTCAACAACACAGCATTCAGTCACACCCCAAATCCCACCCCGGTCCCACACCAAATCCCATGCCCACTCTGGGCCACCCCATCCAAGACACACACCCAAAACACCTCACACACCTACATGCAGAGCTTTCACCCATCTCCACCCACCAACTCCAAGCCACCCCATCCAAGACACCCAACCTCCATAAACAGCTTTCAAACCACCTTACCCAAGACATAAACCCAAAACACCTCGTACACCTACATAAAGAGCTTTCAAGCCACCTTATCCAAGACACAAACCTAAAACACCTCGTACACGTACATGAAGAGCTTTCAGACCCCCCCAAATCCTATGCCGGTACGAAGCCACCTGAGAGGTGGCCCAGAACCCGCCTAGCTCTACTACTATTAAGCTTACCGGTAATGTATCACAAGATGCTTCAAGAGATCGCATTCGAGCTGCATCGCTTCGTGGCCATTCAGAGTTTATTAGATTGCAACATTCCTGTAGCAAATCAGGACAGTGATGTATTGGTAAAACGGTATAAGGGCTACCGGATACACTATAAGGTGGAAGACCCTACGAGAATTAAGAAAAACATCTACGTTTTAATAAAAAAATGCTATTACAAAGTTTTCGATTAAATGTTGATTTATTTTAACGATATTGTTTATACCACAATTGTACCTCATAGTAGAGCTCCAAGTCTCTATATCCCATTCTGATAACAGGGGTATATAAAATCTTTCTTATTAAAACAGCCCTTTGGATATACGCTAGAGAATAAAAGAATATATTTCTTAAAATCGCATTTACATTTGAATTGACACAAAACTGTTACTATGGGGGTACAAAGAATGGACATTGGGGTATACCTGCAAGAGTGCATAACATATTGATATTTATTGTTCACTAATTGAAACATATAAACTAACATACGCGAGACATATAAGACGCATCAAGTAAATGACGCCTCCGAAGGAGATGTACATCGTACATCTACCTTTTTTGGCGTAGTTAAATAAGAGTAAAGCACGTCCTTTAATAAAGGAACGAAATATACAAACTATATTTAACTCCACTATTAGCAATCAGCTGTCGATTTAACATTCTTGTGGCAAGTGGCTTGTATTTTTTGCTCCCGGCGAACGAGAGCTAGCATCAGCCAAATGATTTTTTGAGACTAGGGTGATAAAAACTGCTCGAGTGAGGAGAGGATTCATATTTATAAGAAAGAGCTCTGTGAGATGCCATGATATATTTATAATGGAATGAATTTGTCAAGATTAGTTTGGTGCAAATAATAATGCACCAATTTATCATAAAAATATGTTTCAACTGCATAAATATGTTCTCACTTGTAAACAATTTAAGCCACAAAAAATTAAACTAAAGTGTACAGCGACGAAAAGCTGCAATGGATATCACAGCAGTACACCAAGCGAGACTGTGATTTTAACTAGTTGTGCGAGCCTAAAAAATATATTTATATTTAGAAAAGATCGTGTTAAAAGAGACATATTTTTTGTAACAAACCAATCTCCTATGTGCAGCAAATATGAACAGAGATGAAACTGCGGTCATTCCGACATTTAGTACACCCAGTGGGCTATCGAATTTCTTTGGTAATAACATAGAGTTCTTTAGCGGTAAAACCAAGGCAATGCCTTCGAAGGCAAAGATTGCTGTTCCAAAGTAAAGCGCCAGCTGTTCGCCTTTGGTAAAGAAGTTTCGCTCACTTGGTGATGGTAGACCACCTTTGAAGTCATAGTACATGGTGATTGTGATGCCTGATATCATGCAAATATTGGCGATTACTGAAATTGGTGCCAAGTATTTTAGATTGGTTATCAGTGATGGCAGGATAATTGGGCCACTAGAAAGGATCTTAGGACACTTATTGGATTGGCTACCAGAATTGCCACTTATATATGATATGAACGTCGTGGGACTCCAGCTGCAGGCTTTGTCTTAAGGAGCAGACTTTGTCTCTGTGAATGCCCCGCGATAATTAGAACCAATAAGGACTACACTATATATTCATAGTACATTTAAATAACTTGTCTAGTGCCCTAAGCTAATAAATATATTTAAGGACAAGTCAATATGAGTAGTTGTCCAATAAATATTATATATGTAATTATAAGTGAATGTCAGCCCCTAACAACTCCCGTCAGTCCTTAGCACCATTCACAACTAGGGCATGACGGTCTAGGGACTGACGATTCTGAGTAAAACATTAGAAAAAATACTGATGGACCACCATACTACGACATCTAACTACGAAATTGTTTCATTAATATATTTATTTTGTTTCAAATAACTTTTAGTGTAATAACAAGTCCACTGAAACCAATGAAATATATTTTTTCTAAAAGGTTTCCTCTAGAAATTGCAAAGCGGTCTGCCTGGTGCCGAGCCGTGCATTTAAATCTTGAAGATTTACCGGCAAAGGCACACATTTGCAGCCTTCATTTCGATGAGGAGGACTTAAGCAGAAGTTCATTTCGTACGCGACTACGAAAAAATAGCGTGCCCATGCACGTTGAATTCCTATTGGAATCACATCAGGTCAGTCAATTGCTATTTCCAATTAATTATATACTAAAGTTGTTTACTTATTAGTGCACCACATTATACAGCAGCGGAAAACGGACACCCTTGAGGACGAGGGACCTACATCGCAGGGAAGTAACATACAATTAGAAAATTCATATATAGGTGGGAATAGGTCGGTGGAGACTCGAATTCCGAGTATCGCGAAAGACAAAGAATGCACGAATTCTTTGTCTCAACTCGCGGTGGGTAACGCAAAATGGGATCATATAGACGAGTGTAGTTTAGAATTAGAAAATTCATATGTAGGTGAAAATAGGTCGGTAGAGACTCGAATTCCGAGTATCGCGAAAGACAAAGAATGCACGAATTCTTTGTCTCAACTCGCGGTGGGTAACGAAAAATGGGATCATATAGACGAGTGTAGTTTAGAATTAGAAAATTCATATGTAGGTGAAAATAGGTCGGTAGAGACTCGAATTCCGAGTATCGCGAAAGACAAAGAATGCACGAATTCTTTGTCTCAACTCGCGGTGGGTAACGAAAAATGGGATCATATAGACGAGTGTAGTTTAGAATTAAAAAATTCATATATAGGTGGAAATAGGTCGGTAGAGACTCGAATTCCGAGTATCGCGAAAGACAAAGAATGCACGAATTCTTTGTCTCAACTCGCGGTGGATAACGGTGCGGGAATAGAAAATTTTCATCCAGGATGTAGCTCCCTTAATAGCACTATTGTAGATGATAGTGTATTGGAAACTTGTCAGACAACAAGTAGGGGGTCTATTCGCCTGAAAACTAAGGGTACGTGGCATTCAAGTTATAGAAAAAAAATAATAAAGTTGAGAAAAACAATTAAAAATTTGCGAAGAAAAGTTAATAGAAAAAACTTGCAAATTAAAAGCCTCCACAATTTATTGGCGGAACTGCAGAAGCGGAACTTAATTGATGACAGAATGGCAAGTAATTTATTGAAAGAGGGAATGGAAATCCCCAATAAATTCTTCGAAATAGTAGCCGCGGGTAAAAGACCCAAACAATATAATAAAGAATTAAAAATATTCGCCACCACACTGCAATTCTACTCTCCAAAAGCATACGAATATGTACGGAGAACTTTCTGCAAATCACTGCCACATCCATCAACTATAAGAAGATGGTATTCTAGTGTGGATTGTGAGCCAGGATTCCTAACGGAAGCCTTCAATACCCTAAAAATAAAATCAGATTATTTAAAGAACAAGGGTAAAAAATGTGTATGCAGTTTAGTTGTAGACGAGATGTCTATAATGAAAAAAATAGAACTCGTCTCCAGCAAAATCCGAGGATTCGTAGATCTCGGATTATCTGAGCATGATGCTACAGATGAAGCAACCGAGGCATATGTTTTCATGGTGGTTGGAATGAATAGCAACTGGAAAATACCTATTGCTTAATTCCTTATAAGCAGTTTAGATGCTAATGACAGAGCAAATTTGGTATTGGACGCCGTAACCAGGTTGCAGGAGATGGGAATCGAAGTTGCTTGCCTTACATGCGATGGACCCAGCTACAACAAGCGCATGTTTTCGCTGCTAGGAAGCAATATCAACTCTCCCAATTTAACTCCGTTTTTTAAAACGAAAGAGCAACCCCATCAGAAAATATATACGTTGCTGGACCCATGTCACTCCATCAAATAGATCCGGAACCATTTTGCCACCAACACTTTTGTTTCACTGAATGGAGAAATCAAATGGAAATTCATTACAGAACTCCATTTAATTCAAGAAGAAGAGAGCATAAAGCTCGGAAATAAGCTGTCGAAGAGCCATCTTCAGTGGGAGAAAAATAAAATGAAAGTGAAATTTGCCACTCAAACGCTGAGTTCTAGTGTAGCCGATGCTATCGAATTCTGCAATAAGGAATTAAAATTAAAAGCATTTGAAGGCAGCGAATCCACTGTAGAATTTATAAGGAAAATGGATATGGCTTTTGATTTCCTAAATTCGAGGAGTCGTTTTGCTAAAGGAACAAAAGCTCCAATTTGTGCAGAGAACTATGACAACCGTATAGTATCTATAGCAGCCATACAAGAGTATGTACGAACATTGAGAAATGCAGAAGGCAAATTGGTGTGTAAAACAAAAATGTGCACTGGTTTCATAGGTATCATCTCTGGACTAGAGATTTTAAAATTGATGTACAAAGATTTATGTGTAGATCACAAATCTCTAGACTATATACTTTCGTACAAAATGAGCCAAGATCACTTGGAATTATTCTTTTGTGCAATAAGGAGCAGGTCAGGATGGAATAACAATCCAACATCGCGGCAATTTATAGCAGCCATGAAAGCGCTACTGAGCCATGCGCAAATAAGAGGTTGCAATGGCAATGCGCAAGAGTTGGATGCATGTTCATTAATAAAAATGACATCATGCGCAAGGCCTGTGGAAGAAAGTAGTATGGAAGATGTGCAAAACATGGCGTTCCCACCGGATGATGAACAGGATTTAGAGTTGTTGGTTGATATAAGCAACAACCATTTATCGGAATTGCAGCATCAAGCAGTGGGCTACATAAGTGGATATGTCAGCAAAATGGTCCAAAAAATAGTCAAATGCGAGGAATGCATTAGAGGCTTATTTGCTGACAATTGCCCTTCTGAAAATAAGTACAATAAATTAATATTTAAAAAAATAGAGGAGGGCTTATCGTGCCAGCAGCGGATGTCACGAAAATATGTTTGAAGGCAGGAAAAGTACTACGGTTGTACATGGGGAGGGACGATTTCAAATTAAATGATAAGAATCTCAAATACAACATGAGCAGAAGCGTGTTATTTGAGATTGATTTCGCCAATATTTTTAAAGGGTTGTCTGACCATATTAACGAGTTAGATTTTTTAAACAATCATATTTATAATCTGGTTAGGACAATAATAGATAGTTATTTTAAAATTAAATTAGGTTACATAGTTAGGAAGCATAATTTATCAAACAATTATTTAATTAGAAATTGATTATCGCGGTATATAATATTTAAAAATAGTTAGTATAAGATTTGTAAGTGCGATAGGCCTAAAATTCTGACTGTGCAATACTTTGATATTTGCAAAATCTTAGTAATGTCTTTCTATAATGAACAACGCAGTATTGCCCAGCAGAATTTTAGGGAAACCGAGCACAAAACATCGGTTAACGCTTCGGTCGCAGTACCTCCTGGGTGAAGTGGAAACCTGTTGACTAAATCATTTAACCCTTATGTACATCACAGTTAGGTTATTATTAACAAGTGCTTGAATTTATATTAGAGAAATTGAAACCCATGCTTTCTCTTTCCTCGCATAAAATTGTTTTTGTATGTATGTATGTGTTTAACTATGAGAGTTATATATATATATATATATATATATATATATATATATATATATATATATATATATATATATATAGGTATATATATATATATATATATATATATATATATACATTTGTTCACGCGCAGCGCAGTTAATCCAAAGTGGAAGAATTGAAGAGCGATATTCCAAAACGTACTAAGTCAATTTTTGTTTAATTTTAATATTGTATTGCTTTCCAATCTATGACGTAGTAGTTATGCATTCACATAAACATTTATCACAAATCATACTCATTCCGATGTATAATGGGTCATACAAATGAATTTTCCATCAATTTCAATAGCTAGTATTCATATTGAATTGTACTAAGTAATTGACTTAGTACATTATGAAAATGTACCACCATAAATAAAACCATTTTTTTCATATAAAATGTAGCAAATTTATTTATATTTTTATAAATAATAGTTTCTTTTATCGGTTTTTTGAGAAAGGAAATAATATTACAGCCCTTTAGGCGAGAGTGAAAGTGATATTCAGTTTTTTTTTATTTCCCACTAATTACATCATAAGAACTTAGCACGTTTTGGAATATCGCTCTTCAATTGTCAAGAGCGGAATTTTACAGGTAAACGCAAAGCAAACACAAGGCAATCACTGTACTCTCTTCTATGCCTTTGGATTCTACAGTGGCAAATAATGAATGAAAAAACCGGAAATTGCACTTGCACTACAATAAGAACAAAGACACAATGGACCAAATGATAACAAGGTATATATACGTCACATCGAGGTACCATCAGTTGGCACGATTACGATTTTTAACAATAAGCTATATATAGCTAGTCTAGCTGCTTATTTAGCGTACTATGAAAGCAATAGTATGCTGAAAAGCCCATGAATGGCGGATATTTCTTGGTAACTAGGTGAAGAATTAGCTAGACCCAACTATTGAAAATCGCGCAACAAATAAACGTATTAAAAGAATATTTTCCATATAGCTTGCTATTGAAAGCATTCTTTAAAAAAATCTTCCGATGTACCTGAAGCATTTGTTGCTAGAGATGCCTTTGGCCGAATACCAATTGCATGTCGTTATGTCATGGTGCAATGATAAGTAGTAAGCTAGATCTGCAGGATAGAATAGAAAGGATAGGTTAGGGGTCTGGAAAGTGCATGAGTAGGTGATGATGAGCATTTGAACTCAGAGACTCGGAAACACGGACTGCGGAAGACAGTTCCACAGTCGAGTTGTTCTATTTCTAAACGAACTTATATACCGTAATGTGCGCGAAGAGGAGGGCTGTAGTGTGTGGAAGTGAGCCGAGTTGGCTAGTTTTGTGTTGCGGGAAATAATTTGCTGTGTAGGCAGGAGGTGCTATATTTCAGTGGAGCAGTCACTGTAGTAATAGCGATAAAACTTGCTGAGTGCAGCTACATCCCTTCGGTGGCTTCAAGGATCGATGGAGGAGCAAAGAGTGCTACCGCCAATGAGTCAAACCGATGTTTAAAATATAATAACTAATAAATTTAAAAATTAATAAATTGGTATGAAATATTTTTGTTTATTTATGTATTTACAATTTATAATTTGGCCTTTTATATATTATTAATTATTATATATTATTACTAATTATTATATATTATTACTAATTATTAAATATTATTACTAATTATTACTAATTATTAAATATTATTACTAATTATTATATATTATTCTTATGGGGCACCCGGGTACTCCTACCGGGACAGAAGAGGTCATTTATAAACAAATGTACCCCTACCTGCCGGGAACATAAGGATGAAATAAGAAAAAGTTTTTAATACCTGTTAAAAATTCTATTCTATCTTGAAAATATTCTATCTTAGCCTGGTTGTTGAAAATAACAAAATCATTTAAATAAAAAAAGTTTTTAATACCTTGTCTGTGTTAAAAATATATAAGCAGGTATAAGTAGCTTGTCTGTATAACTATCTGGGATTTCATCTCATCTTGCATGTTCAGGACTACTTCTGCAAGAGAATGTAATCCTAGAGCATTCATGAAATGTGAATCAAGAGAGAGCTAAAATGACAATGCGGAAATAGATTACCGCATTGTTTCTTCTTGCATCTTATCCTAGTAAGACACTTGAACTTTGCTCACAAAAGATTATATTTATTTAGTCTGGCTTTAAAACTAGTTGGGATTATTTGAAGTGGCATGGCTACATATCGCTTAAAGTAGATAAACGTGAAAGAAAAATACAGAAATAATAAAAGTGACCACAGCGACTTCAGTGTAGCGGAAAAGTCGGGAAATATTCATCAATTGGACGTGTGTAGCCTGAAGCAGTCTGTTACACCCTCGGTGTATTTAGTGTGTTTTGTTCCAATAAATGCGCTTAATGGCAGTTGTTTTAATGTGCCGAAGGAGGATTTAAGAATTAATGTAACCGAACAGAATTCCTTCATATGCCCTTACCTGTTAAAACTCCTATATAGTTAAAACAATAATGGAAAAGTTCTGCTACTGTCAGTTTTTGAACTTCCATATCGTACTCCGTCAGTTCGACACCTTTAGCATCACTCTCAGTCTTGGCTGCATCGCCGGTTGTAGATCTTGTTTGATCATTCTTCCCAGACAACTCCCGATTGCGTTGTATAATTTTATTGTAAGCCGTATTGATTTCGAATGCGGCACCAACAACCTAAAAACACCAAGTTAAGTCCAAAGGGCATTTTTCCATTTGTAATGTGCTAAGAAATTTCTCAACCTTGAGTGTTAGTATCTCTGTATCATATTAGTATGGCCCGGAGGCTCAGGAAATCCAAATAGTCGCGTTGTCCGAAAGAATACAAGATAGCTGAACATGAATATCATGCTTGCCAAGTGACATTGTCTGCAAATACATATAATCTGATTAAATCCGGGGGCCTCGGTAGCCTAGGGAGTAAGGCGTCTGGCTACTATCCCAGAGGTCCCGGGTTCGAATCCCGGCCAGCCCCACGGTCCTTCGCCTTTTCCACTTTCCCACCTACATAACTTTCCTTCTTTCTTCTTCCCTCTTTACATTCCTGATTCCTTCTGTCATAGCCTTCCTTAGCCCTTCCCCGCTTCACCAAAGCGCATGTCATCGGTTGGTTGATGAGATTCAACTCGTTTCAGGAGGCATAACACTCCAGCGAGTTGTTTCTCAATGCCCCGATGACAAAGTCGCCAGTAATGGTTGGGAGTAGGTGGACTGCAAAATATCGCTGGTAGGTTGTGACAGTTCCTTTCTTCCCCGACTAGAGCTGCTGTTCGACATTGCACTCTATATGAAGAAAATAGATTGTCGACACAGTATAAAGGGCGTTTCCTGTGACTCTAGTCTTTCACATAACAAAAAAAAAAAATCCGCTTTCAACTTGATATTAAAGTTTATCTAACCTCGGATGTAGCTGTGTAATAAGGAAAGCACATATAGGGAATGATATTAGGCAATGCAAAATGTGAAATCCAGACACCACAAAAACTATAAAAAGTCCAAAGCCAGTTCCGATAATTTTCCTCTGAGAATCATCTTTAATATTTGTGTAATATGGCCCGAATAAGATGCAGGACACTAGACACGCTAAGTATATGATGTCGTCGATGTTCATCTTAAAAATAACTTTTAAAACACTTCAAGTGAAAAAATCAATTGAAGATATCGGAGCTGTTTTGCAAACTGTCAACGAGAACTGTCAAAGAGAAATGTCTAATTTTCGTTTTTCAGTTTTGGCACTCGTGATTTTGCTTCGGCCAGTGAATGCACTGAAAATAATCGAAATTTCAGTTCAGGGCAAAAAGGGGCTTATGGATGAGCGAGTCAACTATACCCACTATACCTTTTTGGTGCCATCGGTTTGTATGGGAATAATTGCTGATGAGCAGTCCATTTCTATATGTCAGTGCGATGAACCCAAAAAAGATGACGAGTGTAAAAAAGACGAAGGGAGGAGGCGAATGAGAGAACCTACTCTTACCTTTAAAGACGTGGAAGACGCGGTTGAAACTTTTTCGGGCGACCGGTGGCGAAAATGTAGTACGATGGTTAAAAATGTTTGAAGAAATTGCAAAGATGTGCGATTGGACGGATCACGAAAGCTTTTGAGAGGCTCAGCAAAGCTTTTCGTAAACTTTGAATGTAGAACCAAGCCATGGGAAAGTTTGAAAAAAACTTTAAGTACAGAGTTTGCTAAGACTGTAAACAGCAAACAGGTACAACATCAATTAAGGACGTACAAAAAAAACCGGAGGAATCTTATCAAACTTACATTTACAAAATGTTAGTGTGCCGGGATCACTTTATTATAAATAGATTTGTCCAGTTTAAAACACCAAACTTTCTATGAGTACAAGTTTATTTTAAAATTTTGCATTCGATTTTTCAAATACTTCCAGATATCCTATCATAGTGAAATTTTGCACACAGCTTTAGCCGTGATGACAATGCAATATGGTACATACCTTTAGTCCATTGAGGCCATCTCAGGAGGGGGGATTGAAATATTCTTCACAAACCCTTCGACATGGATATCAAATGAAATGGTATGATAAGTAGAACACCATCGGCAATATAGTATACTCAATTTATCGTTTGGTCCATGGCGGTCATCTCAGAGGGCGCATTACCATTTTCTTCACAACCCCCTCTATATGGGTAGCAAATGAAAGGGCATCATAAGACGAATGCAATAAGCCATGCCATTAGACTCATGGCAGACTCCTCAGGAGGGTGGGTTACCATTCTCTTCAGGACCCTTTCGACATGGGTGTCAAATGAAAGGGTCTCGACATGGGTATCAAATGAAAGGGAATCATAAGTCGAATGCAATAAGCTATGTCTTTAGATCCATGGCGGCCTCCTCAGGAGGGTGGGTTACCATTCTCTTCAGAGCCCTTTCGACATGGGTATCAAATGAAAGGGTATGATAATTAGAAAACAATAAGCAATATAGTATACTCAATATTTCGTTTGGTCCATGGCGGCCATCTCAAGAGGACGAATTAACATTTTCTTGACAACCCCCTCGACATGGGTATCAAACGAAAGGGCATCATAAGTAATGCAATAAGCTATGTCTTTAGATCCATGGCCACCTCCTCAGGAGAGCCGGTTACCATTCTCTTCAGAACCCTTTCGACATGGGTATCAAATGAAAGGGTATGATAAGTAAAACACCATAAGCAATACAATATACTCGCAACATCATTAGGTCCATGGCGGCCTCCTCAGGAGGGTGGGTTACCATTCTGTTCAGAACCCTTTCGACATGGGTATCAAATGAAAGGGTATGATAAGTAGAATACCATAAGCAATATAGTATACTCAATATTTGGTTTGGTCCATGGAGGCCAAACCTTTCAAAAAATAAATTGATCGCGCTAACACCAGAAGCAGTGGAAGCATTTAAAAAGATTAAAAGTGCCCTAGTATCGACAGACCTCCTTCTTACTCATCCCGATTTTAACAAGTCTTTTGAACTCACTACAGACGCCTCAAATCAAGCAATAGGCGCTGTGCTAATGCAGGAAAACAAACCCATAACTTTTCTTTCTCGAACTCTCAGTCAAACTGAAGAAAATTACGCAACCAACGAGAAGGAAATGCTTGCCATCATATGGGCCCTCAATTCCTTAAGAAATTACCTCTACGGTTCCAGAAAGGTCATAATTTATACAGATCACCAACCTTTAACATACGCACTCAGTAATAAAAATACCAATGCAAAAATGAAAAGGTGGAAGGCCATACTCGAGGAATACAATTACGAATTGAGATACAAACCCGGAAGAACCAACATAGTTGCCGATAGCCTTTCTAGACTCCCACCAGTACCAGAAATAAATTCGATGACCGCCACACAGCATAGCGACGAAAGTTCCTCTCAAAACCTAATACCTACCGTGGAATCGCCCATTAACGTATTTCGCAACCAAATTATACTTAAACTCGGAGAAGAAGATTCTTACCAACTGCAAAACCCATTTGATCACTATACCCGCCATACCTTTATCAAACCAACTTACACACAGCAAGATATTATACAAATTTTCAAAAGATATCTAAACCCACACACAATTAATGGACTCCTAACGAATGAAAGAATTATGGGTTTAATACAAGAAATATACCCCGCACATTTTAGAAATTACAAGATCAGATATACCCAGACTATCGTTGAAGATATACCGAACGAGGAAGAACAAGATGAAAAAATATTAATAACACATCGTAGAGCACATAGAAACGCAGAAGAAAACCGCCAACAATTACTACAGAATTTTTATTTCCCTAGAATGAGTTTCAAAATTAAAAGACTATTAAAAAACTGTTCGTTTTGCAAGGAGAATAAATATGATAGACATCCAAATAAAACCTTTATAAATCCAACCCCAATTCCGAATTATCCAGGTCACATAATTCATATCGATATACTCCATGCCGAAGGTCACATGGCCCTAACAGCAGTGGACAAATTCACCAAATATGCAAAAACGATTTTAATCAAATCACGCTCAGTAGAAGATATCCGTGGCCCTTTGAGAGACATACTCTTCTTTTATACAGTCCCTGAAATTGTTATTCTGGATAATGAGAAATCCTTCATATCGTTATCCTTAATGTCAATGATGGAAGACGAATTAGCCATACGTGTATTCAAAGTCCCACCTTACAAAAGCGAAGTGAATGGACAGATCGAAAGGTTCCATTCCACCCTGATTGAAATCATGAGGTGTCTGAAAGCCGAAGGAACCTCGCGTTCATTCGAAGAATTGCTCGAAAGGGCAACCCATGAGTACAATGACACAATACACTCAGTTACTCGAAAGAAACCCGTCGAACTTTTCTTTGGTCGTTCACCAAGAATAAGCCCGGAAGACTTCGAGAAAACCAGAGCAGATAACATAGAAAAATTAAAACAAAAACAACAGTACGATATAAAGCAGCACAATAAAAAACGAAAACCCCTAAAAAATTATAACGCAGGCGAAACTATATTCGTAAAACATAATAAAAGAATAGGAACTAAACTAACTGTTCGTTACGTTAAGGAAATAGTTTAGGAAAATAGAAATAGTACCGTTATTACAGAATCTGGTAAAACAGTGCACAAAAGTAATATTCGTAATTAATTCTCCATTGCAGCCTTATCATCTCAATAGCAAACTGCGAAGTCCAAATCCTCGATTATTCAAATTCCCAAATAATTACAATAAACCAAGGACAAGCCAAGATACAAACTGGAAACTTTAAAATAATACATGACATCGACCTAAGACTGTACGACAACTTAACAGCTGACATTACGACCGCACTTGATCATGATACTTTTAAGGACGATCCAATGTTCCCATATATTCACCATGAATTGTTGCAAATTCAAGAACTGTTGGATAACATAAAACCAAAAAAAAGTAAACGATCTTTAGACTTTATCGGGTCCGCATGGAAATGGATCGCGGGCACGCCCGACCATGAAGATTTTTTAACAATAAAGGCGAAGATGAATGACGTACTGGAAAACAATAATAGACAGGTAGTAATAAACAAATTGCTAAACGATAGGCTAAACAACATTACCAGAATTACAAATAGTATAGAAACTCTTTTTAAATCAAACAATAAACTGAGGAATGAATACGCATATAATATGCAATACAAAATTAGGTTAGTTAAAGAAGAATTAATAAACTTAAAATATGCTATAAATTTTGCAAAATCAGGCGTAGTAAACACCATGATGCTATCTCATAAAGAATTAGATTTGGCTACCAAGATTTTAGATAAAGAAAGAATTCCTTATATTTCTGTAGAAGAAGCTTTAGAATTTGCTAGCGTAAAAATTGTAAGTAACAAATCGTCTTTACTCTATATAGTTAACATTCCTATTACCACTAAAGAAATCTATGACAAAATAAAAATTAAACCCGTTAAAAGGAATAATATAATTTTAGATTTTAAAGAAAAAGTAATTTTGAAAGCCGAAAATAAATTACTCTCAATAACGAAAGAATGTAAAACTTATAGTAGTCTTTCCATATGTAATCAAAATAATTTGATAGATATAAGTAATTCATCATGTATTCCCAAACTGTTACTAAGTTCTAGTTCATTATGCAACAAAACTAATGGTCATCAGATACCCACGCTAGAAGAAATCTCCTCCGGCATCCTATTAATAAACGATTTCCAAGGACCAGTCAACATCAACAACATCCCCTACAACCTAAGCGGCACATTTCTGATCAAATTCAACAACGCTACCATTACAGTCAATAGCCAAACATTTACATCCAACGAGGTTACTCATCTCAAAATTCTACCTGCAATATTACAACCAATGCCCAAGGAAAACCAATACAGAGAACTCCTATCACTGGAAATGATGAAGGAACTCCATGTCAACAACACCAACCAGATCCAGCTTCTGAAAAATGAAAATCAAATCGAGAAATGGTACAACTATGGACTGATTGCCGTAACAATATTGCTCCTGATAATCATCACTGTTCCAAAACTACTAACTATCAGGAAAACGGAAGTCATCTTCGATAAGCGAGACGATACTCATCAAACAGCCGCAGTATCCTTACCTACAGTAACATCAGCCACAGAATCTCTACCTGCTGTAACATCAGTCGCAGAATCCTTACCTACAGTAACTTACTCAACGTTAATACCATCATTCTTCAGTAAACCACAAGTTCATCAATCCAACATGTAGCAGATGAGGACATCCGCATTTAAGAGGGGAAGAGTTAACAACGTTCCCACCGGAAACACGAGGAGCCAACGCAGTTCCCACAGGAAACTCCAACTTTACCAAAAATTGCTGATCGCGCGTCTGGATAATGGACACCGGCGTGTGAATGCAGAAATGAACTAGAGTAGCTTTTAAGTTTATTAGATTTAAGAAATTAATTGTAATTTAACTTTCAATAAAGAAAGACGCTCAATTGAGCTAAAAAATATTTTTTTTAAAACAAAATAATAAATGTTTTATTAACTTGTATAACAAAACTTATGTGGTGTTTTAAACTTAATTGATCATAGTAATAGTACCCACATAAAATGGTGACCCCGAATAAGGATACATCATAAAAATAATATAAAAGTGAATAAATAAAAGTGCCGCAGCCGATATACATACATAAAAGGAAGAGGTTTCGCAGATATACATAATAATTAACAACATGAAGAAGAGCAACGGGAAGAAACTTGTAGCCGACACAACAGAAAAAACACCGCACGAGGAAAACAAACGACCAGGAATAAATTAGCCAACTTAAACAACAACAGGACCATTATCATCTAAAGGGAAGCATTTCGCAAAACTATATTTAAAAAAAAAAAACAAAATACTGTAAAAATTCATATGTAATTTTAGGCAAATCTCTGTAGCATACAGTTTCTTGCGAGACATAGCAAATAAAATAAGAAAAATTATTAGCAAAAAAAAGGAAAAAACAATAAGAAGGAAATCAGGTGAGTGACTCTGAATTATTTTTTTTTTTAAAAAAAGGAAAAATGTATCAATTGTTCCGTTAGTTGAAACTAAATTAAAAAATTAAAATTTTTTTTTAAACATATTAATATTAAATTTTTCAAAACCACGTGTTAATTAAAAGTATTAAACACGCGGCATACAACTGTAAGCTCCCTTTAAAAATTTCTCACATTAACAATATTAAAATTAACGGTCATCTGTTGCAATTTATCGATACATGCAATTATATAAAATGTGCAGTTAGTGAATATTTCTTTCTTTGTTTCCCATCCTCTTTTGTTTTGCTTTTGGATGCAATTTTAGCCGACAAATGGGTTATTGAAATTAATCTCAGCGGTATTTTGGTAATTTTTTTTTCTCTTCTTCTACGTTAACAAAAAAAAAAAAAAACTGGAATTAAGAAATGGAATTAAGATAGGAATTAAGATAAAAACTGATAATTGAATAAAAAAATTTGTTCTTGACTTTATTTTTTTTTTGAAAGTAAAAGAAAATTAAACGTCGCCAGGAAATATTTTATTAATTACGACTTCATTTTCTTTGAAGAGTCCAAAGGAAATTCAATGTCATGTAAATAAATCGAGTAATGAAAACTTCATTTTCTTTGAGAACAGCAAAGAAAATTTAACGTTAAATTTAACCGCATTGCAATGCATACCTTTTTATTGCGTTTCTCTCCAGAAGAATGAGAACGTTTTAAGTAATTATAATAAAATAAATGATAACTGAATTTACCTTTAACTTAATTTTCTTTGCAAACAATAAGAAAATTTTAAAGTTACAATTAAACATAAAACAAATGAACTGAATTCATATTTAACCTCTACTCATATTTAACCTCTATTCATATTTAGAGTGGTGACACAGAAGAAGCGCAGGAGGAACCTAGCCGTTTCATAACAACTTTGAAGTTTCCACCATTTTGGAACAACAGGCCAGATCTCTGGTTTGTGCAAATCGAAACACAATTTCGCGTCAAACGCATAACCTCCTCACATACCAAATATGATCACTTGGTAGCATCACTGCCATCAGAAACGATGGAAGTGGTGGCCGATATTTTATTAAACCCTCCAACTATTAATAAATATGAAACGCTAAAGACACATCTCCTGGCGCGATGCACCGATTCAGAGGAGCGTAGATTGGACGCCTTACTTCACAAAATGGAGTTAGGAGATTCCAAACCCTCTGAGCTCTACAGACAGATGGAGGCCTTGGTAGGGGGAAACAGTCTCGTAAACAAATCCCTACTACGAAAATTATGGATCAATAAACTCCCAACAAACGTACAATCCTGCATCATAGCTATAGAAAACTCACACTCGCAAGAGGAAGTTTTCTCCATAGCTGATCGCATCCTGGACTCCACGTCCTCCGCCAAACTAGCTGAGATAAAAACTAGACCAGCAAACAGTAATAACAGAGATATCAGACAACTAACTCACCTGTTTAACACTCTAACGAGTCGCATCAGCAGACTCGAAAAAAGACAAGGGCATCGGTCAAGTAGTAACTCACGAAACCGATCCTATAATAGGCGCGATCAATATCACCAACGCAATGCATTCAAAGAAATTTGTTGGTACCACAAAAAATTTGGAGGCAAGGCGAAAAAATGTATATCACCCTGCCTACACGAAGCAGCAAACACAAAAAACGAGATATAGCCACATCGTCCGCGACAGCGATGTTGGGCAAACCATCATGTCGTTTATTCGCACGGGATAGATCCACAAACATTCAGTTCTTAATCGACACAGGTGCCAAAATCTCTATCGTCCCTAGAAAATTATTTAAAAAGCAAGGAACCAAATCAGACTTCCTATTAATAGCAGCAAATGGTTCACCAATTAGCACATACGGTTTCAAAACCTTAACATTAGACTTAGGACTTCGTCGCCAATTCCAGTACACTTTTATAATCGCCTCAGTGGATTACGCGATCATTGGAGCCGATTTCCTTTACAAATTCGATCTTATCGTAGACATTCGCGACAGAAAACTGAAGGACAAACAAACTACCATCGCGGTAAACTGCGTCTCGAAAGTTATTAGTTGTTGCACGCCTAAATTATATGCCCTAACTGGAGAGTTCGGTTCCATTCTGAACGAATACCCATCTCTCAAAGCTCCGCCAAATTTTAACCAACCCGTTGAGCATAACACAGTGCATCATATTTTCACAACAGGCCCACTCCCAGCCGCCCGGCCTAGAAGATTGAATCCAGAGAGATTCAAGATAGCTAAAGCGGAATTCGAGAATATGGTACAACTTGGTATATGCAGACCATCATCCTCATCCGTCGCTTCACCTCTCCACATGGTACCCAAGAAGGACTCCACCGATTGGCGACCATGTGGAGATTATAGGCAATTAAATGCCGCTACCATTTTTGATAAATATCCATTGCCGAACATACATGATTGCACAATCAATCTACATGGCTGCAAATATTTTTCAAAAATTGACCTAGTTCGGGCTTACCACCAAGTGGCGGCAGAAGACATTTTCAAGACGGCAGTAACAACACCTTTCGGCCTTTTTGAATTTTTACGTATGCCTTTTGGCGTAAAAAATGGAGCGCAGACGTTCCAAAGATTCATCAATGAAGTACTACAAGGACTTGACTTTGTTTTCGTATACGTAGATGACATTCTCGTGGGCAGCCGAACCTCAGAGGAGCATAAAAAACATCTACACATATTGTTCGACAGACTGCAAAAGTACAGCATAAATGTAAACCCACAAAAGTGTGTATTGGGTGTCAACAAACTAGAATTTCTCGGACATACCATTTCTGAACTCGGAATCGCTCCTTCTGAAAGTCGAATACGTGCAATAAAAGATTTCCCTACGCCTACTAGTGTTAAGAAACTACAACGCTTCCTAGGAATGGCAAATTTTTATCACCGTTTCCTGTCCAATATAGCACAAATAGCCATGCCTTTACACAAGTTACTCCAAAAAGGTCCTAAACGGAAGTCCAATAATGCAGAATTTTCTTGGTCAAAAGAACATGATATTGCTTTCAATACTATTAAACAAGACCTAGAAAACTACACTTTACTCGTTCACCCAGATCCTAATGCCAAAGTCAGTCTATGGGTAGACGCATCTAGTGATGCGACAGGAGCGGTGTTACAACAACTTAACGGTAATAAATGGGAACCATTGAGTTTCTTTTCAAAAAGATTAAAACCTTCCGAAACAAAATATTCCACTTTCGACCGGGAACTTTTGGCAATATATGTATCTAGCTATCAAAAGATTTAAACATTTTATAGAAGGCAGAAACCTTACCATTTTCACAGACCACAAGCCCTTGACCAGAGCCATAGGCTCGAAATCGGAAAAATCACCAAGGCAAACTACACAGTTAGATTATATCCCACCAAAAAAACATTAAAAATGTGAATTAGAAGTTCGTGGGCGCGGAAATTATTTATTGGGACAGTTTAAAACACACTTATAACAAAAAGAAGTGATATGGATTAGTCAAGATGTATCGTTAATAGCATGAAATAATTAAACTCGTGCATTTACGAACGAATTCAAAGGAATTATACAACTGCCAATTTTTATTTAAAACTCAATAAAGTATTATAATACTTACTTTTTTGAGTTTTAAATAAAAATTGGCAGTTGTATAATTCCTTTGAATTCGTTCGTAAATGCACGTGTTTAATTATTTCATGCTATTAACGATACATCTTGACTAATCCATATCACTTCTTTTTGTTATAAGTGTGTTTTAAACTGTCCCAATAAATAATTTCCGCGCCCACGAACTTCTAATTCACATTTTTAATGTTTTTTTGGTGGGATATCACTCTTTTTTGTTTTAATACATTCTAAAATAAAAGTAAATAATCTTCTGTATAAAGAAATATTATGTATTTAATTGTTCATTATATTTTTTTATTTATTTTATAAGTAGGTAATAACAAAATAGCAAAATGCAGGAATTCAAACTAATATTATTGTCTTTGTAAAAAAAAAACATAAGCTCCTTTTGAGTTTCTCGGCCAAGATTTCTTCTGCACTATGGAATCATTGATCCATAACCAGCTCGATTTTTGTTTCAACATGCTGATGTAATGACCTTGTTCGAGTGTTCCTGTATGGAATATAGCACTAATCACTTTATAATTTGAACCTCCTATATGCAATTTTGCAGAAGTGACAGCTTTGATATCGCATTGCTCAATTTTAATAAACTTTTTATTTTTCAGTTCGAATAATTTCAGTTGTATTATGAGAACAGGTGCTGCCGAAATCATTTCCGATTTACGAATCTTTTGAGTGTACGAACAATTTTTACATTGACCACTCAGGATTACTCGTTTTCCAAATTCATGATCAATAAGTTGCCATGTCGAGGGGGTTGTGAAGATAATGGTAATACGTCCTCTTGAGGTGGCCTCGGTGGATCTAACTATTTATTGAGTATACTATATTGCTTATTGTATTCTACTTATCATACCCTTTCATTTGATACCCATGTCGAGGGGGTTGTGAAGAAAATGGTAATCCGCCCTCTTGAGATGACCGCCATGGATCTAAACAGATATTGAGTATATTATATCGCTTATGGTATTCTACTTATGATACCCTTTCAATTGATACCTATGTCGAGGTGGTGGCGAAGAAATGGTAGTCCGCCCTCTTGAGACGGCCGCCATGGATATAAAGACATAGCTTATTGTATTCTACTTATCATACCCATTCATTTGATACCCATGTCGAAGGGGTTGTAAAGAAAATGGTAATCCGCCCTCTTGAGATGACCGCCGTGGATCTAACCAGATATTGAGTATACTATATTGCTTATTGTCTTCTACTTAAGATACCCTTTCATTTGATACCCATGTCGTGGGGGTTGTGTAGAAAATGGTACTGCGTCCTCTTGAGGTGGCCTCGGTGGATTTAACTATTTATTGAGTATACTATATTGCTTATTGTATTCTACTTATCATACCCTTTCATTTGATACCCATGTCGAGGAGGTTGAGAAGAAAATGGTAATCCGCCCTCTTGAGATGACAGCCATGGATCTAACCATCTATTATATCGCTTATGGTATTCTACTTATGATACCCTTTCAATTGATACCTATGTCGAGGTGGTGGTGAAGAAATGGTAGTCCGCCCTCTTGAGACAGCCGCAATGGATATAAAGACATAGCTTATTGTATTCTACTTATCATACCCTTTCATTTGATACCCATGTCGAGGGGGTTGTGAAGAAAATGGTAATGCGTCCTCTTGAGGTGGCCTCGGTGGATCTAACTATTTATTGAGTATACTATATTGCTTATTGTCTTCTACTTATCATACCCTTTCATTTGATACCCATGTCGAGGGGGTTGTGAAGAAAATGGTAATCCGCCCTCTTGAGATGACCGCCATGGATCTAACCAGATATTGAGTATATTATATCGTTTATGGTATTCTACTTATTATACCCTTTCAATTGATACCTATGTCGATGTGGTGGTGAAGAAATGGTAGTTCGTCCTCTTGAGACGGCCGCCATGGATATAAAGACATAGCTTATTGTATTCTACTTATCATACCCTTTCGTTTGATACCCATGTCGAGGGGGTTGTGAAGAAAATGGTACTGCGCCCTCTTGAGGTGGCCTCGGTGGATCTAACTTTTTATTGAGTATACTATATTGCTTATTGTATTCTACTTATCATACCCTTTCATTTGATAGCCATGTCGTGGGGGTAGTGAAGAAAATGGTAATGCGTCCTCTTCAGGTTGCCTCGGTGGATCTAACTATTTATTGAGTATACTATATTGCTTATTGTCTTCTACTTATCATACCCTTTCATTTGATACCCATGTCGAGGGGGTTGTAAAGAAAATGGTAATCCGCCCTCTTGAGATGACCGCCATGGATCTAATCAGATATTGAGTATATTATATCGCTTATGGTATTCTACTTATGATACCCTTTCAATTGATACCTATGTCGAGGTGGTGGTGAAGAAATGGTAGTCCGCCCTCTTGAGACAGCCGCCATGGATATAAAGACATAGCTTGTTGTATTCTACTTATCATACCCTTTCATTTGATACCCATGTCGAGGGGGTTGTGAAGAAAATGGTAATGCGTCCTCTTGAGGTGGCCTCGGTGGATCTAACTATTTATTGAGTATACTATATTGCTTATTGTCTTCTAATTATCATACCTTTTCATTTGATACCCATGTCGAGGGGGTTGTGAAGAAAATGGTAATCCGCCCTCTTGAGATGACCGCCATGGATCTAACCAGATATTGAGTATATTATATCGCTTATGGTATTCTACTTATGATACCCTTTCAATTGATACCTATGTCGAGGTGGTGGTGAAGAAATGGTAGTCCGCCCTCTTGAGACGGCCGCCATGGATATAAAGACATAGCTTATTGTATTCTACTTATCATACCCTTTCATTTGATACCCATGTCGAGGGGGTTGTGAAGAAAATGGTAATCCGCCCTCTTGAGGTGGCCTCGGTGGATCTAACTTTTTATTGAGTATACTATATTGCTTATTGTCTTCTACTTATCATACCCTTTCATTTGATACCCATGTCGAGCGGGTTGTGAAGAAAATGGTAATCCGCCCTCTTGAGATGACCGCCATGGATCTAATCAGATATTGAGTATATTATATCGCTTATGGTATTCTACTTATGATACCCTTTCAATTTATACCTATGTCGAGGTGGTGGTGAAGAAATGGTAGTCCGCCCTCTTGAGACGGCCGCCATGGATATAAAGACATAGCTTATTGTATTCTACTTATCATACCCTTTCGTTTGATACCCATGTCGAGGGGGTTGTGAAGAAAATGGTAATGCGTCCTCTTGAGGTGGCCTCGGTGGATCTAACTTTTTATTGAGTATACTATATTGCTTATTGTATTCTACTTATCATACCCTTTCATTTGATACCCATGTCGAGGGGGTTGAGAAGAAAATGGTAACCCGCCCTCTTGAGATGACCGCCATGGATCTAACCAGATATTGAGTATATTATATCGCTTATGGTATTCTACTTATGATACCCTTTCAATTGATACCTATGTTGAGGTGGTGGTGAAGAAATGGTAGTCCGCCCTCTTGAGACGGCCGCCATGGATATAAAGACATAGCTTATTGTATTCTACTTATCATACCCTTTCGTTTGATACCCATGTCGAGGGGGTAGTGAAGAAAATGGTACTGCGTCCTCTTGAGGTGGCCTCGGTGGATCTAACTTTTTATTGAGTATACTATATTGCTTATTGTATTCTACTTATCATACCGTTTCATTTGATACCCATATCGAGGGGGTTGTGAAGAAAATGGTAATCCGCCCTCTTGAGACGCGTACCATGCGTACACTTTTTGTTTATCATCGAAATGATAGGAAATGCTATTTCACATCAACAGTGCTGGATTTGACTAACTTGTAACGAATATGTCATATTTTTAGAAATAAATTGCGATTACGATCTCGGCATTCAGTATTACAAAATTTTACTGTACATTTGTACTGTGAACTACATGTTTTTTATAGTACCTAACGCAATCTGATACCATAGTTGCGACTAACCACTTTAAATGAATACATTTTGTTAATCATCTAATGCCATCTAGCATCAATAGTTCGAGTAAACACTTTTCGACTAACTAGTAGCACCATCTCATTTATTGAGCAATTGAAATAACTTAGAGCGCCATCTGACAGAATAATTTTGAGTACCCACTTTTTTAGACTGAAGGAGAAGAAAAAAGTTCGATTCGAAATGTAAAAAATGTAAAAATAAAGAAAACGAAGAATGATAGGAAAAAAAACTCATGGAATAATAAATTATTTATATTTTGGTTATCGGTTACAAATGAAAAATTACTTATATTGCTTATAAAAAGGTGATAAATCGCATAATTTTATAAAAAAAACACCTTGTTTTCTATGTTTAGGCGTAAATAAGGCATTAGCTGTTTGCCCTTACGAACTCGGCAAACTACCGCTTGCCTTGATCTCTCAATTCACAAACGATATAAGGCACGTGAAAGGGCAACTAAACGTCGTGGCTGATACACTCTCGCGAGCACACATAGACACTATCCACCATGAGAAATTAGACCTAACCCTTCTTTCGTCTGAACAATTAAAAGATCAAGAGCTCGTGCTCGAAGAGATTTTAAACCCAAGAGACGGCAAAAAGGTTCGGTGGTCTTTAATAAAAGTTACTATTCCATTGGAAGAGCAGGAGATTTGGTGCGAAGCTTCCACGGGAACTAACCGACCTTACGTCCCAAGGTCACTTCGTCGCGTAGTTTTTGACACAATGCATGGCCTTTCCCATCCCGGCATAAGAGCGTCAAGGAAGCTGATAACGGCTAAATATTTTTGGCCGCACATGAATTCTGACGTCAATCGATGGGCTAAGACATGCATATCTTGCCAGAAGGCAAAAGTCACAAAACACACCGTCTCTCCCCACGGAAATTTCAAGGTACCCACTGGCCGTTTTGAACACGTGCACATGGATCTAGTAGGTCCATTACCACCGTCAAACGGATATACATACCTCCTCACCATAAAAGACCGTTTTTCACATTGGCCAGAGGTTTTTCCGCTAAAAAACATTACCGCCCCAGCTGCAGCTAACGTTTTTGTACACCAATGGGTTGCTCGATATGGAGTACCAAGAACCATAACAACGGACCAAGGTCGACAGTTCGAATCCGCACTTTTCAATGATCTCTCCACTCTCTTTGGCACTCACCGTATTCGAACCACAGCTTATCACCCTCAGTCAAATGGGTCAATAGAAAGATTGCACCGCCAGATTAAGGTAGCAATTCGAGCCAGCCCTGAGCCCAAGAAATGGTACAATAGTTTACCCTGGATACTCCTAGGCATCAGATCCAGTATTATGGAAGATTTAGGCGTCTTTACGGTCAAGCATTACGATTACCTGGGGAATTAATAGCCGATGACAATACAAAAAACCTAACTCTAAACACAAGCATTGCAAAAGAAATGTGCGAAACAATAGCAAATATTCGACCGCAACTTTCGCGTAAACGAACACAAACAAAAATTTTCATACCTCAAGATTTATTCACTACTCCATACGTTTTTGTGCGCGAAGAAATTTATAAAGGCAGCTTACATCCACCTTATAGTGGACCACACAAAGTAATAACAAGACACGAAAAGTTTTTTAAAATTTTACTCCAAGATCAAGAACGCGTAATAACAATTGATAGACTGAAACCCGCTTTCATATGCAATTCAGAGCCACTCACGGAAGTTCCCGATAATATTAAAAAATATGAAAGGAAAGTTACTTTCAAATTATAGATAAATATTTTATATATACGTAATTAAAAAAAAAAAAAAATAATAATAATAATACCTAATAAAAATAAACATAAAAGAATATAAAACATAATTGCGAATAACATTAGGAATGTATCATATTTTTACTTATAAGAGAATTTTTGAACTTGAATTATCATTACTTTTGTTAAAGGGGGAGTGATGTAGCCACCCTTTATTATCTTTCTAAATTTTATCAGTATCTATCTAAATATTAAGTAGCAATCAACCATTAGCTAGAATATGCAAAACTCAATCTCGCACGAACTGTTATCAAAAATAACGGTAGTCTTTAAGAGAGCTACAGCCGAACGCAAAGACATTTTATTCATTGCTAAATAATTCGTGCTGCGACACAGTCAAGAGTTTTTGCTTTCGGCTGCGAGCCAAAAATTAAATCATTAGTTAGTGATCTCAATAATTATATAAAACCACGCGAAATATATAATGTATAACAAAACTTATGTGGTGTTTTAAACTTAATTGATCATAGTAATAGTACCCACAAGAAGCTTTGCTCGAATTTGTGGAATACAACAATCTAGTTATTGCAAAATAGAGGGGCAGAACCAACCTTCGTCGATGCTAGACGAAGGGAAGTCATAGATATAGCTCTATGCAGCAACCGGATGTTGACAAGACTGACCAACTGGGAGGTGATGGATCGGACGACTACGTCAGATCACAGAGCCATTTCATTTGAGATAGCGTACGGAACCCCGGGCAGGGGAGACGGAATTAGAACAGCGAGAATTCCCCGCAACACGGACACGTCTAGATATACGGAAATGTTGCGCAGGAATCTCGGGGAGCGCGTGCCAAGGGCACCGAAAACCACAAGAGAAGCAGAGTCTCAGTTGCATGTCCTGCAGACAGCGATAGAGAACGCTTTTCGAGTGGCGTGTCCTCTTACGTCAGTGGATGACCATGATCCCACACCCTAGTGGTGTAGGGAAGTGGAGAAACTGAAGAAAGAGGTCAGAAGGGCTTTCAACCAAGCGATGAGGTGCAATGACCCGGTTGCCTGGGAGAATTACAAAGCCAAGAAAAGAGAAATGAAACAAATTCTGCGACGACGGAAAAGGGAGTCGTGGAGGGACTTCTGCTCGAGCATGGAGAGCATATCTGAGGCCAGCAGACTTCAGAAAATGATCTCCAGGGACCCGGTCTCCAAAGTCGGACTCGTTCGTGACTCGTCGGGGAGGATGGCGGAGACGCTGGAGGAAACCAACAAGATCCAGATGGAAGTTCACTTTCCTGGTAGCTATATCTCGGGTAAATCTTGGGCTATTCGTAACAGAATGGCTACAAGGATGAACCGAGAGGAGGCTAACGGGGTGGTGACAGAGTGTTACATAAACTAAGACACAAAAAAAATCTCTAATAAGCAAAACAAATGACTTGAAACTCGCCAGCACAAGTACCGAACGAAAACCCAATATGTACCTTATCAGCAGAGGTATCGGGTTACGTCGGAAGAAGTGCAAGAAAAATTCTTAATATTCACAGACATTTCACACATGTCCAGAAACTGTGAAAAAATGTAAAGAAAGCGAAAATCCTCAACTAGGGAATTACTTTATAATATCTTTTGGGGGTAATTTAACGTAACTTGACCCACCCGATCTAGCGCAACTTACAATGCGCCGCGTGAGAAACGCGCGGTAAGCAAGTTGCGCAGGTGGGAAAAAGTTCAAGGGCGCGTAATTCCCAGCCTGAGGCAAATTTTCCTTGCCACCACCGGCGGGTGGCGATTTTAAGAAAGCGAGTGTTGTTCTACCCATAATCCTTGGCGGGCGCGAGTATCGGAAGTAGCAGAATAGAAATTTTAACCTTTATTAGAAATTTTAGCGTTTATTAAATATTTGTTAAATAACAGTTTGTGATTAAGTGATAAAAAAATTATATCGAAATAGAAATTTTAGCGTGGAATAGAAATTTTAACGTTTTAACGGGTACATACAGATGCGAAGTGATTTAAACCTCCACATTTTAAACACGCCCTCTTCCACGCCGGACACTTTCCTTTCTGGTGAGACCCTGAACAAAATCTACAATTTATGACGTCTCCACTTTGCTGAGTATTCCTAAAAATTTTTGAATCTTTATCACAAGTATTATTTTAAAATGTTTTTATTAGCTCGCTTTCCTGTCTGTCTGTTTGTCCGGTACAAATCTTGCAATCGATTTTTTGACTACTTCCGGTTACCCGATCACCCTGAAATTTTGCACACAGCTTCAGCTCCGATGACAATGCAATATGGTATACTCATTATACCGTTAGATCCATGGCGGAGGACTATAGAGGACGGATTACTGTTTTCTTCACGGAACAAATTTTGCATTCGATTTTTCAAATACTTCCGGATATCCTATCATGGTGAAATTTTGCACACAGCTTTAGCTGTGATGGCAATGCAATATGGTACATACCTTTAGTCCATGGAGGCCGTCTCAGGAGGGCGGATTGAAATATTCTTCACAAACCCTTCAACATGGATATCAAATGAAATGGTACGTTAAGTAGAACACCATAAGCAATATAGTAAACTCAATTTATCGTTTGGTCCATGGCGGTCATCTCCAGAGGGCGGATTACCATTTTCTTCACAACCCGCTCTATATGGGTATCAAATGAAAGAGCATCATAAGACGAATGCAATAAGCCATGCCCTTAGATCCATGGCAGACTCCTCAGGAGGGTGGGTTACCATTTTTTTTCAGAACCCTTTCGACATGGGTATCAAATGAAAGGGTCTCGACATGGGTATCAAATGAAAGGGAATCATGTGTCGAATGCAATAAGCTATGTCTTTAGATCCATGGCGACCTCCTCAGGAGGGCCGGTTACCATTCTCTTCAGAACCCTTTCGACATGGGTATCAAATGAAAGGGTATGATAAGTAAAACAACATAAGCAATACAATATACTCAGAACCTCATTGGGTCCATGGCGGCCTACTCAGGAGGGTGGGTTACCATTCTCTTCAGAACCCTTTCGACATGAGTGTCAAATGAAAGGGTATGATAAGTAGAATACCATAAGCAATATATTATCCTCAATATTTCGTTTGGTCCATGGCGGCCATCTCAAGAGAACGGATTAACATTTTATTCACACCCCCTCGACATGGGTATCAAACGAAAGGGCATCAAAAGTAATGCAATAAGCTATGTCCTTAGATCCATGGCGACCTCCTCAGGAGGGCCGGTTACCATTATCTTCAGAACCCTTTCGACATGGGTATCAAATGAAAGGGTATGATAAGTAAAACAACATAAGCAATACAATATACTCAGAACCTCATTGGGTCCATGGCGGCCTACTCAGGAGGGTGGGTTACCATTCTCTTCAGAACCCTTTCGACATGAGTGTCAAATGAAAGGGTATGATAAGTGAAATACCATAAGCAATATATTATCCTCAATATTTCGTTTGGTCCATGGCGGCCATCTCAAGAGAACGGATTAACATTTTCTTCACACCCCCTCGACATGGGTATCAAACGAAAGGGCATCAAAAGTAATGCAATAAGCTATGTCCTTAGATCCATGGCGACCTCCTCAGGAGGGCCGGTTACCATTCTCTTCAGAACCCTTTCGACATGGGTATCAAATGAAAGGGTATGATAAGTAAAACACCATAAGCAATACAATATACTCAGAACCTCATTAGGTCCATGGCGGCCTACTCAGGAGGGTGAGTTACCATTCTCTTCAGAACCCTTTCGACATGGGTATCAAATAAAAGGGTATCATAAGTAAAACACCACAAGCAATACAATATACTCAGAACCTCATTAGGTCCTTGGCGGCCTACTCAGGAGGGCCGGTTACCATTCTCTTCAGAACCCTTTCGACATGGGTATCAAATGAAAGGGTATGATAAGTAAAACACCATAAGCAATACAATATACTCAGAACCTCATTAGGTCCATGGCGGCCTACTCAGGATGGTGAGTTACCATTTGAAGTGGGAGGAGCGACTCCTGAATGCGCTTTTAGAGTATAACGAAATTCCTCTCAACTTCATAAAAATTTGCAGTAGGATAAATAAATTATATTTTTATTTAATTTATTCTTTCATTAGGATTTTCCTGGATTCTCTTATTTTTTTTTTTAAAACATTTATTTAAGTTTTAAATTTAATGACTTTATTTTAAAACGGCGGTTAAATTATATAACCGAAAGTTTTTTTATTTCATCAATGAAAACTTATATTACGACAATTAATGTATACTGACAATGAACACAATATAATAAGACTATTCTGTTAGACTATTAACGTAAAACTAATACATTTCTATTTTTTATTTTTCATGTCAATGAATCAGTGTATCTATGTTTGAATACATTTAATACTTGTACAGTGTAAGCGTACGTGATTGTGATTTCCCTAGAGTGTATTTCCAAAGTAGTAGTGAAAATGACGTAACGCACACTGTACTCCAAAATTGTAAGTACACGTATTTAAATTAGAAAATTAAACTCGCAATAAGATAACAACAAAATTAATGCGTAGCGACCGCTACATAACTCCCCCTTCAGCGTTAGCGTCTATAAAAAAAATATTAAAATCATGATTAAAAACTTACTTTACAATCGAAACCGAACTCTTTTCTTCGAACTACGTGTTACCGGCTTATTACTGTCTTCGTTTCTTTCTATGTGTGCCGGTTTTAGTCTATCAATAGATACTTTTACTACCTTCCCGTTAACATCTATCGAAAAATTTTTTTCTCCCCTTTTGATCACTCTATACGGTCCTTCATATGGATTTTGCAATGAACTTCTCATCCTATCCGTCCTCAGGAAAACAAATTCGCAGTCCCTTAATCCCTTTGGCACAAAGAAATCTTTCTTTTGTTCACGCGAGTCCGTTGGAACAATATTTCTCATATGGTTTCTTAGCATTGCCAAAAAATCTGTTGGGTCTGATATAATCTCTGTGTCTCTTATGAAGAACTCTCCTGGGATTCTTAGCGCTTGACCGTATACTAACTCTGCTGGACTACACTTTAGATCTTCTTTTATTGTAGTTCGCATACCCAGCAAAATAGCTGGTAAATGCAGTAACCAGTTCGGATTATTCATCTTGGCTCTCAATGATTCTTTAAGTTGTCTATGAAGCCTCTCTACCATTCCATTCGCTTGCGGATGATATGCCGTTGTTCTGATCCTATGTGTACCTAAAAGCTTCGAGAATTCCTCAAACATTTTTCCTTCAAACTGACCTCCTTGGTCAGTGGTAACCGTCAATGGAATTCCGAATCTTGGAAAATACTGTTCGTACAATGTTCTAACTACCATCTGTGCAGTGATATTTTTAAGAGGATAGACTTCGGGCCACCTGGTGAAACGGTCCACGATCGTTAATAAATACGTGAATCTTTCTGCTGGCTGGAGTGGTCCAACTATGTCTATATGAATGTGTTCGAACCTTCCTGTTGGCGCCTTAAATTTTTCGACTGGGGATTTAGTATGTCTATCAATCTTGGCTTTCTGGCATTCTATGCATGTTTTCGCCCATAAATTAATTTCGCTGCTCATCCTAGGCCAAAAATATTTTCCTGTTATCAGCTTTCTTGTACTTCGAATACCTGGGTGTGCTAAATTATGTACAATGTTAAAAACTTCTCTTCGTAGAGTTTTTGGAATGAACGGTCTGTCTCTACCTGTTGAACATTCTAGCCAAATTTTATTACTTGTTGCAGGTACATCTTTTCCTATTAATATTATTCTTGAATTTCTACCAGAATCTTCCATTAAATACTTTAATTCTAAATCATCTTTCTGTTCTTCTGCAATAATTTCTAAATCTATTTTCTTTTCTTTAATCGCGTCACAATCCTTACTATCTGTCTCTACTCGGGATAATGTATCCGCTACTACGTTAGCTTTCCCTTTGATATATCTAATATCCGACGTAAATTGCGTAATGTAATCCAACTGTCTCGCCTGTCTTGGACTTCTTTCAGCTTTTGTCCATATTGCCGAAGTTAGCGGCTTGTGGTCTGTGAAAATTGTAAACTCACGACCTTCCAGAAAATGTCTAAAATGTTTAATTGCCAAACATATGGCTAAAAGTTCTCTATCGAAGGTTGAATATTTCGATTCCGCGGCGCTTAATTTTTTCGAATAAAATGCTAGTGGTTCAGGCCCATTCTTGCCTGTTTGCTCCAGCATTGCTCCTACAGCCACGTTCGATGCATCAACTGTTAAACTAAAAATCGCGTTCTCAGAGGGATGAACTAATAGAGTTGCTGAAGTAAATGCGTTCTTAGCTTTGACAAAAGCGTCCTCGCATTCCTTTGTCCACTCTAAATTCTTCACTTTCTTACCTTTTTTAAGCTCTTTGGCTAAATGACTATGAATTGGACTTAAAATTTCTGCTAGTCGAGGAATGAATCTATGGAAGTAGTTTATCATTCCTATAAACTGTTGTGCCTCTTTTATCGATTTGGGTGACGGAAAATTTCTAATTAATTTAACCCTGTCTTCTGATGGAAGTATTCCGTCCTTTGTAATTTTGTGGCTTAAAAATTCCAATGTATGAACACCAAAAAGACATTTCCCTGGATTAATGTTGATTCCAAATTTTTCAAGTCTTCCAAAAACTTTTTCCAAATGAGCTTTGTGCTCTTCTTCGTCCTTGCTTGCTACAAGAATGTCATCAATGTAAACGAAAATAAATTCTAGTCCGTTTAGTACTTGATCCATAAAACGTTGAAAAGTTTGGGCAGCGTTCCTAAGACCGAAGGGCATTCGAGTAAATTCGAATAAACCGAAAGGTGTAGTAATAGCTGTCTTGAAAATATCTTCCTCTGCCATAGGTATATGGTGATATGCTCTAACCAAATCAATTTTCGAAAATACCGTGCACCCATTCAAATTCAACGTGAAATTTTGGATGTGTGGAATTGGGTACCTATCTGGGATTGTTATTGCATTAAGTCTTCTATAATCACCACAAGGTCGCCAGTCTGAACAGTTCTTTTTCGGTACCATATGTAAAGCGGAAGAAGCTGAGGAAGAGGATGGTCTACATAAACCTAACTTAATCATATGGTCAAATTCCAATTTTGCTATTTTGAATTTATTGTTGTCAAGTCTTCTAGGTCTAGAAAAAGGTAACTGACCTTTTGTTTGGACAATGTTGTGTAGTACTGGTAAGTCATAACGAGGTGGTTGGGTTAGTGAGGGAAATTTTGATAGTATTTTGCCGTATCCACTGTCAAAGGAACAATGCCTGGGTGATGGACTGTCTGCCTTAATCATAATTCCGTTAACACTCAACTCAGTATCGCCGTCGATTAAACGTTTCCTTTTAAGATCAACCAATAAATTAAATTGCGTAAGGAAATCTGCACCAATTATAGGTTTATTGACACTAGCTACTATAAATGGAAATGTTAAATCTCTTCTTAAACCGAAATCGATTTTCAACAGTTTATTTCCATATGTGTTTATCGTCGAACCATTAGCTGCTGAAAGAATAAAATTAGGATCTTTCTTGTATTTGCCAAAATAAACGTTAGGAACAACTGATAATTCAGCTCCTGTATCTATCAGAAATTTAAATTTATTTTCTTTATCAAAAACAAATAGTCTACATGACTTTCTTGGAATAACATTTTTACAACACGCTGAAGGGATACTTAGTTTTTTGAATTCTTATAACTACATGGTTTAACACATCTTTTGGCATTATCTCCAAATTTAAAGTGAAACCAGCAAAAAGGCTTATTATTTTCTTTATGTCTGCTATTTGAACGACTTCTACTTCTTGATCTAAATCCGTGTTGAAAATTATTATTTTTATTATTAATAGTAAGTCTCTTGATTAAATTTGCTAAATCTTCAATTTTATTCTCCAGTAAGGTTATTTTCTTTTTAACATCAAGGCTATTTATGCTGAAATCTTCTTTGTTCAGGAAAGGATTTGCCGAATTGTTACCGATTGCCGAAATGAATTTAAATTTAGATGCTTCGAAAATCTTGTCTGCTAACAAAATCAAATCTTGAATATTCTGCTTTCCAGATGCCATTAGAGCAATATTTATATCCGAAGGCAGTTTCCGCATCCATAACTTCTTGATTAATTCTTTCCCTAAATGTGTTGATGTTCCAGCCAAAATGTCCATTGATCTGTAGAAGTCTGACGGTTTCCTGTCTCCCATCTCCGAGTTGGATAAGAGTTGCTCCAACTTATTCTCTTCAGATTCCGTGAAGCGTTGAATCAAGGTCGATTTAAAGGCCTCGTATTTGCCCTCCTGAGGTGGGTTTTGAATGAAATCCAAAACATTCATAATTATTTCTAAGGGAAGCGCCTGGATGACATGCTCATATTTCGTATCATCCAGCCTAACTCCCTTAGAATGAAATTGGCTTTCCGCCAAAACAAACCATGCTTCTGGACACGGTGACCAAAAGGAGGGTAGTTTAACGGCAGAAGCGTTGATTTCACTATTTGCAAAAGTATCCCCCGAATTTTGCACACTCATTATTTTCACACTATATAGGCACTAACGTAACACGAAATTCTTTTAAAATCAAAGAAAAGAGTTTCGATTCACTTAAAATTCGCGGAACTTCTTATAAATTAATTTCGCGGACGATAGCGTTGACGGAGGACTCAAACTTTAAAACCGTCCGTTAAATAAGGAAAATTTCGACTTTTAAAAGAAAAGATCATATAAATCAATTAAAGAAGAGAAATTAAATCAGAAATTCACTACTACCAGGAAAAGTTTTGTATTTTAAAAAGAAAATTTTTGTGTTTTGTTTTTTTTTTAAAAGAAATTAAAAATGGTGAAAATTATTAATTTAAAATGAACTTAACTTCCCTTAAAAGTTTTATTGAATCTTCTTTCTTTTCCTCTCTTACGTGTATTCTTTCTTCTTTTTTTTAAAAAACCTTCTTCTTAAAATTGTTCTTTTATTCTTTCTTCTTTCTTCTTATGAATTTTCTATTTTATTTTTGAATTAAAATCCTCTTCTTTTTTTTTGTAATACCTCAATCTTCTTTTTTAAAATTGTAGGAAAAACTTCTTTCTTCGTTTCGGGGTCACCAGATGAAGTGGGAGGAGCGACTCCTGAATGCGCTTTTAGAGTATAACGAAATTCCTCTCAACTTCATAAAAATTTGCAGTAGGATAAATAAATTATATTTTTATTTAATTTATTCTTTCATTAGGATTTTCCTGGATTCTCTTATTTTTTTTAAACATTTAAATTTAACGACTTTATTTTAAAACGGCGGTTAAATTATATAACCGAAAGTTTTTTATTTCATCAATGAAAACTTATACTACGACAATTAATGTATACTGACAATGAACACAATATAATAAGGCTATTCAGTTAGACTATTAACGTAAAACTAATACATTTCTATTTTTTATTTTTCATGTCAATGAATCAGTGTATCTATGTTTGAATACATTTAATACTTGTACAGTGTAAGCGTACGTGATTGTGATTTCCCTAGAGTGTATTTCCAAAGTAGTAGTGAAAATGACGTAACGCACACTGTACTCCAAAATTGTAAGTACACGTATTTAAATTAGAAAATTAAACTCGCAATAAGATAACAACAAAATTAATGCGTAGCGACCGCTACACCATTCTCTTCAGAACCCTTTCGACATGGGTGTCAAATGAAAGGGTATGATTAGTAGAATACCATAAGCAATATATAATCCTCAATATTTCGTTTGGTCCATGGGCGCCCATCTCAAGAGGACGGATTAACATTTCCTTCACAACCCCTCGACATGGGTATCAAACGAAAGGGCATCATAAGTAATGCAATAAGCTATGTCTTTAGATCCATGACGACCTCCTCAGGAGGGCCGGTTACCATTCTCTTCAGAACTCTTTCGACATGGGTATCAAATGAAAAAAACAAATTCGCAGTCCCTTAATCCCTTTGGCACAAAGAAATCTTTCTTTTGTTCACGCGAGTCCGTTGGAACAATATTTCTCATATGGTTTCTTAGCATTGCCAAAAAATCTGTTGGGTCTGATATAATCTCTGTGTCTCTTATGAAGAACTCTCCTGGGATTCTTAGCGCTTGACCGTATACTAACTCTGCTGGACTACACTTTAGATCTTCTTTTATTGTAGTTCGCATACCCAGCAAAATAGCTGGTAAATGCAGTAACCAGTTCGGATTATTCATCTTGGCTCTCAATGATTCTTTAAGTTGTCTATGAAGCCTCTCTACCATTCCATTCGCTTGCGGATGATATGCCGTTGTTCTGATCCTATGTGTACCTAAAAGCTTCGAGAATTCCTCAAACATTTTTCCTTCAAACTGACCTCCTTGGTCAGTGGTAACCGTCAATGGAATTCCGAATCTTGGAAAATACTGTTCGTACAATGTTCTAACTACCATCTGTGCAGTGATATTTTTAAGAGGATAGACTTCGGGCCACCTGGTGAAACGGTCCACGATCGTTAATAAATACGTGAATCTTTCTGCTGGCTGGAGTGGTCCAACTATGTCTATATGAATGTGTTCGAACCTTCCTGTTGGCGCCTTAAATTTTTCGACTGGGGATTTAGTATGTCTATCAATCTTGGCTTTCTGGCATTCTATGCATGTTTTCGCCCATAAATTAATTTCGCTGCTCATCCTAGGCCAAAAATATTTTCCTGTTATCAGCTTTCTTGTACTTCGAATACCTGGGTGTGCTAAATTATGTACAATGTTAAAAACTTCTCTTCGTAGAGTTTTTGGAATGAACGGTCTGTCTCTACCTGTTGAACATTCTAGCCAAATTTTATTACTTGTTGCAGGTACATCTTTTCCTATTAATATTATTCTTGAATTTCTACCAGAATCTTCCATTAAATACTTTAATTCTAAATCATCTTTCTGTTCTTCTGCAATAATTTCTAAATCTATTTTCTTTTCTTTAATCGCGTCACAATCCTTACTATCTGTCTCTACTCGGGATAATGTATCCGCTACTACGTTAGCTTTCCCTTTGATATATCTAATATCCGACGTAAATTGCGTAATGTAATCCAACTGTCTCGCCTGTCTTGGACTTCTTTCAGCTTTTGTCCATATTGCCGAAGTTAGCGGCTTGTGGTCTGTGAAAATTGTAAACTCACGACCTTCCAGAAAATGTCTAAAATGTTTAATTGCCAAACATATGGCTAAAAGTTCTCTATCGAAGGTTGAATATTTCGATTCCGCGGCGCTTAATTTTTTCGAATAAAATGCTAGTGGTTCAGGCCCATTCTTGCCTGTTTGCTCCAGCATTGCTCCTACAGCCACGTTCGATGCATCAACTGTTAAACTAAAAATCGCGTTCTCAGAGGGATGAACTAATAGAGTTGCTGAAGTAAATGCGTTCTTAGCTTTGACAAAAGCGTCCTCGCATTCCTTTGTCCACTCTAAATTCTTCACTTTCTTACCTTTTTTAAGCTCTTTGGCTAAATGACTATGAATTGGACTTAAAATTTCTGCTAGTCGAGGAATGAATCTATGGAAGTAGTTTATCATTCCTATAAACTGTTGTGCCTCTTTTATCGATTTGGGTGACGGAAAATTTCTAATTAATTTAACCCTGTCTTCTGATGGAAGTATTCCGTCCTTTGTAATTTTGTGGCTTAAAAATTCCAATGTATGAACACCAAAAAGACATTTCCCTGGATTAATGTTGATTCCAAATTTTTCAAGTCTTCCAAAAACTTTTTCCAAATGAGCTTTGTGCTCTTCTTCGTCCTTGCTTGCTACAAGAATGTCATCAATGTAAACGAAAATAAATTCTAGTCCGTTTAGTACTTGATCCATAAAACGTTGAAAAGTTTGGGCAGCGTTCCTAAGACCGAAGGGCATTCGAGTAAATTCGAATAAACCGAAAGGTGTAGTAATAGCTGTCTTGAAAATATCTTCCTCTGCCATAGGTATATGGTGATATGCTCTAACCAAATCAATTTTCGAAAATACCGTGCACCCATTCAAATTCAACGTGAAATTTTGGATGTGTGGAATTGGGTACCTATCTGGGATTGTTATTGCATTAAGTCTTCTATAATCACCACAAGGTCGCCAGTCTGAACAGTTCTTTTTCGGTACCATATGTAAAGCGGAAGAAGCTGAGGAAGAGGATGGTCTACATAAACCTAACTTAATCATATGGTCAAATTCCAATTTTGCTATTTTGAATTTATTGTTGTCAAGTCTTCTAGGTCTGGAAAAAGGTAACTGACCTTTTGTTTGGACAGAGTGTACTATGTTGTGTAGTACTGGTAAGTCATAACGAGGTGGTTGGGTTAGTGAGGGAAATTTTGATAGTATTTTGCCGTATCCACTGTCAAAGGAACAATGCCTGGGTGATGGACTGTCTGCCTTAATCATAATTCCGTTAACACTCAACTCAGTATCGCCGTCGATTAAACGTTTCCTTTTAAGATCAACCAATAAATTAAATTGCGTAAGGAAATCTGCACCAATTATAGGTTTATTGACACTAGCTACTATAAATGGAAATGTTAAATCTCTTCTTAAACCGAAATCGATTTTCAACAGTTTATTTCCATATGTGTTTATCGTCGAACCATTAGCTGCTGAAAGAATAAAATTAGGATCTTTCTTGTATTTGCCAAAATAAACGTAAGGAACAACAGATAATTCAGCTCCTGTATCTATCAGAAATTTAAATTTATTTTCTTTATCAAAAACAAATAGTCTACATGACTTTCTTGGAATAACATTTTTACAACACGCTGAAGGGATACTTAGTTTTTTGAATTCTTATAACTACATGGTTTAACACATCTTTTGGCATTATCTCCAAATTTAAAGTGAAACCAGCAAAAAGGCTTATTATTTTCTTTATGTCTGCTATTTGAACGACTTCTACTTCTTGATCTAAATCCGTGTTGAAAATTATTATTTTTATTATTAATAGTAAGTCTCTTGATTAAATTTGCTAAATCTTCAATTTTATTCTCCAGTAAGGTTATTTTCTTTTTAACATCAAGGCTATTTATGCTGAAATCTTCTTTGTTCAGGAAAGGATTTGCCGAATTGTTACCGATTGCCGAAATGAATTTAAATTTAGATGCTTCGAAAATCTTGTCTGCTAACAAAATCAAATCTTGAATATTCTGCTTTCCAGATGCCATTAGAGCAATATTTATATCCGAAGGCAGTTTCCGCATCCATAACTTCTTGATTAATTCTTTCCCTAAATGTGTTGATGTTCCAGCCAAAATGTCCATTGATCTGTAGAAGTCTGACGGTTTCCTGTCTCCCATCTCCGAGTTGGATAAGAGTTGCTCCAACTTATTCTCTTCAGATTCCGTGAAGCGTTGAATCAAGGTCGATTTAAAGGCCTCGTATTTGCCCTCCTGAGGTGGGTTTTGAATGAAATCCAAAACATTCATAATTATTTCTAAGGGAAGCGCCTGGATGACATGCTCATATTTCGTATCATCCAGCCTAACTCCCTTAGAATGAAATTGGCTTTCCGCCAAAACAAACCATGCTTCTGGACACGGTGACCAAAAGGAGGGTAGTTTAACGGCAGAAGCGTTGATTTCACTATTTGCAAAAGTATCCCCCGAATTTTGCACACTCATTATTTTCACACTATATAGGCACTAACGTAACACGAAATTCTTTTAAAATCAAAGAAAAGAGTTTCGATTCACTTAAAATTCGCGGAACTTCTTATAAATTAATTTCGCGGACGATAGCGTTGACGGAGGACTCAAACTTTAAAACCGTCCGTTAAATAAGGAAAATTTCGACTTTTAAAAGAAAAGATCATATAAATCAATTAAAGAAGAGAAATTAAATCAGAAATTCACTACTACCAGGAAAAGTTTTGTATTTTAAAAAGAAAATTTTTGTGTTTTGTTTTTTTTTTAAAAGAAATTAAAAATGGTGAAAATTATTAATTTAAAATGAACTTAACTTCCCTTAAAAGTTTTATTGAATCTTCTTTCTTTTCCTCTCTTACGTGTATTCTTTCTTCTTTTTTTTAAAAAACCTTCTTCTTAAAATTGTTCTTTTATTCTTTCTTCTTTCTTCTTATGAATTTTCTATTTTATTTTTGAATTAAAATCCTCTTCTTTTTTTTTGTAATACCTCAATCTTCTTTTTTAAAATTGTAGGAAAAACTTCTTTCTTCGTTTCGGGGTCACCAGATGAAGTGGGAGGAGCGACTCCTGAATGCGCTTTTAGAGTATAACGAAATTCCTCTCAACTTCATAAAAATTTGCAGTAGGATAAATAAATTATATTTTTATTTAATTTATTCTTTCATTAGGATTTTCCTGGATTCTCTTATTTTTTTTAAACATTTAAATTTAACGACTTTATTTTAAAACGGCGGTTAAATTATATAACCGAAAGTTTTTTATTTAATCAATGAAAACTTATACTACGACAATTAATGTATACTGACAATGAACACAATATAATAAGGCTATTCAGTTAGACTATTAACGTAAAACTAAGACATTTCTATTTTTTATTTTTCATGTCAATGAATCAGTGTATCTATGTTTGAATACATTTAATACTTGTACAGTGTAAGCGTACGTGATTGTGATTTCCCTAGAGTGTATTTCCAAAGTAGTAGTGAAAATGACGTAACGCACACTGTACTCCAAAATTGTAAGTACACGTATTTAAATTAGAAAATTAAACTCGCAATAAGATAACAACAAAATTAATGCGTAGCGACCGCTACACCATTCTCTTCAGAACCCTTTCGACATGGGTGTCAAATGAAAGGGTATGATTAGTAGAATACCATAAGCAATATATAATCCTCAATATTTCGTTTGGTCCATGGGCGCCCATCTCAAGAGGACGGATTAACATTTCCTTCACAACCCCTCGACATGGGTATCAAACGAAAGGGCATCATAAGTAATGCAATAAGCTATGTCTTTAGATCCATGACGACCTCCTCAGGAGGGCCGGTTACCATTCTCTTCAGAACTCTTTCGACATGGGTATCAAATGAAAGGGTATGATAAGTAAAACAACATAAGCAATACAATATACTCAGAACCTCATTAGGTCCATGGCGGCCTACTCAGGAGAGGGGGTTACCATTCTCTTGAGAACCATTTCGACATGGGTATCAAATGAAAGGGTATGATAAGTAAAACACCATAAGCAATACAATATACTCAGAACCTCATTAGGTCCATGGCGGCCTACTCAGGAGGGTGAGTTACCATTCTCTTCAGAACCCTTTCGACATGGGTATCAAATGAAAGGGTATGATAAGTAAAACACCATAAGCAATACAATATACTCAGAACCTCATTAGGTCCATGGCGGCCTACTCAGGATGGTGAGTTACCATTCTCTTCAGAACCCTTTCGACATGGGTATCAAATGAAAGGGTATGATAAGTAAAACACCATAAGCAATACAATATACTCTGAACCTCATTAGGTCCATGGCGGCCTACTCAGGAGGGTGAGTTACCATTCTCTTCAGAACCCTTTCGACATGGGTATCAAATGAAAGGGTATGATAAGTAAAACACCATAAGCAATACAATATACTCAGAACCTCATTAGGTCCATGGCGGCCTACTCAGGATGGTGAGTTACCATTCTCTTCAGAACCCTTTCGACATGGGTGTCAAATGAAAGGGTATGATTAGTAGAATACCATAAGCAATATATTATCCTCAATATTTCGTTTGGTCCATGGCGGCCATCTAAAGAGAACGGATTAACATTTTCTTCACACCCCCTCGACATGGGTATCAAACGAAAGGGCATCATAAGTAATGCAATAAGCTATGTCTTTAGATCCATGACGACCTCCTCAGGAGGGCCGGTTACCATTCTCTTCAGAACCCTTTCGACATGGGTATCAAATGAAAGGGTATGATAACTAAAACAACATAAGCAATACAATATACTCAGAATCTCATTAGGTCCATGGCGGCCTACTCAGGAGAGTGGGTTACCATTCTCTTCAGAACCCTTTCGACATGGGTATCAAATGAAAGAGTATGATAAGTAAAACACCATAAGCAATACAATATACTCAGAACCTCATTAGGTCCATGGCGGCCTACTCAGGAGGGTGGGTTACCATTCTCTTCAGAACCCTTTCGACATGGGTGTCAAATGAAAGTGTATGATAAGTAGAATACCATAAGCAATATATTATCGTCAATATTTCGTTTGGTCCATGGCGCCCATCGCAAGAGGAGGGATTAACATTTCCTTCACAACCCCCTCGACATGGGTATCAAACGAAAGGGCATCAAAAGTAATGCAATAAGCTATGTCCTTAGATCCATGGCGACCTCCTCAGGAGGGCCGGTTACCATTCTCTTCAGAACCCTTTCGACATGGGTATCAAATGAAAGGGTATGATAAGTAAAACAACATAAGCAATACAATATACTCAGAACATCATTAGGTCCATGGCGACCTCCTCAGGAGGGTGGGTTACCATTCTCTTCAGAGCACGGCTTACCATTTTCATCACAACACCCGCGACGTAGGTACTACAGAAAAGAATGTGATAAGTAGAATACAATAAGCTATATGAGGTCATTGTAAATTTAACTTGGCGGCTGACATAAACTGGTGGATTGCCTAACTTTACAACAACCTTCACATGTATCAGTTACATAATTTAAATTAATACGGTAAATTATTCAAAGTAAAATGAAAGATAAAAGTTTCAGATAATCACGACTCAAATTTAATTTATAAATGTTTTTATATGAAGAAAGCAGTTAAATACAATCAAAAGTCAGCTAAGCGCTTTTCAGTAAAAGAGTAGTTGCGAGCACTCACGAGTGAAAATAGTAAAAATGATCAAAAAAGAGATGCAGCTAATATTGAAATAAAAATCATATAAAATTAATTTAGCTTACTCCTTCATTTTAATTTTCAGGAATATCAAAACTAAAAAGATTGGTATATTATTAGTAGATTTAGGTAACAATTTTCCACATGTATCCGTCATAATATCATGACCATGTTAAAAAGTGATTGTAAAATGTCGCACACAAGACTAAAAAGCATATAATAATTATTAGATAAAAAAAACTTTTTAACACGTTTTTATAACGAACTAAAAAGTATAAAATAATGGCACTATCCCCATACAGATTTAGAACCTCAAACATATTTCTAACACCATACAGATAGTCCTGAAAATTTGTGATTGTGAATTTGTAATAGCTATGAAAATATATGTAAAATTTTAAACGAAAAAACGTGGGGCGCATGCTATAGACAATAGTAAGGAGTGTTGGGTTGAGAAATCATTCGCATCAATATATACATATAGTTAATGAATATTTTACCAGGTGCGAATGACCAATAAAAATAAATTTGAAAATTGTACCCTCAGTTATAGACATCTTTCTCCCATAATCCGTATTAAAGCAGTAAATGTATACGTGAGTGAGACAACATTATACATCCGTATGCCCGCACCAGAGGCAACGTTCCCTTGTCTGCCGCGATGTTAGAACCGCAGAAAATGTCTGCCGTTCTAAATATAGCCTTAGAATATTATTATTAACAATATATATATAAATTTCAGCCTTGTTAAAATACCGTAAATTGTTCACTTTTTTGGCGACTTTCAAAAGTGTCTGCCACGACCTTGGAACCGCCATAGCTGTCTGCCATTGTTATTTTTCAATAATAATAATATAGTACTTTAACATATTCAAACGGCAGCCTTGTTACTATAACGTAAAATTCAGTCAAATTTTAACACCTTCCACACCTGAGTACACTCATAGGAACCGCCAGTCAGAAAAAAGAGTCCCCATTTCATGTACGGCAGGTATAAGAGAATACATGAAGAAAATATGAGGTTTGTTAAAATACCGTAAGTCTGCCGGCCACTGGCTCTTAGACTACTACGGGTCATCATAAAGTGAAGCTACTTGTAATCGGAAAAGCCAAAAATTTTCGTTGTTTCAAGAATTTAAATTTGCCAGTACATTATAAGAATTCAAAATCATCATGGATGACTTCGGCAATTTTCAAAAACTGGTTTCATGAGATGTTTGTTCCCGAAGTTAAATGTTTTTTAAAGCAAAATGGTTTGTCAATAAAAGCATTGTTAATTTTAGACAATGCTCCTTGTCATCCTCCACTCAATGAAATTAAAAGTTCAGACAGTTGCATAACAGCTATGTATATTCAGCCGATGGATCAAAATGTTATTCGCCTCACAAAACTGCAATACAGAAAAAGCTTATTGTCATCTATATTCGCCACTCATGAAAATATTTCTGAAGCGATGAGGAAAATTACTCTAAAGGACGCGATTTTCAATTTAGCTGCTGCGTGGAATAAATTAGACTCTAAAATGATTGAAAAATGCTGGAGAAATATCCTAAAATTAACATCGAACGAAAATAGTGACGATGAGGAGGATAATGTACCGTTATCTGTTTTAAGACAGCAATTGAGAAGTTTCGATGTCATGAATGTTTCTGGGGACATAATAAACCTGCTAAACAATATAAACACGGAGGAACCACATACAAGCAGAGATGTAGGTACATGTACACGTTTGGAATGAAGATACAGTATCGGACATTAACTTAGAAGAATTCGAAAGTGAAGAGGAAGAAGAAAGAGAAATAGCTAAGGAAGATGAAACATCTTGTGTTCCTACACCAAAAGAAGCTATTCAGATTTTTACTAAAAGGTTAGAATGGGCACAAAACAATGAAGTTGATTATTCTGATCTCTTAGCGTTGAAGAGATTGCAGGAGAAGGCAATACAAAAGAATTTAGCAAAACAAGTGAAGCAAACCAAACTAACAAATTATTTTTTTCTACGCCTCTTGTAGAATACGAGCATTCTGATATTGCTTTTAGACACGGAATTGCGGGCATTCCGCACCCGTGTGGAATATTCATTCCATCACTTGTTATGGAATGACTACTAGGGGCGACATCTGTTGCTCAAAAGCCAAGAATATGATGGTGTTATTCTTTTTATTTATTAATTAATAAATTAAAAAAAAAAGAAATATTTCAATAATAAACAATCAAAGATGTTCCGCTAGACCATTTTTGCTTTAAATAAACAATTCAATTATTAAATTACAGAACATAAAAGCATTTTTTGAATAACTTTTCGGCGGCATCTATTGTCAAATTATTTAATTAGGAATAGGTTGCGCCTTTATCCGTTCAACTGATATTAGTGCTGTTTACCAGTAAATGCCATTGATTCTTAACTGTCATTTTCTTCAGTTGTGACAATAGCTTTACATTAGGTAGGTACGTTCTTGTTTACAAAATAATAATAAAAGGCGTAGAAAAAGTATAGTCTGCAAAACGTTTTGAATGGCATATTCCGCACTCGTGGACGCCTTCGGCTCGGGTGGCAAACTTCCACTTGTGCGGAATATGCATCATTCCAAACTTGTTACAGAATATACTATTCTAAAATATAAAATGATGTTTGAATATCCATTCCTTTATTTATCTTTAAAATGAATAAAAACACATATAAATAAACACATATTTCAATTAGTCTTCATTTAGAAAATTCTTAAATCGAGCAATTTTTACATCTCGTAAACGTGAACAATCTCGTGACAGTGAACAAGCCAGGTTTTAATTAGTTCATGTTATCGCGAGTCTACTGTATTGCAAAATTTATTGGAAGTGTATCGAGTTCTAAATGCACAAAACAAAGCTTGGAAACCGACCGATATTTTGGAGCTTAGAGCATTTATCCGAATATAATAAATGGATATGAAAAGGATCATAACCACGTAGCAGTTGACAGAATGTGGTGGCATACATTTTATGGTTCAACAATACACAAAGCAACCATGTGGCATGTGGTGATTTCAAAATATATAAAAAATATACGTTTTGATGACAGAGCTACAAGAAACTATCGTCGATCTCCGAAAAAATTGTCTTCCTTTAGAGATGTTTGGGAGAAACTAGTTATAAATTTAAAAAAAAAAATTACGTCCCACGTGAAAATATAACGGTTGATGAACAGCTAGTTCCCTTTAGAGGTCAATGTCCCTTCAATCAATATATTCCATCAAAAGCTAATAAGTATGGCATGGAAAGCTGTCAATCTTGACATTCAAGTTGTGGAAAAGTTGTGCCAACCCTATGAAAGAACAAATAGTGTGCCGTGATCACCTAATTGTCACCCCTTAAAAAATCACCCTTTTTATAATTCTAACTTTATTGAAATTTCTAACTTTGTTTTATACAATTAATTTCTTAAATCTATAATTCATACAATTCAACTTTAAAATTTCATATAATTCATATAATATAATTGATGGTTTTCTAATTATTTAATTTATTTATTCAACAAAAACTTAACTTATGGATATTGCCAAAAAAATTCCCTTGAAAATATTAGCTGCGTTTTATCGTTATCTGGGATGCTTTCCTTGGCTGGATCAGATGTACTGGGTTACGAGATTCACAATTTCTCTGAGTAGATGGCGCGGACTTTGTAGAAAAATGATGGTCTCGGCCTTGATTGCTGCTTAATTCCACCCTGCTTGGTTGATTTGGATGTTTTCTATCACTGGTGTGCTGGTTTACGTGTTGCTGGATATAACTATGATTTGATTAGCGTAAGGGGGTTATATTGGGATGCTGTCTCAATTCTACAGCTTAGGATGTTGACGGTACAATACTCCGTCAACTGATTTGGATTGGGAATTATAGAATTTTAGATTATCAGGCTCAATTCTCCTGATTGGGTGAGATCACTATAGTTTTCCTGGGCTCAGTTCTCCTGGGAAAGATCGAAGTGATCTGAGTCTTTTCGTCCAAGTGCTGCGATATTTATTGTGAGCATGGCCATGGGCAATTTTGGAAGGCAATTTGGTGGGGCATTGGAATTGGATCCACTTCTTTGTGTGCGTGCCCCTTCTTGTATTCAGATCAGCTGTCTTGTTTTGACATATTTGCTGATGGCGCATTGAAAACAGGTAAGGGAATATTAATTTATTTTTTTGGGTTTAAAATTAATGTATTCTCACTCTCTCTCTGGACTCGGACAAGAAAGGACGTGTTGTAGTGGTGTAGTGTAGTTTTTTTTTTAGACTTTTAATTTGTGAAATTATTCCAAGATGGCAGATAAGTTTCAAATTTTTTTTTGTTTTTTCCATTTTTGCATTTTAGTGGTACTTTTAACCATTAAAATTTTTTAAATAATTCTAAATAAATTAAATTTCTTTTAAATAAATACAAAAATATTAAGTACAGTTATATTAAATTTTTACTGATTTTAACCAAAAATATTGCCAATTTTTCATTTTATTTTAAAGTCACATGTGCTATATAAGGGGCCATGACACTTAAGCTGTAATAGATGTGTAAAAAATATTCTTTAATTACCTTTTTTAATTGCCTTTTTTCTTTTATTAAATAATTAAACAATAATAAATATTAATCCTGATTGTAAAATTCCTGCCACACATGTTTTGAAGAAGGATTGAAGGATAAGGGAACCTGTTTGGTTTTTCTTTAGAAAATAAATACATTTCTTGTTCTTTTTTTGTCAACTCAGTATTTTTTATATAACATCTTTACTCTGAGTATTGTGTGAATACTCTTAAAGTGAAAATTTTTCGATAAATTGTACGATGCTCTGTACGATTTTAAAGTTAAATCGTGTTTTGAGATTTTGGGCAATTTCTCTTTTAGTGTTTTTTTTTTTCTTTTTCTTTGTCGGCTGCATACTGTAAGTTGTAATCCAAACAAAAAGTCCTAACTGTTGTTTTTCGGATTGCTGTTTCTTTGTGCAGTCTTCACTGAAGAACAACTAGTTAAATTTAATCTTCTTTAGTGACAAAGGGAGCACTTTTAAACCCGTTACTTATGTTTCAAGAGAAAAAGTTTCTAATATTCTTTTTATTACAAAAATTGCCAAGTGATACATATCGTTGCCCTTTTCAAAATTTGGGTAAGATTGTTTTTTTTTTTTTTTGAAACAGTGCTTTAAAGTCAAGATAAGCCATTTCATCTGTTTTGCTTTTTTCTTTTTTTTTTCTTTTTAAATTTTTGAACCTACAGATTTCCTTCTTCCTGTATCTCTGTTTGTGGCAGGAAATTTTTTGTTTTATATTAAATTAAAATTAATTTAAATTTTTGTTATTTGCTAAATGTTTTTTCTTTGCTTTGCGATTACGAAGTCACAAACAACCTTTCTTGATTTATGTAAATGATGTCCCAAATTTTAACTCTCAATGGTTTTTTTTTTGATTGTTTTAACCTAACAACTTGTAATTAGTTTTTGGTGATTGAGACACACGAGTGAGCGGGAAGAGGAAGGAGAAGTGGAGATTATTAAATTTTTTCATTTTTATAATATAATGATATATTTTGTATTTGTTCTTCTCTTCCCCTTTTGTTTTTGCTTCTGTTTTTTTTTTTTTGGTACTGTTCATGCAAATTATGTTGCTCGCGTAAAACAATTTTGTCTTAAGAAATCCGTTTAGATATAACTGCTTTTAAAAACCCGGTTAAGACCCGATTTACAAAATGAGCGATTTATCCAATAAAAAAGAACTCAAATTACCGAATATTACATTTATTATAACTTATTATGAAACTTCAAATTACACCTTTTATTACAATCCAAAATATTTCAAATTCAAAATCAAAAGAAATTAAATCAAACTCAAAAAAACTCGTGTGGAAAGCTTGCGTATTCTATTTCAGTATCAAAAAATGTGAGAGAGATTTATCCAAGTATTTTTCTCATATATATATCAAATGTCTACGTGATTTTTGCAAGCTCTCCGTTACATCGAAAAAATTCCCCTTATAAAATTCTTATTCGATCCCTCCACCATTCGCTCTTTTTTGCAGCTTTTAAGAGAATTTACGATCGAGAGCTTTAACAAGTTGGTAAAGCTCACGATCGAGAGCTGTCAAAATATCTTAAAAGTTTATTGTGTTGTGGTGGCGGAGGATACTAATAAGCATTTTATAAGGGTAAGTAATATTATTAATTTAATCTAACAAGTAAAAACTAATTTACTTTAAGGTGAAATTATGCAAATGTTTTAATCGTAATGTGACTATCTGTTGGTTAATGGTTTTTCTTTAATGTTTACATTTAAGTGTTGTTTATGTCAACTGTGAGGTTATGTATTTGTTTTTTAATTTGTTGATGTTTATATTTATTTGTTTACTGTGTCTGATAAGCTACTAATTTCTAATTTTAATTATAATTTTAGGTTGAACCGGTGTGCTACAACTGCAGGTGCTCCAGGAATTGTGATAGCTGCCAACCAGGTGAGTTTATTAATTATGATGACCCTTATTAATGTTTCCTTTTATTGCTTTTTAGGTGGATCCTGAACATGCTCCCGGTCCTTGAATCCTGTGGATTCGAAATGGATGCCTGCAAGGACAACTTTTAATAATGTTTTATCAAGATGATAAAAAGACTGGATTCGAAAGGATAAAAGGACGGGAGGAAAGGATATAAAAGGACGGGAGGCACGGTATGTGATGTGTGATAGATTAAGAAGGTGTAGGGCTTGTGTTGGTAAATTCCGGTTCTACTGGCAGCAGACACAATTTTGTAATTGGCCTTTTAAATATGGCATCCTTGGTTTTTACTGCTACTACTCGGACTAAATTGTCTGCACCTGGATAGGTTTCCACGATCCTGCCAGTGAGCCATTTAGTTGGGGGTAATTTTTCATCCTTGATGATTACCATTTGCCCTACATCTAAATTTTTAACCCTTTCCGACCATTTGGGTCGCTGCTGTAGCTGGGTTAAATATTCTGATTGCCACCTCTTCCAAAAGGATTGTGTTAGTTGAGTGAGGTATTGCCATCGTGAAAGTGAATTCAACTTGTAGTCTAACATTGATGGCTCCGGTAATGCCAATGGAGCCTCTTGGATTAAAAAATGACCCGGTGTTAGCGTTGTCAAATCACTCGGGTCATCTGTTACTGGCGTAATCGGTCTAGAATTGAGGCACGCCTCAATTTGCGTGGTCACTGTTGTAAACTCTTCATAAGTTAGGGTAGTACCGGTCAGAACTCTACGTAGGTGATGCTTTGTGGCCTTGACCCCGGCCTCCCATAAACCTCCAAAATGAGGTGCCGATGGAGGTATGAAATGCCAATTTATTCGTAATGGAGCGCTTATTTGTGGAATATCTGAGGTTAATTGTCTTATATGTTGATTGTATTCTTTATCAAGCGTCTTACTGGTTCCAATGAAGTTAGTGCCATTGTCCGAGTAAATGTCAGAGCACATTCCTCTTCTACTAACAAATCTTTTTAGGGCTGCATAGAATGCGTCAGAAGTTAACTCGGAGACAACCTCGATATGTATGGCTCGGACAGCTAGACATACAAAGATCGCTAGATAGCCCTTGTAGGTTTTTTGACCTCTACCTTTGGATGCTCTTATATTAAACGGTCCACAAAAATCCACACCAACATGGGTGAATGGTCGAGACATTATAGTTCTTGGCGCTGGCAAATTTCCCATCAGTTGTGTTAGTGGTGCTGCCCGTTGTTTTACGCAGGTTATACATCTGTAAATTTCTCGCTTGATGGCGTTCCTGGCATTTAAAATCCAAAATGTTTTCCTAAGTAGTCCGATCATCAACTGTGTTCCACCGTGTAAGGTTCTAGCGTGCATGTCTCTGATGATGAGTGTAGTGAGCGAATGATTCGGACTTAAAATCACCGGGTGCTTCTCGGACCAAGGCAGATTCGAAGCTTCTAAACGTCCTCCAACTCTCAAAATTCCATCCTTGTCGATGAAGGGCATCAAACCGTTTAATTTTCCCTTTACGATTTTTTCCAAGCGTAGTGCCTTCAATTCTTCTACAAAGTCTTCGGCCTGGGCGTCCTTCACCCAATGTATCAGGGCCTTGTGTAACTCGGAAGTGGTTAACCAGGGCGACGAGCAACTATGAATTCTCTGACACTTGGCAATGAAACGAAAACAAAAACAAGAAACTCTTAATAATGTGGTAAGACTTGAGTATTTATTAACTAATTTTGTGGTATCTGAATTGGTTGATATGGAGAGATAGACCTTAACATTCTTTCTTTCTTCTAATTGTGTGCATTCCATCTCCTTTAGGGTTGGCCAGTAGCTTTCTGATTGTCTGAGCCACTTCGGTCCATTCCACCATAGTGAATGCTGCTCTAATTCTGTCGGTGACGTGCCACGAGACGCGCAATCTGCTGGATTGTCTTCTGAAGGGACAAACTTCCAAGCTGTACAGTCCGCCGTACTTTGGATTTCTGACACACGGTTCGCTATGAATGTCTTCCATCTTGATGGATGAGCCTTTATCCAGGATAAAACAATAGTAGAGTCGCACCATAGAGTAAGATAAATTCGATCGATTTTCAATGCCTTTTTTATAAGTTTAAATACGCGAATCAATAGAACAGCTCCGCATAATTCAAGGCGTGCTAATGATATCTGTTTTGTGGGAGCCACCTTTGTTTCCGATGTTATTAGTCTTGTTATGATGTTTCCCGAATCGTCTATAGCCCTTGCATAAAATACAGCTGCATATGCACGAGTCGACGCATCACAAAACCCATGAAGTTCAATATCGTTCGTAGTGGTGTGCAACCATCGCGGTATTTTGATACGTTCGATCTGTTTCAAATCATTTTTAAGATTCAACCAAGCTTCTGCTATGGCTTGTGGTACATCTTCGTCCCAATCGGTTCCTGATTACCACACCGATTGCATCAAAATTTTTGATTGTATGACAACCGGTGCTAGTAGTCCTAATGGATCAAATAACTTTGAAATTTGTGATAATAATTCCCTTTTCGTAATTTGTTTAGAATGTGCTTCAAAATTTATTTTGTAAGAGAACGCGTCTGTTTTAGGACACCAAAGCACCCCAAGTGTCTTAATGCCCTCATCAAATTCGATGTTGTGGATCTGACTAATTTCCTGATCTTCAATAGGAATGTTGGTTAGTAGATTTGCATCGTTCGTCGTCCACTTTCGCAAATTGAATCCTCCAGATCTTAATAAGGCAATTAATTCAGTTTGAAGGTTTATCGCTTCAGTTATGGTGTTGGCTCCTGTCAACAAATCGTCAACATAAAAATCTGTTTTTAGTACTTGTGATGCAGTTGGGAACCTGCTTGTTTCGTCGTCTGCGAGTTGGTATAAAGTTTTTATTGCCAAATAAGGTGCACAGGCTGTGCCGAATGTGACGGTGTTCAAACAAAAATCTTGGACGGTGTTTGTTGGTGATGGCCTCCACAGAATGCGCTGATAATCTGCATCTTCCACATCTACAAGAATTTGCCGATACATCTTCTCGACGTCAGCGGTGAAGACAAACTTATGTTTACGCCATCTAAGAAGAATGTTCAACAAATCATCTTGAAGTTTTGGCCCAACCATAAGTGTCTCGTTCAACGATGGTCCATGTGTTGTCTTCTGTGAAGCATCAAACACAACCCTCAATTTAGTGGTTGTGCTTTCTTTGAAGACAGCGTGATGGGGCAGGTAATATGATTCGTAATATGTTTCATTTTTTGTACTTATTTTTACCTTTTCCGTAGATTCTGGGATTCGACGCATGTGGTTCAATTGTTCATACTCTGCTATACATTTTGCATACTCGTCGTGCATGTGAGGTGCCTTGTTGAATCTGGATTCAAGGTGATGAAATCGTCTTAGCGCTGTTGCACGTGAAGACCCAAGTGATGGACGCTGCTCATTTTTAAATGGTAATCTGACGGTGTAACGGCCATCAGTTTCTCTTTTTATAGTTTTTGTGTAAAATGTTTCACATGCTTGTTCTTCCAGAGTCATATGTCGTTCTGCTTGAACTTCCTCGATCTCCCAAAATTGTCGTAGATCCTGCTCCCATTGACTGTACGAATGGCAGCTCACAATTCGATTGGTTATTGAGGGTGATGATATCTCTCCTGAAATTATCCATCCCAACGTGGTGTTCTGTGCTATAAGATTTCCAGTTTTCAGTTTCTTTAATCCTTCCAGTAATATTTTGCAATATATATCTGCTCCAATGAGTATATCAATTTTGCCTGAAGTAACAAATTGAGGATCCGCCAAACAGAGTTGCTTCAATTGCGACATGTCATCATCGAGTCTTAGCCTTTGAGGTGGTAGGATGCCAGTTATAGACTTGATTATCAAAGCGCTTGCCATTACTTGATTGTTATCATGTATTGATTTGATAGTGAACCTTGCCGAGCTCTTTCCAACGCCAGTCTTCTGATTTCCTACTCCGTAAATGTCCATGTGAGTGCGTAGTTTTTCCAGCCTCAATGATTGTGCAAGGCGTTCAGTCAGAAATGATAGCTGAGATCCTTGATCTACCAAAGCACGCGCCACTACCTCTTGCCCACACGGAGAACAGATACGAACGAGTGCAGTGGCTAAAAGAACTTCCGGTGAAGAATTAAAACTCTCGACATGCAGTGAATTCACGTCGCCCTTGACCGGAATTGATTCGCTGCTGAAATTCGAAACTAATTTATTGGATGTTGCCAGATGCGATGTCGTTGCTATGCAGTCCTCGGATGTTGCAGGAGGAGCTGCAGTTGTAGTAAAACTTGTAATAACACTTTCATTATGTAGCAGCGTATGATGCCTATGCTTACAATGAAAGCAAGAGTGCATGCTGGGGCACGATGAAGCCTTGTGTCCTTGCCGTAAGCAGTTAGAGCACAGTCCCTTTTTTGCGACAATATTTCTTTTTTCCATATGGGTCATTTTTAAAAATTGCTCACATGTCCTTATGCTATGGTTACCTGAACATAGTGTACACCTTAATCCTTGTGAAGTATAAAATGATTGCCTCATTCCACTAACTTGTCTTGGAACGACATTAGTCTTCTTGTTATTTGTACCTAAAGCCTCAAGAGTTCTAAATTGACTTTCTAAAAACACCTTCAATTCTTGATATGTAGGGAAGTCCGTTTTGGCTCCAATGCTCTGTTCCCACAAGCGTTTAGTTTCATTGGGTAATTTTTCGCTGATAAAGTAAGTAATTATGGTGTCCCAAGAATCAACGTCAATATGTAGATTTCGCAATGCTTGCAAAGTTTCATTCGTTGTATCTAAAAGATTACGGATGTTGATTGCCGAATCCTGTGAATATGCTGTCTGTCCAAATAATGTCCTCAATTGGGCCTTGATTAACAATCGTTTATTATTGTAGCGTTCATTTAGAGCTTTCCACGCTGGCATATAATTAGCTTCTATTATGTTGAAGTGTTTTAATAATTGTTCTGCCTCTCCTTTCAGTGTCGATCGCAGGTAATGTAGTTTTTGGACGCTCGAAATCTTATTATTTTCATGGATCAATGTCACGAATAGATCACGGAATGAAGTCCATTCATTGTAACTTCCACTAAAGATAGGAAGATTGATCCGTGGAAACTTAATGCCTTCACGATCTGCTTGTACTTCTCTTTCGTTTAAGGGTGGTGGATTCGAAGGTCCTACTAGTGGGAGCGAAGTTCCTACTGGGTGTAGAGTTTGGAATTCGTCCTGTATTTCCGCTTTTCCAAGTATATACCGCTCGTGCATTTCAGTCAAGAGGTCATCTTCAAAGTATTTGCTTGCCTGCGTGGGTAACTTTTCAAACGAGTCTTTGGCAGGAACAAGCTCACGGTGACGCGATTTAAATTCTTGCCAAAATTCATTCAAGGCTTCTAAGCGAGCATCAAAATAGGATTTTGTTTTTCTGGTCTTAGAATCCTTTTTGAAATTGCGTACGCATTTCAGGATGTTTTCGTACGTCTCGAATTGTTCCGCGATCAACATTTCGAAAGTCGGCAAATCCATATCGAAATTGAATGTGCATGTAACAATATAAATAATAAATTGGGATAGACTCACCGGATTAAATCCTTTCTCTTAAAAAGTCAATGTGTGTGGTGAACGGGTTGGATGCAGGAACTATAATTATTTTAATTATATGCCTTTTTACTCCTTCGGGATCACTAGCTTTGTCCACTAATTTCTTATTAAGTCACTGTTTTAGTTAAATCAATTAACAAATCACTGTTTCAGGTTTTGATCGTAAAACCTAGTAGAACACTGTTATTTTCAAGATTATGAATTCTAAAATACTGTTGACGGACACTGTGATATTCTAAATGATAAATTCTAACCGACACTTATATTCAATTCTAAAGGGCACTGTTATATTCAAAATGATAGATTCTAACCGACACTTATATTCAATTTTAAAGGGCACCGTGATATTCAAACTAATAAATTCTAAACGCCACTGTTTATATTCAATTCTAAAGGATATTTTAATATCCAATTTACACCCTCTCAAACTCCATTCTAATGCACTCAAATCACGTTTTTATGCATGCACTATGCTCCCTTTGTTCTCAAATATAGACACTCAACTTCGTTTTTTAATCTAATTTATACACTGTTCTTAATAACCACCTTTTATGCACTTTCACTTTTTAGGTTTTTAATCAAGATCCGGCTCGAAGGACCAATTTTATGTTCATGCAAATTATGTTGCTCGCGTAAAACAATTTTGTCTTAAGAAATCCGTTTAGATATAACTGCTTTTAAAAACCCGGTTAAGACCCGATTTACAAAATGAGCGATTTCTCCAATAAAAAAGAACTCAAATTACCGAATATTACATTTATTATAACTTATTATGAAACTTCAAATTACACCTTTTATTACAATCCAAAATATTTCAAATTCAAAATCAAAAGAAATTAAATCAAACTCAAAAAAACTCGTGTGGAAAGCTTGCGTATTCTATTTCAGTATCAAAAAATGTGAGAGAGATTTATCCAAGTATTTTTCTCATATATATATCAAATGTCTACGTGATTTTTGCAAGCTCTCCGTTACATCGAAAAAATTCCCCTTATAAAATTCTTATTCGATCCCTCCACCGTTCGCTCTTTTTTGCAGCTTTTAAGAGAATTTACGATCGAGAGCTTTAACAAGTTGGTAAAGCTCACGATCGAGAGCTGTCAAAATATCTTAAAAGTTTATTGTGTTGTGGTGGCGGAGGATACTAATAAGCATTTTATAAGGGTAAGTAATATTATTAATTTAATCTAACAAGTAAAAACTAATTTACTTTAAGGTGAAATTATGCAAATGTTTTAATCGTAATGTGACTATCTGTTGGTTAATGGTTTTTCTTTAATGTTTACATTTAAGTGTTGTTTATGTCAACTGTGAGGTTATGTATTTGTTTTTTAATTTGTTGATGTTTATATTTATTTGTTTACTGTGTCTGATAAGCTACTAATTTCTAATTTTAATTATAATTTTAGGTTGAACCGGTGTGCTACAACTGCACGTGCTCCAGGAATTGTGATAGCTGCCAACCAGGTGAGTTTATTAATTATGATGACCCTTATTAATGTTTCCTTTTATTGCTTTTTAGGTGGATCCTGAACAGGTACTGTCTGGTCCATTTTAAACCCTTAAACCCAAATTTAAAAATTGGTATATGATATTCATTCTTTTTGATATCCTAATATTTTGGACTTTGTGTTAGAGTTCGTATGAGAGTATGAGCTCGCCGGTCAAATAGATTCTTTCCAACAATTACTATCTAAGTTTAAACATAGAAAATAAAATTTCCTTCCTCTTTTCTCAACGTTTTTTCTGGATACTGTCTTCCCTTAAATCCATCTACCTTAACCATATACCTATGAATAAATTAAAAATTATCCAATCTTTTTTCGTTAAAAATAAACTATTAACAAGATTGCAATTAAGTAGTTTCAATTTCAAATCCCCTTTTAAAAAAACGTAAGTCTCATAACCAATTAATTAATTTTAATATAGTGCATTCCGGTTTTTTAAACACTTGTCATACAAAGTTTGACCTTAAATAAAATGGAAGGGGTTAATACAAAGGAGATTAAGACTCGCAGAAATTCAATAGCTTCTGGTCAAAATACCAGAACATCAACAAGACTAGGATTGAAAAGCATGGGAAGGGTGGCAAGTCAGTCTTCAGAACATATTGAAGTCCCTAAAGTAAGAAAAAAACCTCTAGAAGCACAGACTCTCTCTTAAAATTAAATAGTAGAAGAAAAAGCTCAATCTCAAATGAAAGTACTTTTGATGGAATTACTGTCTCCCCCACTAGAGAAATATTAGAGACTGTAGAAGAAAGGACAACAGACACAAAAACAGATTCCTCCTTTAATCAATACTCTGTTATCACAGATCTAACCTTAAACTCGTCTAATCTTCCAACTTATGATACAAACAATAGTGGCCCTTTTATCGTAATAGTTATGGAAGAATTTTCATCCAATAACTCAAAAGAAATAAACCCCTTTTCAGTTGGTAAAATGCTAGGAACCACTGAGGGGATAGACACAATACTTAAAATTTCATTAAAATTAAAATCACCTTTAATAAGGTTATTCAAGCCAATGATTTCGTATCAAAAAATCCACTAGGTCCAAATTTTAGAGCATATATCCCTCTTAGTTTAATATCCACCCCTGTCATTATACATGGTGTTGATACTGACATGGAAGAAATGGAAATCCTAGAAGCTCTTAGACGAGGAAACCCACAATGGTTGATAACAAGAGTTTTCAAAATAAAATGGAAAAAAATAATAGAAGAAAAGACTGTTTTCATTACAACTAACAAACTCAAGGTTTTCATTGGAGGAAATCGAATTCCTGAGAGTTTGAAGTTGCTATATATGTCCTTTAAAGTAAATAAATTCGTATCTTTTCCTAGTAGATGCTTTAAGTGTCAAAGATTTGGACACAAAGGAAACTCGTGTAAATCAAAATGGGCCTTCTGCCCTAGGTGTAGTGGGATTAATTGCAAAGACAAAAACTGCGATAAAGAGGAGAAATGTAAGAACTGTGGGGGAGGGCACAGTGCTTTTGACAGGTCTTGTCCTGTATGGATCAGAGAAAAAGAATTAGTAAAGATAACACTGGTTTACAAAATAAAAAAACTGTTATGTCCTTGCAGTGAATTTTGTATTGTTTTATTTAGTTGCAATAACTAAACGCAAAAATATATTTTTTTTTATTTTTATCACGTCAAAAAGTACCGTTATCCTGACATTTTATTTTCGGGCTGCCCACAAGTTGGTTGATGTAGTATTGTCCTCAGTGAAATAACATATTTGTTTTTAAGATGTCGAAAAGGCAACGTAAAGTACATCCTGACCGGTTTTGTTACGTTTGTGGTGAATTTATTGTAGGGAAGAAAGGATATCCCATAACGGAATCACTCAAAGAAGCATATTTTTGTTACTTTAAAATTTCAGTTACTCATCACAATAAAAAGTGGGCTCCTCACGTATTTTGTGAAAGATGTAGAAAAACGCTAAGCTCCTGGGCTGCTGGTGGAAACAGATCTTTAAATTTTAGTGCGCCAATGATATGGAGGGAACCATCCAACCACGAAAATGACTGTTACTTTTGTGTCACTAAGACATTTGGTTTTAATCAAAAGAACAGGGATAAAATTATATATCCAGATATTCCTTCGGTTACTAAACTTATCTACAGCTCAGACAAGCAGGAAATTCCAGAACCTCCCGGTTGTTCCAGCGCAGCATTGATGACTGACACGGAATCCGAAGAAGTTCAAATTCAAAGTGACACAAGTTCAGAGGAATTGTTTGATGTTCAAGAACCGCACATGATAACTCAGCGTGAACTGAATGATTTAGTAAGAGATTTACAGTTATCTAAATCCAAAGCTGAATTACTAGGTTCACGACTGCAACAATGGAGGTTACTCGCTCCCAACACAAGAGTTACTGTGTATCGTAGTCGATCTGAATGTTTTTCAATATATTTTAAGAAAGAAAACAAATTTTGTTACTGTCATGATATAGTTGGGCTTTTCGAAGAAATGCAGCAACCTTATAACCCAGAAGAATGGCGGTTATTCATAGATTCCTCGAAGACTAGTTTGAAGGCAGTTCTTTTACATAATGGTAACGATAAGCCATCTATTCCGATAGGTCACGCAGTCAATACCAAAGAAACTTATGAAACAATGTCAACACTAATTGAATTTGTTAAATACAAAGATCACAATTGGATTGTTTGTGGTGATTTAAAAGTAGTTGGTTTACTTATGGGATTGCAAGGCGGCTATACAAAATATTGTTGTTTTTTGTGTTTGTGGGACTCAAGAGCCAAAGAAGAACATTATAAAAAGGTAGATTGGCCAGTTAGAGAGGAATATGACCCTGGTAAACTTAATATAAAGCATAAATTTCTGATACCCCCACACAAAATTGTTCTACCACCGCTTCACATAAAATTAGGATTGGTGAAAAACTTTGTCAAAGCTTTAGACAAAACTAGCGTAGCCTTTAAGCATTTATGCTCTATTTTTCCTAATCTTTCTGAGTCTAAACTGAAAGAAGGTGTTTTTATAGGACCGCAAATCAAAAAAATTTTAAAGGATGACATATTTGAAAACAGTCTTTCGGATACTGAAAGATGTGCTTGGAAATCACTACGACTTGTTATACAAGAGTTCTTAGGCAACAAAAAAAATGAAAATTACCGACAGTTAATTGCTGATTTATTATATAATTTTCAACGAATGGGTGTCAACATGTCTCTGAAAGTTCATTTCCTTCACTCGCACCTCGATTTCTTCCCTGAAAACCTTGGACAAGTCAGCGATGAACATGGAGAGCGTTTTCACCAGGATTTGAAATTTTTTGAGCAAAATTATCAAGGATACTGGGACCAGGCCATGTTAGGTGATTATTGCTGGTCTATAATAAGAGAAACCAATATGAATAAATATAAGAAAAAAGCTAAGGCAACTCATTTTTAATGTTTTTAATACTTTTATAGTCATTTTTTTGTAAAACATAAACAATAAATTTTTTTGGAAACGTGACGTACTGGATTTTTTTCATAATTTTTTGGAAACTACGTGCACCTCAATTATTAAGAAAAAACACTTTTCATTTCAAGGACAAAAACCATGTAAACTAGTGTAATGAGAATGGGCACTTATAACAGAGGGGATGCTTTCAAAATTTATAGCATGAAATACAGGCACAGAGAAACCCTTCTTAACAAAAGATATGACACACCAATAAACTTTTCAAATAAAAAATTGTGGTCACAAACTGTTAAAGAGGGGATGGGTATAGGACAACCAAATATATCCCAATGTCAGAAAGAGAAGAAGACTTTTAAAGTTTTACCTAGAAATCTTCAAGAGAAACAGATAAACCCAGTGGATTTGATATTCAAATCAAAACCTTCTGGAAGAAAACCCCCAAAGTCCTTCGACTCTTTATTAAACAATTTTAAAAAAGACTGGGAAACACTAATAAATGACGTAAAAACCAAAAATCCAGAAGTAGAAAAATTCTCAGAAACGGCAGACAAAGTAATAGATGATTTACTAAAAAAATTTACAGGCATAGAAGATGGTAACAATAAATTGAATTTAGAAATTGAGAAAAAATGTTGAACATCCTACAAATAAACATTCAAAGCTTAAAAAAAAACATTGATGAACTTGAGTTTATGTTACAACAAAATAATGTTGACATACTAGTTTTAATTGAAACATGGCTTTTGCCATCTGACCATGTCTCGATTCAGGGTTTCAATATAATAAGAATAGATAGACAAGATGGATATGGAGGAACTGCCATTGCTGTGAAAAAAAAAATACTTTTTAAAGAACTCAGATTACAGAATAATTTAAATTCTTGTGCTATTATAACTACAAATCTAAAGAAAAATTTCACAGTCGTTTCTGTTTATGCCTGCCCAACCCTTAATAACACTACTTTCAAAAAGGAGATCTCTGAGTTAGGTAAAATTGCCAGTTTAAACACTAGATGTTTTATTGCAGGAGACTTCAATGCCAGAAACAAACTCTGGGGTGACTACATGTCAAATGGGAGAGGGAAAATTCTTCATGGTATTTGAAAGGGCTCTGGATTTGAAATCCTAAACAATCCTATTCCGACTTGCATTTCTAGGAATGATAATCCATCTAAATCATTAATTGACCTCTTCTTCACCAACTTTTTCGACTTTCATTTTTTCTGTTCTGTTAAACATATATCAGTCGGTGGAAGTCCACATTTCCCAGTAAACTTAGAAGTCCGGGGTAAAAATTCAATAATGGGTATAAAAAAGAAGATTGCCAAAAATAATCTTATGTCATCTTTAAGTGAGCTGTCTGTAGACAAACCAGATAAATCCATTTTGGATATGATTAAAGATAAAATTGACTCAGCCACCTATCTTGTAGATCCAAATAAGTCAAAATATATTCCTAAAAGCTGGTGGAACCCACTACTAAGCAAATTATACAGACTAAAATCAAACGCGCTAGCTCTTTTCAATAGATACGGTGTTGCAACCTTCCTCACTCTTCACAACAAATTGTTGGCTTTATTTAGAAGGGAGAAAGTGAGAAGTAAACGGGAAAATTGGAACAAACTTATAGTTGACCTATGTCATAAGGAAAATGTTAAAGATTTCTGGAATACAGTAAATAACATTAAAGGTAGAAAACTAAAAAATGAATTCATATTAAATCAAATAGACCCTGATCTATACCTTAAGTATCTCTGTTCCAAGACAACTTCATCTACAATCATTCCTAAATTAACTCCAATACAGCCTGCAAACATTACATGGAACCTAAACACCCTCAACCTTATTTTATCCTCAAAAAAAAAAACACAGCTCTATGAGATGATTAAAAATCTCCCTACACAAGCTAAAATAAACCTTTTAAACCTTCTAATAAGTACCTTGCTTTCGGGTTCGATCCCTGATGAGTGGTTGAAAATAAGAATTTTTCCAATATTAAAACAAGGCAAAGATCCAACTGTACTGACAAGCTTCAGACCCATTGAACTTATAAATGTCCCTATGAAATTAATAAACACCCTCATTAAAGTAGATATTAATAAAAAACTGGAAACAAGCAATATGCTTCCCAAAAATAGTTTCGCCTATAGAAAAGGTAGGTCGGCCTCCCTATGTCTAAACATGATACAACAAACAATCATTGATCTTAAACGTAACTATCCAATAGTTGGGATGGTTGTTCTCGACCTGGATAGTGCTTATGACAGGGTAGACCTCTCACTTTTGTATACCACCCTCCTTCAGTTTCAAATTCCCCTCAGATTCATAAATTGGATAATAAACTTTTTTTCAAACAGAAATCTTTGTCTACATAAGTGCAAAAGGAAAGTGGAAAATGGGTTACCACAGGGCAGTACACTTAGCCCAACCCTTTTTAACATGTATAGTGCATCATTACATGAAGCCCAGTTTTTAGATACTGAAATTTTTCAGTTTGCAGATGATTTCTGCTTGATAGCAGGTGGTGAATGTCTTGTCACAGTGGAGTCGAAGATACAACAACCCTTAAACCTCTTTCAAAGACTTGCTACCGATAAAAAATTACAAATAAATAGTACAAAGTCTCGTTCCATGATTGTCTCATCCAAAAAATCCATGTCTCTTTTCATAAATGATCAGCAAATTCCGAGTGTTAGCAGTGTCAGGTTTGTGGGCTGGACCTTTACAAGAAATTTAAATAGTAAGATTCAACTAAAGGAAGCTATTGATGCAATGGAAAATAATCATAGAATAATTTCCATTTTAAGCAAGAAGAAATTTGGAGCCTCTCCTGAAAGCTCAATACTCCTTTTTAGATCACTAATAAGATCTAAGTTGGAATACTCAAGATCACTATCGTATGATGAATCAAAACTTTTGGAAAAAAAATTGCGACAATATCTAATTCATATCTCAGGAAATGTTTAGGTATGACTCAGTCCGCACCCAACCATGTTCTCTATGCACTAGCACATGAGATGCCTACATTTCTCCGTGCGGAACTGATTACCTCTAAGGATCTTGCTAGGATCCTACTAATTGATCATAATTTTGTCAACAAACTAAACCTTGACACTCCTAAATCACCACTAGAGAAAACCTTCATCAAATATAGAGAACTTTACGAGTTACTAAAGACAGATATAGTTCAAATAAATATGAACCACAATCTAATCTGTGACGTCACCTTCTTGGATGGACAAAATTCTAAATCTCAAACAACCAATAAAATTATTGCTAAACTTATGCTAGGTTTCCACTTGTCGTTTTGAAATTGACAAATGGCCTATTATGACGTCATTTAGAAAATTCGCAAGTGGAAATAGCGAAAAACTGCCTATAATTGAATTGACCAACAGCACTTGTCAATGACTTACCAAGAATTTAAATGATTGGTGCCGTTGGTTACTTCAATTATAGGCAGTTTTTCGCTATTTCTACTTGCGAATGTTCAAAATGACGTAATAATAGGTCATTTATCAATTTCAAAACGACAAGTGGAAACCTAGCATTATGCTTGAAAAGAGACAAACCTTCTCTAACTATGAATTTCTGGTAGCTACGGATGCCTCTATCCTGGACAATGTTACTGGTTTAGGTATTTTTCTGAGTACAAATTTATCAGCAAGAGTTAACCCTTCTAGCACAGAAGGCGCACTTTTCAGCTAAGCATGAAAATCTATATATACATACACATACATACATATATATACATATATATATACATATATAGAGTTTCCCTTCTAACACAGAAGGCACACTTCCCAGCAGGGCTGAGAAATATTTACCACTGCCGTGGCTCAGCTGAGACATGCAAACGTAAAATATTAGTAACATAAAAATTATTAAATAAAAACACAAATCCAAATTAACATATAACCCACGCAAGCAGGAAACAAAGATGGTCACGTGAGATTAAAAAGACTCCTTTTAAGGACATCTTTACTAATGCTCACGCTAAAGACATTAATATTATTGTTAACATTAATGAACATGCGGTTTACAGGTTCAAATCTACCGTAATTAGTATTAGAGGAGTTGATTTGTAAAAGAGGTGGACCTCTCAGATTATAACGACTCTCTCTAAACGACGCACGGCGACCTAAAAAACCTGAGTCGACCTTTCCATTAAGTAGCTGATGAACAAGTACAACATCGGCCACCTCTCGACGCTTTTGAAGAGAGCTTAAGTTGAGTAACTTAAGCCGGGATTCATATGATGGAAGAACTATTGGGTTTTCCCAAGGAAGATGATTCAGTGCGAATCGAACAAACCTTCGTTGAACCGATTCAATAGTTCTAACATGCGAAGAATAGTGAGGAGACCAAACCTGGGAGGCATATTCAAGTAATGGTCTGACAAGAGAAATATATAAGTGTTTAGTAACCAACGGGTTATTAAATTCCTTGGACCACCTTTTTATAAAACCCAAGACTAAACTACCTCTGGAAGAGATATAGTTGATGTGAGTGGAGAAATCCAGCTTACTATCAAATCTAATCCCGAGATCTTTAACCAAATTAACACGAGGGATACCCTCATCAGAAAAGGTGTAGTTAAAAATTATAGGATCACGTCTCCTACTAAAAGTCATGACTTCGCATTTACCAATATTAAGAACCAGGTTGTTGTTAGCACACCAAGAGTAAAAGGTATCAAGGTCAATCTGCAGAAGTTTGCAATCCTCCATACTCTTTATGTGCCGATACAATTTGATGTCATCAGCGTAAATCAATATTCTACAGTGTCTTAGTAAGGGAACAATGTCATCAATTGATAAGATAAAGAGGAGAGGGCCAAGATGACTTCCTTGAGGGACACCGGACGACGCTTCAATGGTTATTGATTTGGATCTACGAAAAAGAACTTGGTAGGTCCGGTCAGTTAAGTAAGACTGGAACCATACTAGAAGGGCTTGCGGAAAGCCTAACATTCTTAATTTCAGAATAATAATGGAATGGGAGAGCTTGTCGAATGCCTTACTAAAATCAGTGTAAACACAATCAGTTTGACTACCGGAAACGAAGCCTTCGACAGCATGAGCAGTGAACTCAAGAAGATTGGTGGTGGTGGAACGAGCTGCAAGAAAACCATGTTGATTCGTTGAGATCAGCCTCTTGCAGATAGGAGCGAGTGTGGAATAGATAATTGACTCAAAAAGTTTCGGTATAGCAGACAACTTAGCAACAGGCCTATAATTCGATATTTCACTCTTGCAGCCACTTTTGTGAATAGGAATTATGAACGAATTCTTCCACAAAGTGGGGAAGTACCCTTTATCCAGGGATTTTAGAAAAAGGATTTTCAGTGGAGACTGGAGAACCTCCACACAGGCCTTAAGGACAGCAGGAGGAATACCGTCGGGGCCAGGAGTAAAGTCAAATGGAAGATCGTCAATATGTTTCACGATATCGGCAATGGTAATTGAGAGAGGTAAAAAATGAGCCTCTCGGTTGGGGATAATGTGGCGAAAATTATGATACCCATTTCAAATACAGATCTTTTTGGTATATATCCACTTTAACAGCTGAACTCCTGGCGATCAAAATGGCTCTTGTCCATCTAAAAAAACTAAAAATAAACAGTGCTGTAATCTTGACGGACAATCTTAATGCGTGTAAAACCTTAATGACTAAATCCGAAAACCCCTTTGCTTCTGAAATAATAAAATTAACTTTTAATTTTAGGAAAAGATGAAAATACTATCCAATTTTATAACAAATTCTGGTATTTTCATTTAGAGGTAAGGAGAAAAGAGTAAGGAAATAACAAAGAAACTTGACAAAATTTTTCTGGGGTATAACTTCAAACGAAAAATGGGTTTTCTTGCCGTCTTCTTTCATGATCACACTGGTGATGATAAAATGGGCCAATTTTTCGATTCTCCTTTTCATTATTTTGGGTTTTTGGCATGGACAAGACAGTAGGTTTTAGTCTGTCACTCTTGTCTTTTTCTTTTTATTTGACAACATGGGTTTTTTCAGCCTGTGTGTATACTGATTCTTAACTCTTAAGCCCATGGCTTTACACTTGGTTAAATCTTTCTTATATCACCAAAAATCAAAAACCAATTAAGTAACTATTTTAATGTTATTATTTAAGTTTATATAATTAGTAGTTTTTATATTAGTTGACATCACAAATTTTTACTTGACAAATCCTGGGCATTGCCCAAAAACAGGACACTGACGGACTCAGAGAGAGAGTCATAAATATTGTGCAAATCAAAGTCCAATGCTATATCAACCTAAAGCTAACTAAAACTCATCTTTGAATCTTGGTGATTATAGTCGTAAGGATCACACCATTAGTAACCTACAGGTTACACTAACACCTTAGTGTTAGTAAAGTTTAAAAACAACAACAACAACAACAATGAATTCTTATGTATTTTAGGAGTTTTGAGGTGGGCGGACCCATTGATTATGTATCGGATCTTATGTATTGTTTTGGTGTTACCAGGTAAGTAATTTATGTTGTATATTTATGTTTTTATAATTTTGTTTATCTTTTAGATATCGTTCGGACTTGGGATTGAAGACTTGTCTGCTGGTTTTAGGTTAAGATTTATTTAATAATTTTTTCTTTGTGGCTTTTTTGTTTATTTTCAGGTGTCGCCGCAACATGCTCCCCGCCTTGACATTTCAAATTTCCTTTCTTTCCCCTTCTCTCTCTCTTTTTTTTTTTTTTTTTTTGTTGTTTTAAGGGTTGGATTATTTTCTTCTTTTTTGGATTGTTGCATTTTTACTTTCAGCTGGTTATCCGCCGTTTTTTGGAAGCGTATAATTCTTCCATTTATCCTGGTGCGGTAGGATTTTTTTTGCGCTGCGGATTTTCTCCCATGGTAGTGGGAGATCCTTAATTTGCGTCCATAATTCCTTCGTGATTATGAAGTCCGGCGGTGGTTGAGCCTTCCGAACCCTGTATTCTTCTAAGGTTATCTTTTTCCGTGGAGGCTGGTGATGGGGTTCCGATTCCTGTGCTGGAGTGTGGTGCCTTGATGTTGGAATCCGTCTCGGTTGTGTTCTTTTTCGAATCTCCGGACCGGCCGGAATAGATTCAAAGGGTTTTTTTGTCTTCGGTTTTTCTGGGGATTGTATTTTTGTTGTTAACTTTTGGACGGTCGACACTTCCTTCGGCGGTGTGGTTAACCTTGGCATATCATCGATCCATAAATAATCCATTTTAAATTTTTTTTTTTAATGGTAGTCCTTTGACTAAATTTTTCGTTTTCCCGCCTGGATGTTAGTGACTAATTTTGCAACGGTTTTTAACGTTTTTGGTTATTTCGCAGTTGGTGTTTGTGATTTTGGCTGGTTTGTGTCAATGATAATTACTGGGCGGAAGTGTCTCATTAGGAGTCTAAAATTAATTATAATTATGCAGGATTACTTTAGGATCTTGGTTGCTTGACTCCATTTCGATCGGTAATAAACATATTTTTGAGGTAGGTCGTTTTAGTACCGAATTTTTGGTTTTGATTGTAACTACTCGAACTAAATTATCGGAACCAGGGTGGATTTCAGTTATGCGCCCTAGTAACCATTGAGAGGGTGGTATATTATCTTCCTTTAGTAGGATTAATTGGCCAACTCGTAGGTTATCGTGAATTTTTATCCATTTGGGCCGTTGTTGGAGGCGAGAAAGATATTCAGTGTTCCATCGCTTCCAGAAAGATTGGTATAGGTGTTGCACAAACTGCCACCGGTCTAAGCGATGTTCATTGGATTCTAGTACTGATGGCTCGGGAGGTGTCATTAGTGTATCTCCAATGAGAAAGTGTGCTGGCGTTAATGGTGTGAAATCTTCCGGATCACTGCTTAATTCGCATAACGGTCTGGAGTTTAGACAAGCCTCGATTTGGGTTAGAACCGTGCTGAATTCCTCATAAGTATTGTGTTTCCCAAAATTCGCTTCATGTGGTATTTAGTTGACCGAACGCCTGATTCCCATAGGCCTCCGAAGTGAGGTGCTGATGGAGGGTTAAAATGGAACTGTACCCCTTCGGTTTCTAGTAGAGATGCAATTTCCATGTTTATGCCATTGATCATTTGTGATGTTTGCCTTGTGAGTATGCGATTTGCTCCTACGAAATTGGATCCATTGTCGCAGTAGATGTCACTAGCCATGCCTCTTCTTGAGATGAATCGACGATACGCTGCAATGAAACCTTGTGTGCTGAGGTCAGTTACTATTTCAATATGTAACGCTTTGGGTTGATCCTCTGCCTTTATGATTTTTTAGATCAAAGGGTCCACAATAGTCAATGCCAGTATGACTGAAGGGTCTTGAGGTCCTTACCCTCTGATATGGTAGTTCGCCCATCAATTGTTCCTGTCCTTTAGTCTTCTGTCTGTAACAAGTGATGCATCTGTGAATTTGATGGCGAATGGTGTTTCTAGCATTTAATATCCTGTATTTATTTAGAATAACGCTTAACATTAACTGAGGTCCCCCATGTAAAGTTTCCTTGTAGTATCTATCTATTAATAATTTGGTGAATGGGTCTTTGTCTGGCAAGATTACTGGATGTTTTTCATCATAGCGTAATGTTGAATGTCGTAATCGTCCGCCTACTCTTAAGAGTCCGTCCTGATCAATGAATGGTGTCAATTTCCTTAATGCACTTTTTTTGTTTACACCTTGATTTTTGGATAGTGATTTAAACTCTTCAGGGAAATGTCGTTGCTGGACGATTTTTAGCAATGGGAGTAGGGAACTTCGGATCTCAATGTTGGTGAGATGACCCTTGGATTTTTCTCGTGTCCTCCTTTGACAGTTGTTGTGAAATCTTTTACAATATGCAATTACTCTTAGCAGCTTGGTAAGTGAGGAAAATCTTGTTGTAATGTCGTCCGTTGTAACTGCGGTTAAACAGCAAGGTTGTTGTTTTCGGGATTCCAAATTGGTTGACTGTATTTTTGTGATTGGCCATTCAGTTTTTGGTTTTTGTAGCCATTCAGGACCCTTCCACCACAGTGTGTGATTTTTCAATTCTGGTGGTGATAGGCCTCTGGTGGCACAGTCGGCCGGATTTTGTTTGTAGGAGACATGTCCCCATTTTACGTCCTTTAATAACTCATGGATGAGTGATACTCGGTTGGCGATGAACGATTTCCACTTGGACGGATGTCCATTTAGCCATGCTAGTGTTATTTACGAGTCTGTCCAAGCGAAAGTAGGTGTGGTTTCCGTGGTTTTTAGCGCTTTCTTTATACAGTGGATTAATTTTGCAAGTAGTAGGTACCGCTCCACATAACTCTAAACGTGGGAGTGAGACTACTTTTATTGGTGCCACTTTGGTTTTGGCGGTAAGGATGTTGGTTTTTCTAATTCCGTTTTGAATTGTGCAGTAGTAGACGACCGCCGCATATGCTTGTGTGGATGCGTCGCTGAATCCATGGATTTCTACATTGGTAGGTGTGTCTAACGTGTTTAGCCATCTTGGAATCTGGATTTGGTCTATCTTGCGAAGCTCTTGGTGATACTTGATCCAATCTGATTGTAAATCTAGTGGTGGAACATCATCCCAGTCTATTTTAGCCAACCATAACCTTTGAATCATAATTTTTGCCGGTATAATTATTGGTGATGCCCATCCTAGTGGATCAAATAATTTTGAGATTGCTGACAACATTGTTCGTTTGGTCATAGGTTCCACTCGTAGTTCTTCCTTCAAAGTGTAGGACAATGTATCACTTCTTGGATTCCAATAAATGCCAAGGGTCTTCACCTTTTCCTGTGCGTTTATATTGAAGGACAATTCTATTTCTCTTAGTTCTGTTGGTATAGTTTCTAGGAGTTGTGGAGAGTTCGAAACCCATTTTCTTAGTTGAAACCCGCCAGAGGTCATGAGGTTTTGTAGTTGCTGTTGTTTAATTATGGCCTCTTCTATAGTGGGTGCCCCTGACATTAGGTCGTCGACGTAAAAATCGGTTTTGGCAGCAGCTGATCCAATTGGATAATTTGTTTGTTCATCGATGGCTAACTGTTTTATGATTCTGGTGGCTAGATATGGGGCGCTTTTTGTTCCAAACGTGACGGTGAGTAATCGAAAGTCGTGAACTGGTGTTTCTGGTGACTCCCGCCATACTATACGTTGATAGTTCGCGTGTTGTTTTGCTATTCGAATCTGCCTATACATTTTTGTAATATCCGCTGTAAATGCAATATAATTGAGACGCCATCTAAGGAGGATCGAAAATAGATCGTCTTGCTGAGGAGGTCCATTTAGCAATATGTCGTTGAGTGATGTACCAGTACTTGATGGTGCTGAAGCATTGAAGACTACACGTAGCTTTGTTGTAGTACTATCTTCTTTAATGACCGAATGATGCGGTAGATAGAAGTTTGGATCCTGTGGATAGGAGTTGTTGGCCTCCGTGGGGGTTAGCGGCTCCATGTGATTGAGTGTAAGATATTCCTTTAGGCAATCGTCGTAGAGTTTTTCTGGTCTGGATTCTTACTTAACCGAGTTTCTGATCGGTATAAGCACGAAACTGCTCGAGGTCGAGATGTTCCTAGGCGTATGTTGTTATCAGCAAATGGTAGTTGAACCTCGTACTGTCCATTGGGGAGTCGCTTGTGTGTTTTTTGGAAAATTTCTTCACACCGTTGTTCTTCCATAGTTAAGGGCTTCTCTGCGGTGATTTCTTCCAATTCCCAAAATTGTGTTAACTGCTGTTGTTCCATGTAAAGTAAATGGGACTTTGGGATGAATTTACATCAACTCGTAACGTTCGATGTAAATATTATTTGTGATGATACATGAACTCGGCACGTTACATGTATCTGAGGCTGAGATCACTGGTTATTTTGTGAGATTTTTCTTCGAGCTCGATTCGCTACGAAGATCAATTGTGATCTGAAATTTTTCAGCCAGCTGCGGCGATATTTATTTTTCACTTAACAATGGCCGGTCAATTCGCCGGGCGAGGTCTTGGTGGGGTAATGCCTCATATGGTTATTTTAGTACTTCATTCATTTTAGTTCTAGTTGATTATGTGTTAATGCCGGCTGCAGCTGTCAATTGGATAGTAGGTAATATATTTATTTTGTTTGTTTTTTATTATAATATTAATAATAATTTTTTCTTTCCCTTTTCTTTTTATGGCTGATGGATCTTCCTGTGCTGGGATGGAGCTCAAGTTCTGCTTTCAGTGTTGTCAGGTTTGTATAATTTTATAAGAATATTTTCTTGGTGATAAATTTGTTTGTTTACAGGGATGATGGCTGCGCTGCAATTATGAGGATTTAAACTGGTCTGCCCAAAATTTGAGAAGTATAGTGAATAATGATTGTTTATGTTATTAATGAATTTTATTTTCAGAATGTTAAGATTGAACATCCTCCCGGGCCTTGAAGCGCTAGCTTCAATTTTTTGTGTTTATTTTGATATTGTTTTTTTTTTGTTTGAAGGATGTTGTTTGGGTTTCATTGACATGGTTGCGTATTATTTGGTTATCGCTGTCGTTAATAGGAAGTAGGGCTACCTTTGCGATTGGTCTTCGAATTATAGAGTTCTTTGTTTTAATATCAACTACCCGAATTAGGTTATCGGTGCCTGGATAAACTTTTACAATGCGTCCTAACGCCCATTGTAGCGGAGGTAGACGATCTTCTTTAATTAAAACTAAGTCTCCTATTTTCAAATTAGGTTGTGGCTGAAGCCATTTAGGACGTTGTTGAAGTCGAGCAACATATTCGGTGGACCATCTCTGCCAGAAATGCTGTGTAAGTTGCTGACAAAGTTGCCATCGATTCAAATAATTGGGTTTACTCTCTAATAGATCTTGTTGTGGTGGTGCTAATAAGGCATCGCCGATAAGAAAATGGCCTGGAGTTAAAGCACTCAGATCTGTTGAATCTTCGGTCAGTGGGCATAACGGCCGTGAATTTAAGCATGCCTCAATTTGACTTAGCGTTGTGGTCATTTCTTCGAATGTTAATATGGCGTTTCCGAGGATTCTTCTGAGGTGATACTTTGTCGATTTAACCCCTGCCTCCCATAGGCCACCGAAATGGGGTGAATGTGGAGGGTTAAAATGCCAATTGATGCCTTCATGAGATACGAGGTCAGCGATTTGATTCTGTTGTTTGTGAACTTCTTTGAGGAATGAGTTTGCGCCAATAAAGTTGGTGCCGCAGTCACTGTACATGTGTTGGCATTTTCCTCTTCTTGAGATAAAGCGATAAAGTGCTGCTAGAAAGGCTTGCGTGGTAAGTTCACTAACGAGTTCGAGGTGTATGGCTTTTACTGACAAGCAGATAAATACCGCAATGTATCCTTTGGTTGCAGGAGCTCCTCGTCTCTTACTGGTTTTGATACTGATTGGTCCGCAAAAATCCACACCCGTGTGCGTAAAAGGCCTTGACATCGTGACTCTTTGTGCTGGCAGATTTCCCATTAGTTGACTATTGACTTGCGCTTTCAATCGAAAACATGTCACACATTTGAGTAATACCCGACGAACAGTGTTACGCCCGTCTAGTATCCAGTATTTTTTCCGTAGTAGTGATAAGGTTAATTGAGTTCCGCCGTGCATACATGACTGGTGATACTGAGTAATCAGGAGAAAGCTTAAATGACATGAATTATTTAAAATTATGGGATGACGTTCGTCATGACTTATGGGGGCGTTTTGTAGACGTCCGCCGACTCTTAGAATTTTGTCGTTGTCTATGAATGGGGTCAAATTTTTGAGTTTGCTTTTTGGATGTATAGTCTTATGTAATTCCAGATGACGGAGATCGTTGGGAAAATGTAGTTGTTGGTGAAGTTTCACCCAAAGGTTCGTAGCCTGTTCTAGTTCGTGTGTTGATAGCCAACGATGTGTTTGTCGGGGGCGTTTGATAATGCGGAGACAATATGCCGTGACGCGAATTAATTTTGAAAATGAGGAGAACCTTTTTAGTAGCTCTGACAAAAATGAATTTTCAACGTGTATTGTGTGTAACCCGTGAATATGTTTCCTGGTTTCTAGTTCTGTTTCCTCGAAATTCGGTGAGTGAGGCCAGTGGCTGGGATCTTGAGCTAGCCAATGAGGTCCATTCCACCATTGTGTTGAAGTGATCAGTTCGTTTGGTAGAACTCCTCTGGAAGCGAGGTCCGCTGGGTTGTCTTTCGATGAGACATGATGCCATGGTGCATTTCCTATTGACGTGAAGATTTCACTTGTGCGATTTGCCACAAAAGTTGTCCATTTTCGTGGTTGTCCTTTTAGCCATGAGAGGACAATTGATGAGTCTGTCCACATGTGTGTTTCGATGTGGCTAAATTGTAAGATATTGCGAGTGTGTCGTACTAATTTTGCGACTAATACTGCTCCACAGAGTTCCAGTCTTGGTATAGAGATTTGTTTTATTGGAGCGACTTTAGTTTTGGAGGTGATGATCTGGATCTTCACGGTGTGGTCCGGGGAGGAGATTCGACAGTAGATCACGGCTGCATAGGCGTTTTGCGAGGCGTCGCTAAAGGCGTGAAGTTGAATATCACGAGAGTATTGCGTAGTTCCAAACCAGCGCGGAATACGAAGCTGTTCGAGGAGTGGGAGTTGAGCCTTTATCATAGACCATGAATGTTGTACTTCCGAAGGAACGGGCTCATCCCAGGTATTGCCAAGAAACCATAACGATTGCATCAGGATTTTTGCAGTAACTATCACAGGTGAAATCCATCCCAATGGATCATAGAGTTTAGCAATCTCTGAGAGAAGCTCTCGTTTGCTCATAATATGCTGTTCTTGAGTTGTCTTTATTTTGTAGCCAAAGGTGTCGGAGGAAGGATACCACATAACACCTAAAGACTTAATGCCTTGATCTGGGTTGATGTCAATAGGATCAGACACTGCTCTATTCTCTTCTGGGATGGTGGCTAGAATGGAATTGTCATTTGTAAGCCACTTTTTGAGCTTGAAACCGCCGCGGAGGAGAAGTTCGTTTAAGTCCTTGTGGATTGTTATTGCTTCATTGATCGAATCTGCACCCGTGAGTAGATCATCAACGTAGAAATCGTTAAGTATTATTTCGGAAGCCCGTGGATAGGAGTTACGTTCGTCGGTGGCTAGCTGCTGTAGTGTACGAATTGCTAGAAATGGAGCGCAAGTGACTCCAAATGTTACCGTGGTTAAACAATATTCTTGCAAGGGTTCTGAAGGGGATTCTCGCCATATGATTCTTTGATAAGTCACATCGTCTGGATGCACCAATACTTGGCGATACATTTTAACAATGTCTGATACCAGCACGAATTTGAATTTCCTCCAACGAGTAAGGACCGCTATGAGTTCATTCTGTAGTGTAGGACCGGTCAGCAACACGTCGTTGAGAGAGTGTCCGGAACTGGTTTGTCTCGATGCATCGAACACAATTCGTAACTTTGTGGAAGTGCTCTCCTTGTAGACTGCATGATGCGGTAAGTAGAAACTTTTGTAGAAAATGGAATTGCTTTGTTGTACTTTGGTCTCGTCTTCTGAAGTTGCTGCTGGAATCATGTGTTTTAGTTGAATGTACTCATTGATGCACTGAGTGTACTCGCCCTTTAAATCTGGATTTGACAAAAAACGTCGTTCGAGATTCAAGAAACTTCCAATGGCGGCTGCCCGCGACCGTCCTAGTGATTGTTGGTGTTGTTCGCTGATGAAAGGTAACCGCACACAATATCTGCCATCCATGAGACGTTGATGTGATTCCTGGTAGATTGTTTCGCATTTTTGATCATCTGGATTTATTGCTGGTATGGTTGGAACCTCTTCAATGGCCCAAAATTGTTGTAACTGTTGGCTGAGAGTTGTTAGCGATACCATAGACGTAAAGGTGTTGGGTGAAGAGAATTCACTGGTATTACTTGATGTTTTCCCGCATAATATCCAGCCTAATAGAGTCTCTTGTGCGATTGGTTGGTCTTGAAGTCCTTTTCGAATGTTGGGTAATATTAAGGATCCGTAAATATCAGCTCCTAATATTACATTAATTCGTCCTGGTTGATTAAAGGTGGGGTCAGCCAACTTTATCCCTTCAATATGTTTCCAGTCGATGGGTACAAAGGGTCTTGATGGTAAGAAGGACGTTAAAGTTTTTAAGACAAGGGCTTGTAGATTCAACTGATAACCCCCGGGCTGAATAACCAGGGCCGTTTCCACCATTGACCGGGAAATTCCAGCGTTGGATTGTTGTACACCCAATATGTTCACAAGGACTGGCTTCTTTTGTAGTGAAAGTGAAGTGGGAGGAGCGACTCCTGAATGCGCTTTAAGAGTATAACGAAATTCCTCTCAACTTCATAAAAATTTGCAGTTAGGATAAATAAATTATGTTTTTATTTAATTTATTCTTTTATTACGATTTTCCCGGATTCTCTTATTTTTTTTAAACATTTATTTAAGTTTTAAATTTAACGACTTTATTTTAAAACGGCGGTTAAATTATATAACCGAAAGTTTTTTTATTTCATCAATGAAAACTTATACTACGACAATTGATGTATACTGACAATGAACACAATATAATAAGACTATTCAGTTAGACTATTAACGTAAAACTAATACATTTCTATTTTTTATTTTTCATGTCAATGAATCAGTGTATCTATGTTTTAATACTTGTACAGTGTAAGCGTACGTGATTGTGATTTCCCTAGAGTGTATTTCCAAAGTAGTAGTGAAAATGACGTAACGCACACTGTACTCCAAAATTGTAAGTACACGTATTTAAATTAGAAAATTACACTCGCAATAAGATAACAACAAAATTAATGCGTAGCGACCGCTACATAACTCCCCCTTCAGCGTTAGCGTCTATAAAAAAAAAAATATTAAAATCATGATTGAAAACTTACTTTACAATCGAAAGCGAACTCTTTTCTTCGAACTACGTGTTACCGGCTTATTACTGTCTTCGTTTCTTTCTATGTGTGCCGGTTTTAGTCTATCAATAGATACTTTTACTACCTTCCCGTTAACATCTATCGAAAAATTTTTTTCTCCCCTTTTGATCACTCTATACGGTCCTTCATATGGATTTTGCAATGAACTTATCCTATCCGTCCTCAGGAAAACAAATTCGCAGTCCCTTAATCCCTTTGGCACAAAGAAATCTTTCTTTTGTTCACGAGAGTCCGTTGGAACAATATTTCTCATATGGTTTCTTAGCATTGCCACAAAATCTGTTGGGTCTGATACAATCTCTGTGTCTCTTATGAAGAACTCTCCTGGGATTCTTAGCGCTTGACCGTATACTAACTCTGCTGGACTACACTTTAGGTCTTCTTTTATTGTAGTTCGCATACCCAGCAAAATAGCTGGTAAATGCAGTAACCAGTTCGGGTTATTCATCTTGGCTCTCAATGATTCTTTAAGCTGTCTATGAAGCCTCTCTACCATTCCATTCGCTTGCGGATGATATGCCGTTGTTCTGATCCTATGTGTACCCAAGAGCTTCGAGAATTCCTCAAACATTTTTCCTTCAAACTGACCTCCTTGGTCAGTGGTAACCGTCAATGGAATTCCGAATCTTGGAAAATACTGTTCGTACAATGTTCTAACTACCATCTGTGCAGTGATATTTTTAAGAGGAAAGACTTCGGGCCACCTGGTGAAACGGTCCACGATCGTTAATAAATACGTGAATCCTTCTGCTGGCTGGAGTGGTCCAACTATGTCTATATGAATGTGTTCGAACCTTCCTGTTGGCGCCTTAAATTTTTCGACTGGGGATTTAGTATGTCTATAAATCTTGGCTTTCTGGCATTCTATGCATGTTTTCGCCCATAAATTAATTTCGCTGCTCATCCTAGGCCAAAAATATTTTCCTGTTATCAGCCTTCTTGTACTTCGAATACCTGGGTGTGCTAAATTATGTACAATGTTAAAAACTTCTCTTCGTAGAGTTTTTGGAATGAACGGTCTGTCTCTACCCGTTGAACATTCTAGCCAAATTTTATTACTTGTTGCAGGTACATCTTTTTCTATTAATATTATTCTTGAATTTCTACCAGAATCTTCCATTAAATACTTTAATTCTAAATCATCTTTCTGTTCTTCTGCAATAATTTCTAAATCTATTTTCTTTTCTTTAATCGCGTCACAATCCTTACTATCTGTCTCTACTCGGGATAATGTATCCGCTACTACGTTAGCTTTCCCTTTGATATATCTAATATCCGACGTAAATTGCGTAATGTAATCCAACTGTCTCGCCTGTCTTGGACTTCTTTCAGCTTTTGTCCATATTGCCGAAGTTAGCGGCTTGTGGTCTGTGAAAATTGTAAACTCACGACCTTCCAGAAAATGTCAAAATGTCTAAAATGTTTAATTGCCAAATATATGGCTAAAAGTTCTCTATCGAAGGTTGAATATTTCGATTCCGCGGCGCTTAATTTTTTCGAATAAAATGCTAGTGGTTCAGGCCCATTCTTGCCTGTTTGCTCCAGCATTGCTCCTACAGCCACGTTCGATGCATCAACTGTTAAACTAAAAATCGCGTTCTCAGAGGGATGAACTAATAGAGTTGCTGAAGTAAATGCGTCCTTAGCTTTGACAAAAGCGTCCTCGCATTCCTTTGTCCACTTTAAATTCTTCACTTTCTTACCTTTTTTAAGCTCTTTGGCTAAATGACTATGAATTGGACTTAAAATTTCTGCTAGTCGAGGAATGAATCTATGGAAGTAGTTTATCATTCCTATAAACTGTTGTGCCTCTTTTATCGATTTGGGTGACGGAAAATTTCTAATTAATTTAACTCTGTCTTCTGATGGAAGTATTCCGTCCTTTGTAATTTTGTGGCTTAAAAATTCCAATGTATGAACACCAAAAAGACATTTCCCTGGATTAATGTTGATTCCAAATTTTTCAAGTCTTCCAAAAACTTTTTCCAAATGAGCTTTGTGCTCTTCTTCGTCCTTGCTTGCTACAAGAATGTCATCAATGTAAACGAAAATAAATTCTAGTCCGTTTAGTACTTGATCCATAAAACGTTGAAAAGTTTGGGCAGCGTTCCTAAGACCGAAGGGCATTCGAGTAAATTCGAATAAACCGAAAGGTGTAGTAATAGCTGTCTTGAAAATATCTTCCTCTGCCATAGGTATATGGTGATATGCTCTAACCAAATCAATTTTTGAAAATACCGTGCACCCATTCAAATTCAACGTGAAATTTTGGATGTGTGGAATTGGGTACCTATCTGGGATTGTTATTGCATTAAGTCTTCTATAATCACCACAAGGTCGCCAGTCTGAACAGTTCTTTTTCGGTACCATATGTAAAGCGGAAGAAGCTGAGGAAGAGGATGGTCTACATAAACCTAACTTAATCATATGGTCAAATTCCAATTTTGCTATTTTGAATTTATTGTTGTCAAGTCTTCTAGGTCTGGAAAAAGGTAACTGACCTTTTGTTTGGACAGAGTGTACTATGTTGTGTAGTACTGGTAAGTCATAACGAGGTGGTTGGGTTAGTGAGGGAAATTTTGATAGTATTTTGCCGTATCCACTGTCAAAGGAACAATGCCTGGGTGATGGACTGTCTGCCTTAATCATAATTCCGTTAACACTCAACTCAGTATCGCCGTCGATTAAACGTTTCCTTTTAAGATCAACCAATAAATTAAATTGCGTAAGGAAATCTGCACCAATTATAGGTTTATTGACACTAGCTACTATAAATGGAAATGTTAAATCTCTTCTTAATCCGAAATCGATTTTCAACAGTTTATTTCCATATGTGTTTATCGTCGAACCATTAGCTGCTGAAAGAATAAAATTAGGATCTTTCTTGTATTTGCCAAAATAAACGTTAGGAACAACAGATAATTCAGCTCCTGTATCTATCAGAAATTTAAATTTATTTTCTTTATCAAAAACAAATAGTCTACATGACTTTCTTGGAATAACATTTTTACAACACGCTGAAGGGATACTTAGTTTTTTGAATTCTTATAACTACATGGTTTAACACATCTTTTGGCATTATCTCCAAATTTAAAGTGAAACCAGCAAAAAGGCTTATTATTTTCTTTATGTCTGCTATTTGAACGACTTCTACTTCTTGATCTAAATCCGTGTTGAAAATCATTATTTTTATTATTAATAGTAAGTCTCTTGATTAAATTTGCTAAATCTTCAATTTTATTCTCCAGTAAGGTTATTTTCTTTTTAACATCAAGGCTATTTATGCTGAAATCTTCTTTGTTCAGGAAAGGATTTGCCGAATTGTTACCGATTGCCGAAATGAATTTAAATTTAGATGCTTCGAAAATCTTGTCTGCTAACAAAATCAAATCTTGAATATTCTGCTTTCCAGATGCCATTAGAGCAATATTTATATCCGAAGGCAGTTTCCGCATCCATAACTTCTTGATTAATTCTTTCCCTAAATGTGTTGATGTTCCAGCCAAAATGTCCATTGATCTGTAGAAGTCTGACGGTTTCCTGTCTCCCATCTCCGAGTTGGATAAGAGTTGCTCCAACTTATTCTCTTCAGATTCCGTGAAGCGTTGAATCAAGGTCGATTTAAAGGCCTCGTACTTGCCTTCCTGAGGTGGGTTTTGAATGAAATCCAAAACATTCATAATTATTTCTAAGGGAAGCGCCTGGATGACATGCTCATATTTCGTATCATCCAGCCTAACTCCCTTAGAATGAAATTGGCTTTCCGCCAAAACAAACCATGCTTCTGGACACGGTGACCAAAAGGAGGGTAGTTTAACGGCAGAAGCGTTGATTTCACTATTTGCAAAAGTATCCCCCGAATTTTGCACACTCATTATTTTCACACTATATAGGCACTAACGTAACACGAAATTCTTTTAAAATCAAAGAAAAGAGTTTCGATTCACTTAAAATTCGCGGAACTTCTTATAAATTAATTTCGCGGACGATAGCGTTGACGGAGGACTCAAACTTTAAAACCGCCCGTTAAATAAGGAAAATTTCGACTTTTAAAAGAAAAGATCATATAAATCAATTAAAGAAGAGAAATTAAATCAGAAATTCACTACTACCAGGAAAAGTTTTGTATTTTAAAAGAAAATTTTTGTGTTTTGTTTTTTTTTTAAAAGAAATTAAAAATGGTGAAAATTATTAATTTAAAATGAACTTAACTTCCCTTAAAAGTTTTATTGAATCTTCTTTCTTCTCCTCTCTTACGTGTATTCTTTCTTCTTTCTTCTTATGAATTTTCTATTTTATTTTTGAATTAAAATCCTCTTCTTTTTTGTAATTCCTCAATCTTCTTTTTTAAAATTGTAGGAAAAACTTCTTTCTTCGTTTCGGGGTCACCAGATGAAGTGGGAGGAGCGACTCCTGAATGCGCTTTAAGAGTATAACGAAATTCCTCTCAACTTCATAAAAATTTGCAGTTAGGATAAATAAATTATGTTTTTATTTAATTTATTCTTTTATTACGATTTTCCCGGATTCTCTTATTTTTTTTAAACATTTATTTAAGTTTTAAATTTAACGACTTTATTTTAAAACGGCGGTTAAATTATATAACCGAAAGTTTTTTTATTTCATCAATGAAAACTTATACTACGACAATTGATGTATACTGACAATGAACACCATATAATAAGACTATTCAGTTAGACTATTAACGTAAAACTAATACATTTCTATTTTTTATTTTTCATGTCAATGAATCAGTGTATCTATGTTTGAATACATTTAATACTTGTACAGTGTAAGCGTACGTGATTGTGATTTCCCTAGAGTGTATTTCCAAAGTAGTAGTGAAAATGACGTAACGCACACTGTACTCCAAAATTGTAAGTACACGTATTTAAATTAGAAAATTACACTCGCAATAAGATAACAACAAAATTAATGCGTAGCGACCGCTACAAAAGTGATTGGGCGGCATATTCTGTCAGAAAGGATGTTTGCGAGCCTGGATCTATGAGTGCTCGAAAAGTTTTACGTACTTTCTGGGCTCCTTCTAAGGTTACGATTGCAGTAGAGAGAAGAACTTCTTTATACATTGCTGAGTGTAGAGAATTAAGCGTGGCTGTGGTTTGCATAGATCGTGGCGGAGATGCTTCGTTCTCTGATTTCGTTGCGGTATTTTGCGGGGGACCTCTATCGGAGTTGTGCAATAGAGTATGATGACGTTTCTTGCAATGTCGACAAGTAAACTTGCTCGGACAGTTTGCTCCCATATGTCCTCGTCCCAAACAATTGATGCACAGACCATTTTTGCGTGTTATGTGATTTCTCTCTGCTATTGTTGAATTCATAAACTTGGAACAATTTCTCAAGGGGTGATCTTCTCCACATGTTTCGCAAGCATGATGATGTCCTGTGACGAATGACTGAATCCTTGGTGGTGTTGAGAGATTTCGTTGGGTTTTACTTGATGATGGCCCCTTTTTTCCTATGGCTTCTAGTGTTCGAAAGCGTGCCTCCAAGAATTCGCGTAGCATCGTCCATGATGGTATCTCAGTGCTCTTACTATTGCCTTGCTCCCATAGCTGGAGCGTTTCGGTTGGTAGCTTTTGACCTATCACGTAGACTATCCTCGCGTCCCACTTTTCCACTGCCACTTCGAGATTATAGAGCGCTTGTAGACATTCCGTCGTCACGTCCATCAAACTTCTAATTCCTTGTGCCGATTCAGAAGATACGGAAGATTGATTAAGTAGGAGTTTCAGTTGTGCGTTGACTAACACTCTCTTGTTGTTATACCTCTCTTTTAGGAGATCCCAAGCTGGAATGTAGTTATCGTTAGTTACTAGTACCTGTCGCAAGAGACCTTCAGCTTCTCCACTTAGATGTAACTTCAAGTATTGAAGTTTCTGTGCGTCAGACAGATTATGATTCTCATGTATCAAGCTTGTGTAAAGATCATGGAAAGTTGTCCATTTCCGATAATCTCCAGAGAATTTTTCCAATGAGATTCGTGGAAGCTTGATAAGATGTTCCTTACTTGACATGGCTATCTCCCTTTCCTGTACTCTGGGAGACTGACTGTCTGCTGCTATTAGTGGATACTCGGTATCATACCGAGATTCTATTGCTGCGTAGTGTGTGTAGAAGAATGACTCCATTGCTTCGTATAGTTCTTCCTGGAAATATTTGTGGTTTAATATTTCCGAATCGACAGGTTCGTTGTTTTTTGCCACGAGAATCTGGATATGTGCTCGCTTTATTTCGCTGAATTGCTCTTGAAAATCCTGCAGTCGTTTTTTGTAATATGGTTCCGTTCGCCTTGCGGAGCCATCCTTTTTGTAATTCTTGATGAAATTTTCCAAGAGATCCTTTCGTGCTATTTGCAATTTGATTTCAGCTTCCATCTTTTAATTTGATGTCACTGGTTAAATTTCTAAGCTACGCTGCGACCACTGAGTACTTTTATACCGTTTATCCGGCTCGAAGGACCAAAATGTTAGGGCTTAGAATGCCTAAAACTCAGTGGACTACAGGGCAGCCTAAGAAATAAACCTTGTTTAACGATTCGAACTTTTATTTAACAATTTTCAACCCTTTTTACAATTTTAAAATTCAATATAAATTCACTAATTCAAATTCAAATAAACATTAAGTTAACTATTAAAAATTCAATAAAATTCACAAACCAAAAATATTTTAATTCATAAAATTTCACAATTCTTTAATGCTGAATGTAGTCCTTTTTCTTGATAAACTGAATTTACTCCAATTATTAATGTCCAAAATGTGTCCTTACACTTCGATGCCACTTGTATCTGAAGATTTAAATTTTATTTAGCAATTAGAAATGTACATCAACTCGATACGTAAGATATACTTGACTATTGGGAATTTTACATGAACTCGTTTCGTTGCATGTATTTAGGAGTTAGGAATATTTACTTACATGAACTCGACGCGTTCCATGTAAAGTAAATGGGACTTTGGGATGAATTTACATCAACTCGTAACGTTTGATGTAAATATTATTTGTGATGATACATGAACTCGGCACGTTACACATACATATCTGAGGCTGAGATCACTGGTTATTTTGTGAGATTTTTCTTCGAGCTCGATTCGCTACGAAGATCAATTGTGATCTGAAATTTTTCAGCCAGCTGCGGCGATATTTATTTTTCACTTAACAATGGCCGGTCAATTCGCCGGGCGAGGTCTTGGTGGGGTAATGCCTCATATGGTTATTTTAGTACTTCATTCATTTTAGTTCTAGTTGATTATGTGTTAGTGCCGGCTGCAGCTGTCAATTGGATAGTAGGTAATATATTTATTTTGTTTGTTTTTTATTATAATATTAATAATAATTTTTTCTTTCCCTTTTCTTTTTATGGCTGATGGATCTTCCTGTGCTGGGATGGAGCTCGAGTTCTGCTTTCAGTGTTGTCAGGTTTGTATAATTTTATAAGAATATTTTCTTGGTGATAAATTTGTTTGTTTACAGGGATGATGGCTGCGCTGCAATTATGAGGATTTAAACTGGTCTGCCCAAAATTTGAGAAGTATAGTGAATAATGATTGTTTATGTTATTAATGAATTTTATTTTCAGAATGTTAAGAGATTGTTAGGGCTTAGAATGCCTAAAACTCAGTGGACTACAGGGCAGCCTAAGAAATAAACCTTGTTTAACGATTCGAACTTTTATTTAACAATTTTCAACCCTTTTTACAATTTCAAAATTCAATATAAATTCACTAATTCAAATTCAAATAAACATTAAGTTAACTATTAAAAATTCAATAAAATTCACAAACCAAAAATATTTTAATTCATAAAATTTCACAATTTTTTAATGCTGAATGTAGTCCTTTTTCTTGATAAACTGAATTTACTCCAATTATTAATGTCCAAAATGTGTCCTTACACTTCGATGCCACTTGTTTGCATCGTTCTTCCTCAAATCTTTCTCGTCCCCTGTATTCCAACCAGATGAAGACAATTTTCGACATATCAATGCAATCCAAGCGGCTCAAAACTTTTCCCTGTCTATAACCAGGGATGATATCTCGAAGCATATAAATGAACTTCCACAAGACTTTTCGTCCGGCCCTGATGGAGTCCCTCCAGCTGTTCTAAAATCCTGTGCAGGGGCCCTACTGTCTCCTCTTCTATGTTTATTTCAAAAATCCCTAAATAAAGGGCGCTTCCCAACCTTATGGAAGAACTCTTTTATAATACCCGTCCATAAGAAAGGCTGTAAAAACGAAATATCTAATTATAGGCCAATTGCGAAGTTATCGTCTATACCAAAACTCTTTGAATCTATTATTTATTCTGCTATCGCCCCTATCTGCAAGAGGCTTATCTCAACAAACCAACATGGTTCTCTTGCAGCCCGTTCCACTACTACTAATTTACTGGAGTTCTCTTCACACACAATTAGAGGCTTTGTCACTGGCTGCCAAACTGACTGTGTCTATACAGATTTTAGTAAGGCTTTCGACAAGCTCTCCCACTCTATTATAGTTCTTAAACTAAAGAAATTAGGCTTTCCGCATGCCCTTGTGGATTGGTTCCAGTCGTACTTAGCCGATAGAACCTACCAGGTTCTATTCCGCGGAGTCAAATCGAACAATATCGAAGCGTCCTCTGGAGTCCCGCAAGGCAGCCATCTTGGCCCTCTTATTTTTATTTTATCAATTGACGATATTGTTACACTGCTAAAGCACTGTAAAATCCTTATTTACGCTGATGACATCAAACTGTATCGCCACATAAGGAGTATAGAGGATTGCAAACTTCTGCAAGCAGATCTAAACACCTTCTATTCTTGGTGTTCCAACAACAACCTTGTGCTTAATATTAGTAAATGCGAGATCATGACTTTTTGTAGGAAACGTGGTGTTATAACTTATGACTATGCTTTCCTTGACAACAAGGTCTCCCGTACTGAATCTGTAATCGATCTTGGGGTTAGGTTAGAAAGTAAGTTGGATTTCTCCACCCACATCAATTATATCTCCTCCAAGGGCAATTCAGTCCTGGGATTTATAAAAAGATGGTCCAAAGAGTTCAACAACCCCCTCGTCACTAAACACCTGTACGTATCTTTGGTTAGGCCTTTGCTTGACTAGTCTTCCCAGGTATGGTCTCCTTACTACTCCTCCCATGTTAGTAGAATCGCATCGGTTCAAAGGAAGTTCGTCCGGTTTGCACTCAGCCACCTCCCATGGGATGACCCACTCGCTCTTCCGCCTTATGAGAACAGACTTAAATTGCTCAACTTAAACTCCCTTCATAAGCGCCGCGAGGTCGCTGACGTTATATTCGTTCATCGACTGATGAATGACAAGGTGGACTCTGGTTTCTTAAGAAACCGCGCGTCATTTAGAGTGAATAACTACAACCTGAGAGGTGAACCTCTTTTGCACATTAATTCCTCTAACACCAATTATGGCATGTTCGAACCCGTTAATCGCATGCTTATAAATACTAACAACAATAGGAGTGTGTTTAGCTTGCTAACCAGTGAAGTTGTCCTTAAAAGGACCCTTCTCAATGTGGCGTGACTCTCTACGTGCTCCACTTCCTTTTTAGTTTTGCATGCTCCTCTGTTTAATGTTTTTGATCTTTTATGTTTTTAATATTTTATGTTTGCATGTCTCAGCTGAGCCACGGCAGTGGTAAATATTTCTCAGCCCTGCTGGGAAGTGTGCCTTCTGTCTTAGAAGGGAAACTCTATATATGTATATATATACATATATATATATATATATATATATATATATATATATATATATATATATATATATATATATATATATATATAAATATATATATATATATATATATTTTTTTTTTTTTTTTCCTGGGGGTAAAAAAGCATTCGCTACCGGCATGACTCAAGTGCCCCTTACTGGCCGATCCCGCATGACGGTTATGTTTCACGTAAATCCACACATACACACATATGGACACATAAGTGCACATACGCATATATGGGTCTATGAACATGAGAACTAAAAAAGCCCCTCCGACGTGATCCACCCTCGCGGGACTGGCTAATAAGCATTACATCGCGGGGGTCGTTCAGCTTCATTCAGCTGCTTCTGCTCGCGGCATTTCTGTGCCTTTCTCTATTTCTTACGGCTTCTTCTTGCCTTAGCTTTCTGTGAATGGTCTTGAGGGTTGCTTCCACGTCCCTCCACATTTCCTCAGACCTCATCATATGGTCTAGGATGTTTTCGGGCGTTAGTGGCTCCTCGACCCTTTCTTCTAGTTTCGCCCTTTCCTCGGCGAATCTCGAGCAGGTAAAGAAGACGTGTTCTGCGTCTTCCTCCGTCGCTGGGCATACTGGGCACAACGGTGAATCATCGTGCCCGAAGCGGTGGAGGTATTTCCTATACCCCCCGTGTCCGCTCAGGAACTGCGTGAGGTCGTAACTTACTTCCCCACGCTCCCTCGTAGCCCATATTTCCACGTTAGGGATAAGTCTGTGGGTCCAGCGACCCTTAACAGACTCGTCCCACTTCGCCTGCCATTCCCTTAAAGACTCGCAGCGCGCCATCTGCCGCCGCACCCTTCTTGGCTCCCCTCCACCATATTCTGGGTCATAGAGACGCATGCCCTCCCTCGCCAGAATATCTATGGGAATCATCCCAGCTATCACGCACGCCGCATCGTCGGACGTGGTCCTGTACGCGCAGCAAGCGCGAAGTGCACTTAGCCTATAAGCACCCCTCCATTTTCTGCTATTTGTAGTCCTGTTTAACGCTGCTGCCCACACTGGCGCTGCGTATAACAGGACTGAGCTTACCACCCTCCCCAAGAGGAGGCGGCGACTCGGTCTAGGGCCCCCAACATTGGGCAGCATTCTTGCAAGTGCTGCACAAATCGCAGACGCTTTGTCTGCCGTGCCCTCCAAGTGCGCTTTGAAGTTTAGCCTCCGGTCGATCATCACTCCCAGGTACCTTAGTGCGGGCTGTGAGTGGATGATCTGTTCCCCTACTTTTATCCTTACGGATACTAACTTTCGTCGCTTGCTGATCAGCACTACTTCCGTTTTGTGCTCTGCCAGCTTCAACCCGGCGCATTCTAGCCACGCTTTTATTTCCCAGATCGCTTCGTTTGCATACAGTTCGATGTCATCTGGGTGTTTTCCTTCGACAACTACCCCGATATCATCTGCAAACCCGATCGCCACTGCTTCCTTTGGAAGACGAAGCCCCAACACATCATTGTACATTGCGATCCATAGGAGAGGGCCCAGGACGGAACCTTGCGGGACACCGCATGTTGTCCCGAACACTTTAGGACCATCATCCGAATCACAATGAAGCGACCTACCCTGGAGGTAGTCGGCCACTACACGCACTAGGTACTTTGGTGTGCCTAGCTTGATCAACGCCTCAACTATTTTGCTCCACCTCGCTGAGTTGAAAGCATTTTTTACGTCGAGGGTTATCAATGCGCAGCAGTGATTTTTCTCTATGGCGGCTCTTGCTATGCCCACCACCATATTGACTGCATCAGTCGTCGACCTTGCCTTTCTGAAGCCGAATTGCTTGTCCGACAGGCCACCTGCCCTTTCGACGCTAGGGAGAATCCTGTTACAGATCACCCGCTCGAAAAGTTTGCCTATACAACTAAGGAGGCATATCGGTCTGTAGGACGATGGGTCCCCTAGAGGTTTGTTCGGCTTCGGTAGGAGCACGAGTTTCTGCTGTTTCCATCGCTCCGGGAAGATCCCCTCTCTCAGGCACGCTGTGAAGACTTCAGCGAACCTGTCTGGCGCTATTGAAGCTGCTAGCTTCGCCGCTTTATTTGGTATGCCATCCATGCCAGGGGCCTTATTAATGGCTACCTTTTTTGCAGCCTCCAGAATCTCATCTGCGGTCACCGCAGGTATCTCCTCTGGGTCCACCTGGAGGGTGGGTAGATCGACCGTGCGTACGTTCTGTGGAAACAGGACATACACAATACTCTGGAGCAGCGCGGGGCAGGTGATCGGCGGAGAGCGTTTGCCCTTGACCGCTGACATAACCATTTTATAGGCTCCACCCCAGGGGTCCGAGTCTGCTTCTCTGCACAACCTTTTGAAGTGCTCGGATTTACTTCTAGCGATAGCCTTGTTCAGCATTTTTCTCGCTTCCTTATACCTCTGAAGGAGTTCATCGAAATCCGGACGGTTCCGGCTTCTCTGAGTTCTCCTTCTCGCTTTCAGACAGATCCTTCGGCATTCATCGATCTCTGCGTTCCACCAGAAGTTTGGTGGGAGTCTACGATTGCCGGCGCGCCGTGGCATGGATGCGTCACATGCCCATTTCACTGATTCTTCTATTTTCTCTGCCCCTTCCCTGGCACCTCCTGCCGACCTCGCATCATGCAGGAATACTTCCTCGAATACCTCTGCGTCGAGTTTCTTAACGGCCCATCCTCTAGCCGTTCCGTACCTAGGATTTCTCTTTTCTATACGCTGACCAACCTCGAAGATGATGGCTTGGTGGTCGCTGTGCGTGTACAGATCGTTCACCCGCCACTGTAGGTCTTTGACCACTGAATCGCTCACATAAGTGATGTCGATTACAGATGTTCTCCCACCCCTTTGGAAGGTGTTTTCGCCTCCAGAGTTGACTAACACTACGTTAAGTCGCGAGAATACTTCTAGAAGTATGCGCCCTCTTGCATTCGTTTGTCGACTGCCCCATTCGACAGCCCAAGCATTAAAATCACCCGCTAGTATTACCGGGTGATGGCGACTCGCGTCGGCGGCTAACCTTTCCAGCATCGACTCGTAATCGTCTAGTGTCAGGCTTGGCGCCGCATAGCAGCTGTAGACGTGTATTCCGCCTACTTTTGCCCGCGTGAAGCCATTCTCTGGGCTTCTCATGGTATCTTCCATGGCTCGGCTCCCACACGTCCATATCGCTGACGTGCCGCTGCTATCGTTTATCCAGACGCCGCTGTGCAGGTTTCTATACTGCTCGCAGACGATTGCGACGTCGATTTTCTCCTCGTAGACTGTCTGTGCCAGCAGATCTTGTGCCGCTTGACAGTGGTTCAAGTTAATCTGTATGAACCTTATCTTCGACTTCGACTTCTTTGAACTGCTGCCCTGTACAGTGGGCACCTATTACTCCCCGTAGCGTGAGCGTCGTGCTCGCCCTTCCCCTTATCTCCTTTACATAGGAGGCATTTAGGGCTCTTATTGCAGTCCTTAGCAATATGTCCCCCCTCCCCGCATCTCCAGCATAGCTCCTTCATGTCCTGAGCGCTGGTACATTTCCTAGCGATATGACCTATCCCAAAACATTTGAAGCACTTAATTGGTGCTGTTGTCTCCCGTATCCGGCAAACAACCCACCCGATGCGAACCTTCCCCACCTCAAGTGCCTTTTTTGCGCTAGCGACCGGAAGGCTTATTATGGCCGTCTGCGTACCACCATATGCCTTCCTTACTCTAACGTCCTCCTCCTGCACCTCCGTCAGCTTCAGCTGCCCCCGCAGCGCTTCGCATACCTCCAGTTTAGTGGTAATCTCGTCCAGATCCCTGCACTCGATTAACACGCGGTTGGTACCTGCCCTAACCTCTGCCGCCTCCCCGATTGACGTCTTGATCTTTTGCTTAAGATCTTCCGTCTTTCCCTCGCCAGCTGCCAGCTCCATTAGAAGATCGCCCTTTTGAGTTCTTCTAATGCGCATAACCCTATTCCCCAACTCCGTAAGGGAAGCATCCGTCCTGACTTTTCGCAGGATGTCCGCATACGACGTCCCACTAGTCGCTGTTATAATCAGCGCGTCAGGCCTTTCTTTTTTGTGGGACTTTCTGTCCTCTTTTTTCTTTTTCTTTCTTTTCCTCGCTTTTTTGTTCTCCACTTTAGTCCAAGCGGAGCTCTTCTTTTCGGAGGACTCTTCTTCCATGGGGGTGCCCACCGTTATCTTAACGGCCCCTCGCTCTTCTTGGGGTTTTCTTTCTTTATTTCCACCTCTGTTTCTCTTTGGGGCGCTGTGTGAGGTTTGCACTTCCTCGTTGCTATCCCGTTGGCGTTTACGGGATTCCCCAGTTTTATCGGCAGTGTGTGGGTCTTTAGCTTCCCCAACCTTCCTTTTTACCGCGACTCTTACTTTAGGAGCTTCTGGCGTTGTTTGTGTCGCCATCTCCATCTTCTCCTTAACCATCTTTATGGACTCCTTCTTTGCCTCTAAATAATCAGCCCTGAGGTCCTTTATGTGTCCGTGGATCACATTTGATACATTGCTTCTAGATGCAATGTAGTCCGACAGGGTCTTTATCGTTTCACCTAGCTTTGCTAGGCACCTTGGCAACGACTCTTCTTTTTCGTCAGCATATATATATATATATATATATATATATATATATATATATATATATATATATATATATATATATATATGTATGTATATATGTATGTGTATGTATATATAGATTTTCATGCTTAGCTGTAAAGTGCGCCTTCTGTGCTAGAAGGGTTAACTCTAACTCAAATCAGCTGTAATGTGGAAACTGTTTACCTTGATAGTTGGTGTAAAGTCATTAACTCTTCCAGATAAGATCCATCCCAACGATGTTTCTTGGGCGAGGGGAATTTCAGTGTTATCAGGTATGATGGTCCCTTTCCTGATAATTTGGCCGTAAATATCAGCACCCAACAATATATCGATCTTGGCCGGACTGTAATACCAGGGGTCTGCTAGATTGAGCTGGTTTATGTGATGCCACTCTTGATTGTAGACCTTTCTTGATGGTAGGAAACTAGTAACCTTCTTTGTTACCAGCGCACTCATCCTTACTGCGAAGTCCTTGTTGTATTGGGATTTTAGCGTTAGATGGACTTGCGTGTTGAGATTGCCGATATTGATTTCTCCAGCTCCGAATATATCTGCCCGGATGGATTTTCTTTTCAGATGTAGTTTTTGCACGACGGATTCTGTTATCAGGGAAACTTGCGATCCATGATCTATTACTGCCCTCACCTTGGTTTCATGTCCTGAGTCGGATTGGAGCCTCACAATTGCGGTTGCTAACAAAACTTGATGTGGCTGATCATCGTAGTTCACCATAAGCGAATTAAGGTTGCCCATATGTGAAGAGTTCTGGTTTGGGGAAAATATTGCTGATTCTGTTTGTATACCAGATGTTACCATTGCAACAGTTGACTGGATTCTATCTTTATTGGGAACTTGAACTGGCTGATTGGGATGGTTGGATGTCTGAGAAATCATGCGTCTTCCTTCGGGTTGGTGATGCAATAATGAGTGGTGACGTTGACTACAAATCCTACAAGTGTGTTTACTCGGACACTGTGCTGTTAAATGACCATATCCTAAGCAATTTATACACAGTTTTTTAGATTTCACGAACTCCATTCTTTCTGTCTCTGCTAACTTGGAAAATTGGTGGCATTGCCGAACGCTATGGTTGTTTCGACAATAACTGCAGGTTGGGGTGGTGGTCACACGGAATGCCTGGGATGTCATCCTTGGTCTTGCTGAGAAGTTCCGATAGGTCCTACTTGTTGTTGTTACCTTCCTTCCAATGGCCTCTAACGTTCTAAAACGTCCTTCCAGAAACTCGCGTAGTGTGTCCCAGGTTGTTATATCAGTGCTCTTGCTTACACTCTGTTCCCATAATTGGTGGGTTTCGGGCGGGAAGTTTTGTACGATTATGTAAATGATCACTGCGTCCCAGCTCTCGACTTCGATGCCTAGGTTAAATAGTGCTTGCAGGCATTCGGTGGTTACGTCCATCAAGCTCCCAATCCCTTGTGCAGACTCAGCGGACAAGGTGGGTTGGTTGAATAGAAGTTTCAACTGGGCGTTGACCAACACTCTTTTGTTATCGTACCTTGCCTTTAGGAGTTTCCAAGCTGGCTCGTAATTATCGTTGTTGACCTGGACTTGACGTAAAAGGCCCTCAGCTTCTCCACATAGGTGTAGTTTCAAGTACTGAAGTTTTTGCGCGTTAGATAGGCTGTGATTCTCGTGAATGAACCTCGTGTAGAGATCGTGGAAAGTAGTGCATTTTCGGTAATCTCCGGAGAACTTGTCTAAGGATATTTTGGGTAGTTTGATTAGATGTTCTTTGTTTGGGTTTGGTATCACCTTGGGTTCTTCTACAGTGGGAGATGGACTACCATCTCTTGATGTGGGATACTCAGCGTCATAACGAGATTCAATCGCGGCGTAATTTGTATAGAAGTATTCCTCCATTTCTTCGTATATATTCCTCGTGAAGTAGTTATTCTTTAATAGGTCGGAATACGCAGGTTCGTCATTCCTGGCCATACGAATCTCCGTGTGGGCTTTCTGTATGTTCTGGAACAGTTTTTCAAAATCCTGAAGTCGTTTTTTATAGTAGGAAGTGGTTCGTCTGCCGGCTCCATCCTTTCGATAATTTGTGATAAACTTCTCCAGAAGCTCCTTTTGCGCGAATTGTAATTTAATTGCCGTTTCCATATTGATTTAGTTTAGTTAGTTTAGGTCACTGGCTGCTACGATTTCCCCTTGAGGTGACGTGATCAGGCTAGATGTACGTTTTCCTTTCGGTATCCGGCTCGAAGGACCAAAATGTGCCGTGATCACCTAATTGTCACCCCTTAAAAAATCACACTTTTTAGAATTCTAACTTTATTGAAATTTCTAACTTTGTTTTATACAATTAATTTCTTAAATCTATAATTCATACAATTCAACTTTAAAATTTCATATAATTCATATAATATAATTGATGGTTTTCTAATTATTTAATTTATTTATTCAACAAAAACTTAACTTATGGATATTGCCAAAAAAATTCCCTTGAAAATATTAGCTGCGTTTTATCGTTATCTGGGATGCTTTCCTTGGCTGGATCAGATGTACTGGGTTACGAGATTCACAATTTCTCTGAGTAGATGGCGCGGACTTTGTAGAAAAATGATGGTTTCGGCCTTGATTGCTGCTTAATTCCACCCTGCTTGGTTGATTTGGATGTTTTCTATCACTGGTGTGCTGGTTTACGTGTTGCTGGATATAACTATGATTTGATTAGCGTAAGGGGGTTATATTGGGATGCTGTCTCAATTCTACAGCTTGGGATGTTGACGGTACAATACTCCGTCAACTGATTTGGATTGGGAATTATAGAATTTTAGATTATCAGGCTCAATTCTCCTGATTGGGTGAGATCACTATAGTTTTCCTGGGCTCAGTTCTCCTGGGAAAGATCGAAGTGATCTGAGTCTTTTCGTCCAAGTGCTGCGATATTTATTGTGAGCATGGCCATGGGCAATTTTGGAAGGCAATTTGGTGGGGCATTGGAATTGGATCCACTTCTTTGTGTGCGTGCCCCTTCTTGTATTCAGATCAGCTGTCTTGTTTTGACATATTTGCTGATGGCGCATTGAAAACAGGTAAGGGAATATTAAGTTATTTTTTTGGGTTTAAAATTAATGTATTCTTATGTATTTTAGGAGTTTTGAGGTGGGCGGAACCATTGATTATGTATCGGATCTTATGTATTGTTACCAGGTAAGTAATTTATATTGTATATTTATGTTTTTATAATTTTGTTTATCTTTTAGATATCGTTCGGAATTGAAGACTTGGGATTGAAGACTTGTCTGCTGGTTTTAGGTTAAGATTTATTTAATAATTTTTTCTTTGTGGTTTTTTTGTTTATTTTCAGGTGTCGCCGCAACAAATAGAAATGTAACTTTAGACAACTTTTTTACAAGCATGCACCTGATACAAAATTTTTTAGTCAAAGGCCTTACGATAGTTGGTACAACGAGCAAGAATGAAACATGCATGCCACAGCAGTTTAGACTTTCAAAGATTAGAAAAAAGGACTCTAGTTTGTTTGGATTCACTAAAATGTATACTCTGGTGTCTTATGTGCCTCAAAACTCTACAGCAGTAATTCTGCTATCTTCTATAAATCATACAAGCAAAGATGATGCTGCAAATAAAAAAAAGCCTGAAATATTACAATTCCACCACAGGCAGAATAGATATCTTCGATTCATGTTTATACCACAAAGAGGAAAACTGTTATAACATATTTTTGTAATACTTGGATACAGCTGGCATTGCATTTTACGTTGTTTGGAAAAATAAAATATCATCCGCCATACATATCTCGGCTTTCTTTTCTGGAGTAAATTGCACAAGGATTAGTTTTTCCACATATTAGACAGTACATATTATATGGGATAGAAATGAATAAGTGTGGAGTGCCTCCAGTAGAGTTAAGAGAAAAAACCATGTTACATGTGTCTAGTAAAAATTGAATATACGTTTTTAATTAGTATTCTTAGTTGATAAGAGAAATAATATATAATTTATCTTATTACTTTATTTGTGTTTAACTATTGCAATGGATAATATTTTTCCACATGTGTCCATTGGACACACTCTGCCAGGTTAAGTTACTAAAATAGCTTACCAGGTTAAGGGTTAATAAGAAGTGATGTTAGTTCGCATTGTAGCATATAATGAAGTGAGATAAAGAAAGTCGAAATAAAATTTTTGGAGTAATTTGTTGCTACAATTGCAATTGGTACGTAAATCTAATTTTTAAGAGTATAGTTAGGAAATTGACTATTACATATCGTGGGTTTAAAAGCAGAAATCACTAAGTCAAAAACTATAGTTTTTAGTAAATCGATATTTAAGATGTTTGTGTTTCTGAAAATTTTGTAATGGCATATAATAGTAATCGGCTCAGTATACATTGTTTTTTAGATTTCTTAGTTTAGTTTACAAAAGAATTGAAATAATTATTTAATTCTAATACTGGATTTTTAGATTAAAATAAAAAAAACGCAACAAATTAATGAGTTTTGGCAGAAATGATTTTGTAGTTTTGTGTCATTATGGACAAGGTAAATCCGAAACTAACCCCCTAAAAACCTTAACAATATTAGTTTGCGGGCTATAAGGTATTGCCAGTGTAAAGTTGGCATTATAAGACTTACTTTAGTATAAAAAACTGAAAACTTGAAAAATTGTACTTAGTGAATTCTGCTTGTAAACCAACGATATAATCTTTCGCCTTTGTAACATACGGTGTTAATAAGTATTTTTTATATTGGAATCTATATTTATTTAATTTGACTATAAACATGCCTAAAAAGAATCAAATCTCTCAAATAAAACGAGAGATGCCAAGAGGAAAAAATTAGCGCATGATAATGAATCTGCGCAAGACAAAGACAATCGGCTTACAAATCAATATGAAAGTGTAACGGACGCCCTATTGGACTTAGGCCCCCTGCGTTCTTTAATAGGCATTCTCACCATAATATTCCGTCCCCACAGCTAAAGTATCTAACAAGCCACTATGTAAAGAAAGCGAGAACAAAAATGGCTCAACTTCCAACAGTTTTCTTAAGCAACTACACGAAAAGAAAAAAATCAATCTGTACAAATACTAAATAGTATCACAAACTATTTCAACTAATATCTTCAATTATGGTAAATACATATCAGTAATAACAAAAAAAACTTGTTGGAAAGTAGACGGAATTAACTGACTTTTTGCAAAAGAGTAATACGTTTGTTTAGTCCCAAGGCGCTGAATAAGGACAACAAATAAAAAAAGAGAACCAATTAAAAAAAACTCACCAACAATTTAGTTGATATTTATTTTTTATTTTTATTTTTTCAACTCATGTTAGGGTGTCCCAAAAAATCAAAGTTGTTTCTTTATAACGCATACCCTCTAATTTTATTCGAATGATGTCAAAACTACCGTATATAAAATTTCATGTCCTTAGAACCACGGCAACTCGTGCCGACTTACATCGAAACATGTGGGTACTTGTTTACTAGGCGCGAGTTACATGTCCAGTAATGTGCCCTTAATGTATAATGTCCCAATTAACCGTATACACGCGGAATTCTTTAAATATCAATTCTAAGAAATAAGTCTGAACGATTTCCTTTGTAATTTAATATCGTTGCACAATGTCGTGATTTTAAACTCTTTAAAGTTCTTGAACTCATTTTTGTTATGTCAGCATTTTTGCAATTGTAACCTTCTTATAAGTTAATGCTTGATTTAATGTTCACTTACAGTTTTGCTTTCAAACAAACCAGTTCGGTTCAATTTTGGCTTTTTGCTTTTTTACATATTTCTTTTATAAAATTATTGGATAAAAAAGTTGTGATTAAATTAAATCAATAAATAAATATTTTTGGTGTTAAATTCATTTATTATTTTTTTTTTTTTTTATTAAAAATTAAATAGAAAAAACTTAACTCGCGCGGCAGCAAGCGTACCGACATTCATGTTATTACTTGTTTGTTTTATTAGTGAAAGCATTGTTTTCGTACAATCAAGATGTCGGTGGAGCTACGCAGTTCGAAAAAGGATATTTTCTTAATAGGGAACGTAAAACATCAAATTACTGGTTCAAAACTTCCCTCAAATGGCCAAATACTCGCAGTTCTATTCTACAATATTCGTGAAGTGAATTTAAGTGTAAATGAAAGTGCAAATCTGGCTATTCGTGAGTGCATTATTTATTGGGAAAAGGCACGTATTCCAACTAAATCTTTTCCTCACTGCGTTAAGAAACTAGTTAATTTGTACCAAAAAAATGCTAAAACGACGCAAAATGTGTTTCAAAGGCGTCGACAAGAGTTTGTTACAAACTTAGACAACTTATTTGATATTGCATATGCCGATGCGCTTCAATTAATAAAGATTGACGAAGATAGGATCTTCTTACAGCGACAGAGAGAGCCAGGTCGGCCTGGTCACTTAGGTGGAGTAGACAAAAAACTGGCCGAAAAAGAAGAAAAGGCGCGAGTTAAGAGCATTGCAGAGCAAAACCGGCGTGCCAAACACTATTCAACTCTGTTGCCTTGTAAGTAAGTCGACCATTCAAAAAATCGTGTGGAAAAGCGAACAGAGCGCGCAGAAGCAATTAAAGTTGGTTTCCAGAACAAGGTACCAGATTGTTATGCCCACTCATTACATTGTAATCATTGTATCCATTGGGAAGCATGTAAACGGTCCCCACGTTCAGGATGTGGATATTAAATGTCTCCAAAATTTTATCAAAGAATTCTTTGTATGCACGAGCGTTATCAAATTTCAATTTCATTTTAATTATTTAAATTTCAAACGAAGAATGCTTCGTATCAAATTTCAATTTCATTTTAATTATTTAAATTTCAAAGGAAGCATTCTTCGAATGCATGACCGCTATCAGTTCTCACTTCAATTTTGAACACCTAAGCATTTTAACTCAGCATTTATCAAAAGCGATAAATGCTAAGCTAGCCGAATTCCTGAACGCGTGGACCGTGGCCGAGGCAAGCACCGCCATCAAGAAAAGCTTTGGAGGGCAGTTCTTGCTGGGCCACCGGATCGTTCAATTGTACGAAAATCTTAAATGTGCAAATAATTTAAATGTGCAAGTAAAAAGTAATTCTTAAATGTGCTAGTAAAAAGCAATCCTTAAATGTGCAAATAAAATATTTTAATAGAAGTGCCGTGTTTTATTAGTTTTGCGAGTGTATTTTTCAGCTAAACCCTAAGAAGAAAACAACAGGAACCGGTGGGCCAGCGACGCTCAACAATGGTGGCAGCGGTGGGATTACCAAAAAACCAGCTTTAAACATCCATGGAGGAATTTTCCATGGAGGAATTTTTCAACTGTGACAACATCAATTTCATCATTTTTCATAACATATCCATAGAGGAATTTTCCAGTCTTCATCTTTAAAATTCCATTCAAAATTTTTGAACTGTGACAACATCATTTTCATCATTTTTTCTATTCAAAAAATTTTCAACCGTGACATCAACTTCATCAATTTCCAACAAACACGAGGACTTCTCCAAGGAACTTTCAACCTCGATTTCCACTCCAATTTTCATGAGGACACCCCCACGGATTCTCAACTCCAATTTCACGAGGAATTTTCCACGGAATTTTTTACTGTTGACAACACCAAGAAATTTTGTGAGGTTTCGACATCTCCATTCTCAACCGCCTAATTCATCATTTACATCAAATCTAAGTTGAACTACAACAACTTCAACCCAACATAGTGAACTTGTGCTTAATCCCAACCTTAACGCAACAATCAACACCATCAATCAGTATGATTATCGCTGTTACATACAGAATTTGTAAGGGTCTCCCTCGGTGAAAAACGGAGCCCTTAGACAAATTCCCATATACTTTCATACAGGGAGCCTTTTACATCAAATTCGCAGTTAATGAGTTTGATGCAATATGAGCTCCCTGCGAACAACAAATCCTAAACGGAAAATAATTATCCAATTTCCATTTTCAAATGTACAAAATTCCTTAACGGACAAATCTTCAACGTACAAAATTCCACTTCAACAAATGTTCCAGACGTAACCTAATCCGCGCGCATTTTGTGAGATTTGCAAGGTGCGCAATTACCTTTGCACCCTTCCCAAGCTTTTCTGGCAAACAGTGATCTTGACTTTGACTTTCTTGAACGTAATTTGACCCACCCAACAATAATCAAGCGCAACTTGCAATGCGCCGCGTGAGAAACGCGCGGTAAGCAAGTTGCGCAGGTGGGAACAAATTCAAGGGCGAGTTTTTCCCAGCCGGTGGACAATTTTTCCACGCCACCACCGGCGGGTGAAAATTTTAAGTAATTGAGTATTGTTTGAACTATCAACGGCGGCGGGCGCGTCTACCAATTTTAATCAAGAGTGTTGTTTGAACTACCATCGCGGCGGGCACGTCCGATATATTTTGTAAAGTTCTAAGCGAGTCGTGTGAGAGTTCTGATTTAACGATTGATCGAGGCGGCAAAGAGTGTTTAATTAAATAGAATTAATAATTGTTAATTAAAAAGATTTAATAAGTAAGATAATAAGTAATAGAAAATTAAGAAAAGATATTGAAAAAAAAAAAAAAATTAATTATTGTGGAATTAGTCAGTGGGTGATTTAAAGATTTAATTTAGTCTATTGGCGACAAAGAGTGCTTAATTAAAAAGAATTAATAAGTAAGATAATAAGTAAGAGAAAATTAAGAAAAGATATTGAAAAAAAAAAAAATTAATTATTGTGGAATCAGTCAGTGGGTGATTTAAAGAGAAAAGATATTGAAAAAAAAAAATAATTATTGTGTAATCAGTCAGTGGGTGATTTAAAGAGGAAATAGAGGAAAGATATTGAGCTAAAAAATAATTATTGTGGAATTAGTCAGTGGGTGATTTAAAGATTTAATTTAGTCTATTGGCGACAAAGAGTTGTTAATTAAATAGAATTAATAAGTAAGAGAAAATTAAGAAAAGATATTGAAAAAAAAATTTAATTATTGTGGAATCAGTCAGTGGGTGATTTAAAGATTTAATTTAGTATATTGGCGGCAAAGAGTTGTTAACTAAATAGAATTAATAAGTAAGAGAAAATAAAGAAAAGATATTAAAAAAAAAAAGAAAAAAAAAATACATAAAAGGTGTTTGTGTGTGAATAAACTAGGAAATTTATTAAGAAATAACGTGAGTAAAAAAATATTATATAACAAACTATATAACAATTGGCGCAGCCGGTAGGATCTGGGTGCGCAAATAGTAAAAACGTTAATACTGCTGGTCTAGGCTCCTTGACCTCCAACCCAAGGCTAAGCCTGACTTGGGGGCAGTGTTAGCGTCTGCCACTGCAGCGCATAAAATATCCCAGATCCTCCACGAATCCTCGCTCGGGGGTGTACAACCACGGTGCCTCTGCTCCAGGCGAGCACGCGCTCACCCCCCATTGAATAGCATCGCGGGACTTATAGTGGGCTTCATCCCTGCCCAGGAGACGCCCTATGTCCGAGGGCCAACCAGGGGACACGAGCAAAACTGAAACTCCCCCTCCGAGGGACCACCAACCATCGAGGGACTTAACCACACCAGGCCCCTCTACTTCATCAGGAGCCACCGACACCCCAGCATCCTGCCAGGCCACTCAACGAGGGACTTCAACACCACTATCTGCACTCCAATCAACATCCACCCCATCAGAAACACCCCAAACATCACCCAGACGTCTCCGAAGCGGGACAATCCTAGGAGAAGGAGAAAAACAAGTAGGTTTAACTTCAAGATTAGAATACATACTTAAGCGGGCGCAGGAGACAGGAAAATTTAATATAGTACATTTTGAGGCCGTGGATAAACAAATCCAAAGGGCCAGCCTAGAAAGAAAGGCTAAAGTAGAAGCATTCAAAGAGGAGGCCCTAAAATTTAAACAGGACCTCCTCAATTTCAAAAATAGTCTCCCACGCCCCCTTGAGGTAGTAGATAAGGTTAGCATAGAGGATAGGGACCATTGTGAAAGTAAAGATAACACAGAACCGCCTGAGCCCGATTACGCGCCCATAGATCTACTCGCGGATTGGGTCGATCTCTCAACCCGATCCTTGTCCCTCCTAGAGGAAGAGGAGGCGACCTTTCAAGACAGTCGTCTTGTCAAATCTTTACTACAAAAAGAATTTCCTACAGCCATGGCCGACGAATATATTAAAGTCGCCAAATTAACGGCCCAACTAGTCCCTTTATTCTCTGGCGGCCAAAACCCAACGATGGCAACTGAACTACAAATGTTCCTAGGCTGTTGCCGTCGGGTACTACAGTGCCTGACAGAACAAGAAAAGGCCGCCTTCATTCAAATTTATCCAACTAGGCTTCGGGGAGAGGCCTATCAACTGATTGCCTCCTCCCAACCCGCCACTTTTGAGGAGGCAGAAAACCTCCTAAACAGGACTTATCTTCCCAGGGAAACATATCAAGAACTGGTTAATAGATTAATTCAATTACGCCAGTTCCCCTTAGAGCCGCTCACGGCCTATACCACTAGGATCAAACAGCAGTTGTCACTATGCGAAGAGGCGGCCACCACTAAATATGGTGCAATGGCAGCACCGGCCGTAAAGGCCCAACTGCAAGATTTCGCAAAAAATGCTCTGCGGAGTGGGGTTACCAACCCCCACCTCTGCCAGTACCTACTAACTCTGGGAGAGGATACACTTGACAGCCTAACCCAAAAGGCACTAGATATGGAGAAGCTACAACAAAATTCTATTTATGCCTCCTATCAAATGACAGTGCCTCAACCGGCATACAACCCTTATGGACAAACAGTCCCTATCCCTAAGTCGGAAAACATTTACCAAATGACCCTAACAAATACGCCAAACCAACACACTCAGTACACCGCCCCGCCCGCACCAACCATGCCGCAAACAACACTCCAAAGCCCGGTAAGCCCACAGGTAATGTACACAACATACGCCCCACCCACAAACCCAGCAAACACAATACAAACAATACCGCCGGCGCCACTACAAAGCGCCAACCAAGTAACAACTTTAAGCCCCGTTCCGAAAAACGAAAATAAACCCTTAAACATCACCTGTAGCTACTGCAGAAACAGAGGGCATACTTATGCAGACTGTTTAAAACGTAAAAACACGCCCTTCTGCATAATTTGCCGGTCCAACTCGCACGACGCGAGGGACTGCCCCCAACCAGTTGAGCCTCCAAGGTCCTCATATAATAACAATAATAATCGTTACCGAAACCAGGGGACTTCATACAATAATGGTAATAATCGCTACCAGAACCAGGGGCCTACATATAATAATAACAATAACAATCGTTACCCCAACCAGCGGTCTCAGTACCAAGGTAACAACCGTTACTCAGACCCGCGGTCACAACCTATGGGAAATTATCGCTATTCCGACCAACAACCCCCTAACCAGAATAATAATAGACAACCAAACAACCGACCCATGAATGATGGAACCAACCAACCCAATAACCGTCAACAGGCAACCAATAACACAAGGTCAGTGTTTAATATTAGATATAGATGTGATTTCTGCCACAGACGTGGTCACCAAGTAGACGATTGTCATCAAAGACAGCGCTGGGAATCACAACAAGCGGGAAACTCCCCGCAGTCGGACCAAGAAACCCCGGCCCGACAATAAGTCCACAAAATATTAAAGGGGGGCCTCATGCGCCCGAACCAAGTGTTCCACTCGTCACTCTTCCTCTAGACATAAGCCTTAACGGCAAAGCCGACCTAGCAGTGGACACCGGCGCTGAGGTCAGTATATTAAAACATAAAAAACTAAAGGATCCTAACCTACCAGATCCAACTAAAAAATGCACACTACAAACGCCATACGGCCAAGGACAAACATTAGGGAGCTGTCAGGGGAACATCATACTAAACGCCCCCCTCCCATGCACCTTCCAAATTGTGCAAAATACACAAGAAATCCCTAACGATGGTCTGTTAGGAAACGACTTTCTTTCCAAAAACTGTAACGTTGAAGGCCCCAACCAAACACTGCGATTTCCTCGCACGGAAATCAACCCAGTAGGAATTGCAATTCCATTACGCAATGGATCCGCCAAGTCAAACACTAGAGAGCAGCAGGAGCAAACCCAAACTAGGGAATCTCAACTCGTAGTAGCCGAGATAAACCCCGGTGGTGTCTCCCAGGTAGCCTCAGAGAGGAATACCAGCTGCCTATCTCTAGATGGTTCAAGGTTGGAAAACAACTCCAACGACTATGAGACCAATTCAGGCAAATATAACGTGGCATTGGAGAAATCCATTCGCCTACCAAGCCGGTCTCAAATGGTGGTCCCCATTCCCCTAAGATTAGAGGAGGAAATGCTCTGTGAATCTTACGAGCCGAGCGAAGGAGTATTCCTCGCCAATTCCCTCTTGCCAGCTGGAACAAAAACAGTGTATGTTGGTCTCATCAACGTTAACACCCAACCAGTAGTCCTGACGAGCCTATCCCTTACGCTCGCCCCAATCAAAGACTACACGACTATTCACCTTTTTTTTTTTTTTTTTTTTTTTATGTGACAGTGCTAAGCTCAGGAGTCACCCTTTGTACTACCAGTCCGTCATGTCATTTGTCACGTCATGGTGCAATGTCTAGCAGTAAGCTTAGTACGGGGAGGGGAGGGGGGTATAGGTTAAGGGTTAAAAGGAACGGGGGGGTATTGAAGAAGGTGGTGATGAACCCTGCGTTTGAACTCTTGGATGTTGTAGGAGCTCGGAAATACTGACTGCGAGAGACTATTCCACAGTCGAGTTGTTCTATTAACAAACGAATTCATATCCTGTTGAGTGCGTGAAGCCTAGCCTCTAACAACAACCCTAAGTCTCCAACAAATACTAATGACGTATGTGAGTATCTTACAGGCTCTGAACCAGACGGTCTCAGGAACGCCAGTACCCCATCGTCATCTAACGCAAGACTCCAAAGTATGCCCAATAATGGTGCAATCCCGCAAGGTATACCCCAGGGAAAAAGGGCAAAAGTGAAGTTGGGAACGAATGAAAAGGAAATCGATTCCATCCGTCATCTACGATACATATTCCCGGACCAAGAGGATCCGGACCTTGAGCGTGAAACGCGCTTCAAACAGCTAGACGAGGAACTCAGCCTCGACCACCCTCTAACGGCCGACGAGAAGCGGTCCATACGGGATCTTTGTTACGAATATGCCGACATATTCCATTTAAAAGGGGACAAGCTAACCTACACGGAAGCTCTACGACATGAGATCCCCATGGTCTACGACCTATTTATTAACCAAAAAATGTATAGATTGCCCGAAACGCAAAGGCAAGTCATAAATGACCAATTGAAAGAGATGTTGGACAACGATATTGTTCAACCCAGCAAAAGTCCTTGGAACTCACCCCTCCTAGTGGTACCGAAAAAACCGGGCCCCGACGGTGAGAAAAAATGGCGCGTAGTTGTGGATTTCCGCAAAATTAATGAAAAGACAATAGGTGATGCGTATCCCTTACCAAGAATCGAGGACATCCTAGACCAGCTCGGTCACTCGAGATACTTCTCTACCCTCGACTTGGCCAGTGGTTACCACCAGGTACTAGTGGAACCACAGGATCGCCCCAAGACGGCCTTTAGCACGAACTATGGCCATTATGAGTTCAAACGTATGCCGTTCGGGTTAAAAGGCGCCCCGGCTACGTTTCAGCGACTAATGAATTATGTCCTTACTGGCCTACAAGGCCTCGAATGCTTCGTCTACCTAGATGACATAGTCATCTATGGTAAGAACCTTGAGGACCATAATTCCAAGCTACGACGCATATTCGACCGGTTGAGGGAAAACAACCTCAAATTGCAACCGGAGAAATGCCAATTTTTGAAAAAGGAAGTAGTCTACCTGGGTCATGTATGTTCTGAAAAAGCCCTACCAGACCCCAGAAAAACGGAGTGTGTCCAAAACTTCCCGGCGCTCCGTACCGTCAGGCAAGTCCAGTCCTTCTTGGGCCTTGCCAACTACTATAGAAAATTCATCCCAGAATTTTCTAAGATCGTACGCCCCCTAACCAATTTGCTAAGAAAGGGCGTGAAATTTTCATGGACGCCAAAATGCGAGGAAGCATTTCAAACGGTGAAGCGTTCTTTAGTCTCCCCACCACTGCTGATATACCCTGATTTCGAAAAACCGTTCAATCTAACAACGGACGCCAGCAGTGAGGCACTCGGAGCAGTGCTCTCTCAAGAAATCGTAGGCCAAGACCAACCCATAGCTTATGCAAGTCGCACTCTAAACAAGGCGGAGCGCAATTACTCCACCGTCGAAAAGGAGCTGCTAGCCATAGTATGGGCTGTTAAAAACTTCAGGTGTTATTTGATGGGTCGAAAGTTTACGGTCTATACAGACCATAAACCTCTTAAGGGAGTCTTCAACGTCAAGGACCCCACAACTCGACTCGTTAGGTTTCACCATAAATTGTCCGAATACGATTACCAAATTGAGTATAAACCGGGTAAATACAATACGAATGCTGATGCTCTCAGCCGGATTCCCCAAAGAGCAGAAGAGCCCAATACCTTCACGGTGGAAGCTCTAATTCACCAACCCGATGAACCCCTAATTATATCGCCCGAGAGACACGGAAATACATTGCCTCCTAGTGAACGACCGAAACAATGCAACGCGGTCACTAGGGCTCAGACACAAAAAATGCAGGATGAGGAAAAAGACGAACTCGTTCCAACTGCAGAAGCCCCCAATATCGACGAAGGGCCTAAAGAAATAGACTTGGAAACGGAAATTCCCCAACCCGTCGAAGCCTCCAAAGATAGCTCCAGCGAGCTACGAAGGAAAGTTGAAGTGATTACAAGTCCCGAAGAAATCACTACAATACTAAAAGACTACCACGACTCCCCTTTCGGCGGACACCAGGGAGTCGTTAAGACATATAATCGCGTACGTCGTAAATATTGGTGGAGACACATGTTCCGCGATATCACTCGCTACATAAGAAGGTGCAAGAAATGTCAAACCATGAAGGCCTCTAGACAATTCCGAATGCCCATGGTTATTACAAACATAGCAGAAAAGCCCTTCGAAAAAGTCTATTTAGACGTAGTAGGTCCCCTGGAAGAAACCCATTCCGGAAATAAATACATCCTAACCTTCCAGGATAACCTGACAAAATTCGTCGACTGGTATGCCATTCCCAATGGGGAAGCCCAAACGATAGCACAAATTTTCTTCGACGAAATCGTCACGCGCTATCGCATACCCAAACAAATAGTCACCGACCAGGGATCAAATTTCCTGAGTGACCTCTTCAAGGGCGTGTGTAGGCTCTTAAAAGTTAAAAAACTTCAGACCTCAGCCTACCACCCACAATCCAATGGCGCGCTAGAACGAGCTCATAGACCTCTGATCGAGTACCTACGTACCATAGTAGATGAGAGCCCAAACAATTGGGATCAGTTTCTGCGCACGGCAGCGTTCGTGTACAATAATAGCGTACACGAGGGGACCAAACTTACCCCCATGGACTGCCTATATGGTTTCATTGCCGACGTCCCGTCCAACCTTAAACGCAACCCGGAGCCACTTTACAACCACGAGAGTTATTACCATCAACTCCGATATAAGTTGCAAAAGTCCTATGCCCTAGCCCGCAAGAACCTACTTGCCAGCAAGAACCGCTCCAAGGCATATTATGATGGGAACGTACGCCCACTCACACTCCACGTAGGGGACAAAGTCCTCCTACGTAACGAAGCTCGGAAGCATAAATTATCCCAAATCTGGGTCGGGCCCTATACGGTAGTGTCAGTCCCAAGCGCTGTAAACACTACCATCAAAATAAATAGGAGATTGGTCACCGTCCATAATAATCGCTTGAAACCGTTTTACGAAAATAAAACGTAACTCTACGCCACCATTTAAGTCCTACCCTACTTTCCGGTAATAAAAGAAACTAACTTTAGCACCATCAACCTTGGAGTACCATCGATAACCTCCGATAATACCATAAAGTTATTCACAGGTAACGATACGCGGTGCGGCCTCTAAGTAGATCCCACACATTACCAAGGACCTCTTCCATACAATTAGTACAACCAGGGCCTGGGACCCCAATAACCATAGGGTAAATCGGGCCGCCATACCGCCATTCACCACGCCTCCTTATAATGCGTCACTACGCCTCACTCTACCAACCCACCTTCATACAAAAGGGTTGAAGAGATCGCCAGAAAAATCTCACCTGCGCTACGTCAATCCCATAAACTCCCCCTAGTTCGCGAGACGAGCCCAAAACCTTCACCACAAACTACCCAAACAGAGAATCGCTCTACTTACTACGTTTCGTAGCGATTCTCTTATTCCAGGGGGGAAGGAATGTTACATACAGAATTTGTAAGGGTCTCTCTCGGTGAAAAACGGAGCCCTTAGACAAATTCCCATATACTTTCATACAGGGAGCCTTTTACATCAAATTCGCAGTTAATGAGTTTGATGCAATATGAGCTCCCTGCGAACAACAAATCCTAAACGGAAAATAATTATCCAATTTCCATTTTCAAATGTACAAAATTCCTTAACGGACAAATCTTCAACGTACAAAATTCCACTTCAACAAATGTTCCAGACGTAACCTAATCCGCGCGCATTTTGTGAGATTTGCAAGGTGCGCAATTACCTTTGCACCCTTCCCAAGCTTTTCTGGCAAACAGTGATCTTGACTTTGACTTTCTTGAACGTAATTTGACCCACCCAACAATAATCAAGCGCAACTTGCAATGCGCCGCGTGAGAAACGCGCGGTAAGCAAGTTGCGCAGGTGGGAACAAATTCAAGGGCGAGTTTTTCCCAGCCGGTGGACAATTTTTCCATGCCACCACCGGCGGGTGAAAATTTTAAGTAATTGAGTATTGTTTGAACTATCAACGGCGGCGGGCGCGTCTACCAATTTTAATCAAGAGTGTTGTTTGAACTACCATCGCGGCGGGCACGTCCGATATATTTTGTAAAGTTCTAAGCGAGTCGTGTGAGAGTTCTGATTTAACGATTGATCGAGGCGGCAAAGAGTGTTTAATTAAATAGAATTAATAATTGTTAATTAAAAAGAATTAATAAGTAAGATAATAAGTAATAGAAAATTAAGAAAAGATATTGAAAAAAAAAAATTAATTATTGTGGAATTAGTCAGTGGGTGATTTAAAGATTTAATTTAGTCTATTGGCGACAAAGAGTGCTTAATTAAAAAGAATTAATAAGTAAGATAATAAGTAAGAGAAAATTAAGAAAAGATATTGAAAAAAAAAAAAATTAATTATTGTGGAATCAGTCAGTGGGTGATTTAAAGAGAAAAGATATTGAAAAAAAAAATAATTATTGTGTAATCAGTCAGTGGGTGATTCAAAGAGGAAATAGAGGAAAGATATTGAGCTAAAAAATAATTATTGTGGAATTAGTCAGTGGGTGATTTAAAGATTTAATTTAGTCTATTGGCGACAAAGAGTGCTTAATTAAAAAGAATTAATAAGTAAGATAATAAGTAAGAGAAAATTAAGAAAAGATATTGAAAAAAAAAATTAATTATTGTGGAATCAGTCAGTGGGTGATTTAAAGAGAAAAGATATTGAAAAAAAAAATAATTATTGTGTAATCAGTCAGTGGGTGATTTAAAGAGGAAATAGAGGAAAGATATTGAGCTAAAAAATAATTATTGTGGAATTAGTCAGTGGGTGATTTAAAGATTTAATTTAGTCTATTGGCGACAAAGAGTTGTTAATTAAATAGAATTAATAAGTAAGAGAAAATTAAGAAAAGATATTGAAAAAAAAATTTAATTATTGTGGAATCAGTCAGTGGGTGATTTAAAGATTTAATTTAGTATATTGGCGGCAAAGAGTTGTTAACTAAATAGAATTAATAAGTAAGAGAAAATAAAGAAAAGATATTAAAAAAAAAGAAAAAAAAAATACATAAAAGGTGTTTGTGTGTGAATAAACTAGGAAATTTATTAAGAAATAACGTGAGTAAAAAATTATTATATAACAAACTATATAACATCGCCATCGCGTGAGTACAAATTAATTTAGTAATTTACAAAACTACGTTATACCAAATTTTGCTATAAATCTATTGAAATTTTTTTTATTAGTCTACACCATTATTACATAATTTATAGGGACAATTGTGAAATGCGTAGTTGTGCTTCTCAATTTTAAGGCCATTTCGGTGCAATTAATAATTTTCGTACTTTGCTAAATTTTTCCTCTTTATTAATCACAGTGTTTTTATTAATGGTTTTATAACTTTCAATTCGTTTTTTTTTTGCACATTGAACAATTAAGGAATTTACAACTTTCAAACACTTAATCTTAATTAAAAGCGGCATTTAATAAATAAAGTAAATTGTCTGAATTTTATTTTTGTAGAGAATTTTTTTTTCTTCATTTTTAATCCCAAGTAATATATCTGGATATCGGGGCTCCCTAATCGAACTCCGGGTTGTCAAGCTCATGATTCTCTGGTCGATATTAACCCACAAGTAATACCTTCCCGTTTTAATCTGGAGAAACATCTCTTGAGCACAAGTACATGAGCAGAAGGCCCAAAAAGTCAGATTTACTCGGTACTCTATCTGTCTCCTTGAGGAGCCACACAAAAGTAGTCTATTGATTATGTCATATAGAAAGGAACTAAGACGTTCACGGGGTTTTATTGCAGGAATCGGTCAATGGGTCATTTAAGAAGAGAAAACCGCGGAGTGCTATTAAATTAGAGGGTGGAAATTGGAGATAGGGGTCAAAATGGACCCTTTTTGGGTTTTGCCATATATCTCGTAAACAAAGCAAAATTTCGATTTATTTTATATAAAATTTTTTGTAGAGAATTAAATTTCCTATGGAAATGGTTTATTTAAAAAATTTTGAACATTTTTTTTTATGCCGAAAATGTTGAAACAAAAAGAAAAAAAAAGCCAAAATTTCGATGTTTTTTCCCTTTTTTACTTTTTTGCCAATATCTTTTTTTTGGTTAGAGATAGGCATAGGTATTGCTTTATATAAAATAAAGCAGATAAAATTTCCTTTAAAATGATGGGTCGGAAAAATTTTTTGGTTGAAAATTCACCGAAATATGGCCACTCGAACATAGCTTTTTTTATTTTTACCCCTTTTATACCGACATTGTTTTCAATCTCATATTGTTGAAAAAATTATTATTTTACTTAATTGAAAAAGGTAGTTTAATAAATGTACAATCCATGTATGTGGCCATGGTGATTTTAAACTAATTTGTAATTAATACGTTCACATGTCAATATATTTTGCGCCTAATTGATTCTTGAATATTGTACAATGATGAATTTTTTTTTTGTAAGAAATATATATTAATAGAAGCAAATAAAGTGCTAAAAGCGCAGAGTATTGCAAATTTTCTCTAACGCAATTACCACCAACACTTGATGCCATCAAACAGCATGGCTTAAGAACGTTTTCCAGATCCAGCAGTGGAAAGGAAATCACCTAAACCCTCTGAACTGGGGTTGGAAAAATTCTAAAAATGGACTAATTGCGATTCGCATAACAGCACCTCCTGCGCCAGAGATTTTGCTAAAAAAAGTGGCTTGTGGTTGCAATACAGGTTGCCATGGGAACTGTGGTTGCAGAAAATTACAAATTAATTGTTCCATATTTTGCAAAGAATGTATGGGGATCAATTGTGATAATGTGCAAGTTCCCGATATTGCAGAAGATGATATTATTGAAGATATAGATGATGATATCGTTATACAGTTTGAGAATGTTATGGAAGAAATATAAGAGCATCATAATTATTTATTATCCACAATTAAACATAAGCTACCTTTTTTAATTAAGTAAAATAATAATTTTTTCAACAATATGAGATTGAAAACAATGTCGGTATAAAAGGGGTAAAAATAAAAAAAGCTATGTTCGAGTGGCCATATTTCGGTGAATTTTCAACCAAAAAATTTTTCCGACCCATCATTTTAAAGGAAATTTTATCTGCTTTATTTTATATAAAGCAATACCTATGCCTATCTCTAACCAAAAAAAAGATATTGGCAAAAAAGTAAAAAAGGGAAAAAACATCGAAATTTTGGCTTTTTTTTTCTTTTTGTTTCAACATTTTCGGCATAAAAAAAATGTTCAAAATTTTTTAAATAAACCATTTCCATAGGAAATTTAATTCTCTACAAAAAATTTTATGTAAAATAAATCGAAATTTTGCTTCGTTTACGAGATATATGGCAAAACCCAAAAAGGGTCCATTTTGACCCCTATCTCCAATTTCCACCCTCTAATTTAATAGCACTCCGCGGTTTTCCCTTCCTAAATGACCCATTGACCGATTCCTGCAATAAAACCCCGTGAACGTCTTAGTTCCTTATTGCCCTGCTTTTTAAGACCTAATCAATAGACTAAAGCGGCAGCCCAAGAGGAGAGAGAGCGCCTCCCTTCGATCCGCGAAGATTCAGACTCCCAAGAAGAAATTTCGGAAACTCGGGACCTCAGTTCCAAACAAAACTCCAGTTAGACATTCAGAAATTTGACCACAAGATGTCATCTTTCAACCTTTTACCGTAACTTTGTTTTAAGTATCACCGTAAATTCCTGTAAAAATGTTAACTACATACCGTTGTAAATGTGCATTGGAGTTCCTGCGTTATATATAATTCTCAATAGTGAAGCAAAATTAAAAATTACTGTTCTGTTCTCTTTTATGATATTTTTGTGATTTGATGATATTCAATTTTGATCTTTATGTTATTTTTCCTATAAAATTCCTTTTACACTCCTGTTATCCCTCAATTTAAATTTAATTAGGTCCTTGAGATTTGTGAATATTTCGTTCTATGAATAATGTTTTAAAAAATTATGGCCATGATTATAATTTTGATATTTTCCTCACATTCTTGAAAATTTTTAAATTTTTTTTCCTCTCACCGTTGTTGTCTTTACCTTTAACATTTTTACTCTTTCAAAAGTTTTTTCAGTATATACACATAATTTAATAAATTCCATTGTACCCTTCTCTACTTTTTAACTTTTCTAGGATTTTTTAATACAAGCTGGAACTTTACATTCCGTGAAACAGTACTATCTTCTCAAATCAGGAAAGTTTGTAAATTTTGTGTAGTTAGAGGGAACTTAAAAATGTTTTAAGGGTGTGGGATTTGGAGGTTAAAGTAAGGCTTAAGTAATAGGAAACAAACCGTTTTTCTTCTGCTGTAAATTCTGAACCTGGATTCTTCTAGTTGGAAATTTTCCCAGTTTTTTGACAATCAACACTAATTTTCTTTGGTTTTGACACAATTTATTTGATTAAATTCCGTATTACTATATTCTCGGCTCGTTACACTTGGGTTTCCTTGAAACTGAAAATGGATTCAAGGAGGCCTAGTGAAAACAATGAAAAAAGAAGAAACTTATCCTCTTCTCAAGGATCAAGAACGTCTGCCAGATTAGGCAGCAAGTCCTCAGATAAAGGAATTGCTCCAAGTCTAATGAAATCGGCTGCAGGAGGAAATGCTTCAATTGGAATTAAGAACATTGAAACAAAAAAAGATCCTTCCTTGGAATATCAACTTCCAGAAACCAGGTCTGGTGTTTCTAACAAAACCCTAGAGACACAAGCCATTGAGATGCCTAAAAGTCAACTAGGTGAAGATTCTCCAATCTGTTTGCAAAAGGCTGATAATAGTTCTGATATTTCCAATCTTGAAGAGAGATCAGAGTGTTTAAATTTTGGTTATGATAGCACAGATCCTGGACCTTTTTTAGTTTACATAACAAGTGTTGACAATGAAATGTCCATAAACCCTTTAAAAGTAGGAAGCTCTTTAAAATCTTCAGTTGAGGGCATTGATCAGATAATAAAGGTATCGAAAGACAAATGTAAAATACTTTTCAGTTCAGCATACAATGCTAATAACTTTGTCAAGAAAAACCCTCTAGATCAAAAATTCAGAGCTTATATCCCACTTGGCTTAATTGCCACTCCAGTCCTGATGCATGGAGTTGATATTGATTTAAATGAAAAAGATCTCCTTCAAGGTCTTAGAGAGGGAAATCCAGAATGGTCTGTGAAAAAAATATTCAGAGTTAAGTGGAAAAAAATAATTGATGACAAACCAGCTTGGATAGACACGAACAAGCTAAAAGTTTATGTGAGTGGTAGGAAAATTCCTGATAGTCTAAAACTACACTACAATGTTTTTAGAGTTTACAATTTTGTGGCTTCTCCGTTAAGATGTTTTAGATGTCAGAGGTTTGGTCATCGGGGAAGGGCTTGCAAATCAAAGGATAAGTTTTGTGCAAAATGCGGTGGTAATAATTGTGATGATGGGAGAGACTGCAAAAAAACGGAATTATGCAGAAATTGTGATGGAAATCACTGTAGTTACGACAGATCCTGTCCAGTCTGGTTAAGCGAAAAAAGTCTTACTCAAATTATGAGACAAGGCAACCACACCAGAAAAGAGGCATGGAGAATCTAATCTAGAAAAATGATGGTTTCGGCCTTGATTGCTGCTTAATTCCACCCTGCTTGGTTGATTTGGATGTTTTCTATCACTGGTGTGCTGGTTTACGTGTTGATGGATATAACTATGATTTGATTAGCGTAAGGGGGTTATATTAGGATGCTGTCTCAATTCTACAGCTTAGGATGTTGACGGTACAATACTCCGTCAACTGATTTGGATTGGGAATTATAGAATTTTAGATTATCAGGCTCAATTCTCCTGATTGGGTGAGATCACTATAGTTTTCCTGGGCTCAGTTCTCCTGGGAAAGATCGAAGTGATCTGAGTCTTTTCGTCCAAGTGCTGCGATATTTATTGTGAGCATGGGCAATTTTGGAAGGCAATTTGGTGGGGCATTGGAATTGGATCCACTTCTTTGTGTGCGTGCCCCTTCTTGTATTCAGATCAGCTGTCTTGTTTTGACATATTTGCTGATGGCGCATTGAAAACAGGTAAGGGAATATTAAGTTATTTTTTTGGGTTTAAAATTAATGTATTCTTATGTATTTTAGGAGTTTTGAGGTGGGCGGAACCATTGATTATGTATCGGATCTTATGTATTGTTACCAGGTAAGTAATTTATATTGTATATTTATGTTTTTATAATTTTGTTTATCTTTTAGATATCGTTCGGAATTGAAGACTTGGGATTGAAGACTTGTCTGCTGGTTTTAGGTTAAGATTTATTTAATAATTTTTTCTTTGTGGTTTTTTTGTTTATTTTCAGGTGTCGCCGCAACAAATAGAAATGTAACTTTAGACAACTTTTTTACAAGCATGCACCTGATACAAAATTTTTTAGTCAAAGGCCTTACGATAGTTGGTACAACGAGCAAGAATGAAACATGCATGCCACAGCAGTTTAGACTTTCAAAGATTAGAAAAAAGGACTCTAGTTTGTTTGGATTCACTAAAATGTATACTCTGGTGTCTTATGTGCCTCAAAACTCTACAGCAGTAATTCTGCTATCTTCTATAAATCATACAAGCAAAGATGATGCTGCAAATAAAAAAAAGCCTGAAATATTACAATTCCACCACAGGCAGAATAGATATCTTCGATTCATGTTTATACCACAAAGAGGAAAACTGTTATAACATATTTTTGTAATACTTGGATACAGCTGGCATTGCATTTTACGTTGTTTGGAAAAATAAAATATCATCCGCCATACATATCTCGGCTTTCTTTTCTGGAGTAAATTGCACAAGGATTAGTTTTTCCACATATTAGACAGTACATATTATATGGGATAGAAATGAATAAGTGTGGAGTGCCTCCAGTAGAGTTAAGAGAAAAAACCATGTTACATGTGTCTAGTAAAAATTGAATATACGTTTTTAATTAGTATTCTTAGTTGATAAGAGAAATAATATATAATTTATCTTATTACTTTATTTGTGTTTAACTATTGCAATGGATAATATTTTTCCACATGTGTCCATTGGACACACTCTGCCAGGTTAAGTTACTAAAATAGCTTACCAGGTTAAGGGTTAATAAGAAGTGATGTTAGTTCGCATTGTAGCATATAATGAAGTGAGATAAAGAAAGTCGAAATAAAATTTTTTGAGTAATTTGTTGCTACAATTGCAATTGGTACGTAAATCTAATTTTTAAGAGTATAGTTAGGAAATTGACTATTACATATCGTGGGTTTAAAAGCAGAAATCACTAAGTCAAAAACTATAGTTTTTAGTAAATCGATATTTAAGATGTTTGTGTTTCTGAAAATTTTGTAATGGCATATAATAGTAATCGGCTCAGTATACATTGTTTTTTAGATTTCTTAGTTTAGTTTACAAAAGAATTGAAATAATTATTTAATTCTAATACTGGATTTTTAGATTAAAATAAAAAAAACGCAACAAATTAATGAGTTTTGGCAGAAATGATTTTGTAGTTTTGTGTCATTATGGACAAGGTAAATCCGAAACTAACCCCCTAAAAACCTTAACAATATTAGTTTGCGGGCTATAAGGTATTGCCAGTGTAAAGTTGGCATTATAAGACTTACTTTAGTATAAAAAACTGAAAACTTGAAAAATTGTACTTAGTGAATTCTGCTTGTAAACCAACGATATAATCTTTCGCCTTTGTAACATACGGTGTTAATAAGTATTTTTTATATTGGAATCTATATTTATTTAATTTGACTATAAACATGCCTAAAAAGAATCAAATCTCTCAAATAAAACGAGAGATGCCAAGAGGAAAAAATTAGCGCATGATAATGAATCTGCGCAAGACAAAGACAATCGGCTTACAAATCAATATGAAAGTGTAACGGACGCCCTATTGGACTTAGGCCCCCTGCGTTCTTTAATAGGCATTCTCACCATAATATTCCGTCCCCACAGCTAAAGTATCTAACAAGCCACTATGTAAAGAAAGCGAGAACAAAAATGGCTCAACTTCCAACAGTTTTCTTAAGCAACTACACGAAAAGAAAAAAATCAATCTGTACAAATACTAAATAGTATCACAAACTATTTCAACTAATATCTTCAATTATGGTAAATACATATCAGTAATAACAAAAAAAACTTGTTGGAAAGTAGACGGAATTAACTGACTTTTTGCAAAAGAGTAATACGTTTGTTTAGTCCCAAGGCGCTGAATAAGGACAACAAATAAAAAAAGAGAACCAATTAAAAAAAACTCACCAACAATTTAGTTGATATTTATTTTTTATTTTTATTTTTTCAACTCATGTTAGGGTGTCCCAAAAAATCAAAGTTGTTTCTTTATAACGCATACCCTCTAATTTTATTCGAATGATGTCAAAACTACCGTATATAAAATTTCATGTCCTTAGAACCACGGCAACTCGTGCCGACTTACATCGAAACATGTGGGTACTTGTTTACTAGGCGCGAGTTACATGTCCAGTAATGTGCCCTTAATGTATAATGTCCCAATTAACCGTATACACGCGGAATTCTTTAAATATCAATTCTAAGAAATAAGTCTGAACGATTTCCTTTGTAATTTAATATCGTTGCACAATGTCGTGATTTTAAACTCTTTAAAGTTCTTGAACTCATTTTTGTTATGTCAGCATTTTTGCAATTGTAACCTTCTTATAAGTTATTGCTTGATTTAATGTTCACTTACAGTTTTGCTTTCAAACAAACCAGTTCGGTTCAATTTTGGCTTTTTGCTTTTTTACATATTTCTTTTATAAAATTATTGGATAAAAAAGTTGTGATTAAATTAAATCAATAAATAAATATTTTTGGTGTTAAATTCATTTATTATTTTTTTTTTTTTTATTAAAAATTAAATAGAACAAACTTAACTCGCGCGGCAGCAAGCGTACCGACATTCATGTTATTACTTGTTTGTTTTATTAGTGAAAGCATTGTTTTCGTACAATCAAGATGTCGGTGGAGTTACGCAGTTCGAAAAAGGATATTTTCTTAATAGGGAACGTAAAACATCAAATTACTGGTTCAAAACTTCCCTCAAATGGCCAAATACTCGCAGTTCTATTCTACAATATTCGTGAAGTGAATTTAAGTGTAAATGAAAGTGCAAATCTGGCTATTCGTGAGTGCATTATTTATTGGGAAAAGGCACGTATTCCAACTAAATCTTTTCCTCACTGCGTTAAGAAACTAGTTAATTTGTACCAAAAAAATGCTAAAACGACGCAAAATGTGTTTCAAAGGCGTCGACAAGAGTTTGTTACAAACTTAGACAACTTATTTGATATTGCATATGCCGATGCGCTTCAATTAATAAAGATTGACGAAGATAGGATCTTCTTACAGCGACAGAGAGAGCCAGGTCGGCCTGGTCACTTAGGTGGAGTAGACAAAAAACTGGCCGAAAAAGAAGAAAAGGCGCGAGTTAAGAGCATTGCAGAGCAAAACCGGCGTGCCAAACACTATTCAACTCTGTTGCCTTGTAAGTAAGTCGACCATTCAAAAAATCGTGTGGAAAAGCGAACAGAGCGCGCAGAAGCAATTAAAGTTGGTTTCCAGAACAAGGTACCAGATTGTTATGCCCACTCATTACATTGTAATCATTGTATCCATTGGGAAGCATGTAAACGGTCCCCACGTTCAGGATGTGGATATTAAATGTCTCCAAAATTTTATCAAAGAATTCTTTGTATGCACGAGCGTTATCAAATTTCAATTTCATTTTAATTATTTAAATTTCAAACGAAGAATGCTTCGTATCAAATTTCAATTTCATTTTAATTATTTAAATTTCAAAGGAAGCATTCTTCGAATGCATGACCGCTATCAGTTCTCACTTCAATTTTGAACACCTAAGCATTTTAACTCAGCATTTATCAAAAGCGATAAATGCTAAGCTAGCCGAATTCCTGAACGCGTGGACCGTGGCCGAGGCAAGCACCGCCATCAAGAAAAGCTTTGGAGGGCAGTTCTTGCTGGGCCACCGGATCGTTCAATTGTACGAAAATCTTAAATGTGCAAATAATTTAAATGTGCAAGTAAAAAGTAATTCTTAAATGTGCTAGTAAAAAGCAATCCTTAAATGTGCAAATAAAATATTTTAATAGAAGTGCCGTGTTTTATTAGTTTTGCGAGTGTATTTTTCAGCTAAACCCTAAGAAGAAAACAACAGGAACCGGTGGGCCAGCGACGCTCAACAATGGTGGCAGCGGTGGGATTACCAAAAAACCAGCTTTAAACATCCATGGAGGAATTTTCCATGGAGGAATTTTTCAACTGTGACAACATCAATTTCATCATTTTTCATAACATATCCATAGAGGAATTTTCCAGTCTTCATCTTTAAAATTCCATTCAAAATTTTTGAACTGTGACAACATCATTTTCATCATTTTTTCTATTCAAAAAATTTTCAACCGTGACATCAACTTCATCAATTTCCAACAAACACTAGGACTTCTCCAAGGAACTTTCAACCTCGATTTCCACTCCAATTTTCATGAGGACACCCCCACGGATTCTCAACTCCAATTTCACGAGGAATTTTCCACGGAATTTTTTACTGTTGACAACACCAAGAAATTTTGTGAGGTTTCGACATCTCCATTCTCAACCGCCTAATTCATCATTTACATCAAATCTAAGTTGAACTACAACAACTTCAACCCAACATAGTGAACTTGTGCTTAATCCCAACCTTAACGCAACAATCAACACCATCAATCAGTATGATTATCGCCATCGCGTGAGTACAAATTAATTTAGTAATTTACAAAACTATGTTATACCAAATTTTGCTATAAATCTATTGAAATTTTTTTTATTAGTCTACACCATTATTACATAATTTATAGGGACAATTGTGAAATGCGTAATTGTGTCTCAATTTTAAGGCCATTTCGGTGCAATTAATAATTTTCGTACTTTGCTAAATTTTTCCTCTTTATTAATCACAGTGTTTTTATTAATGGTTTTATAACTTTCAATTCGTTTTTTTTTGCACATTGAACAATTAAGGAATTTACAACTTTCAAACACTTAATCTTAATTAAAAGCGGCATTTAATAAATAAAGTAAATTGTCTGAATTTTATTTTTGTAGAGAATTTTTTTTTCTTCATTTTTAATCCCAAGTAATATATCTGGATATCGGGGCTCCCTAATCGAACTCCGGGTTGTCAAGCTCATGATTCTCTGGTCGATATTAACCCACAAGTAATACCTTCCCGTTTTAATCTGGAGAAACATCTCTTGAGCACAAGTACATGAGCAGAAGGCCCAAAAAGTCAGATTTACTCGGTACTCTATCTGTCTCCTTGAGGAGCCACACAAAAGTAGTCTATTGATTATGTCATATAGAAAGGAACTAAGACGTTCACGGGGTTTTATTGCAGGAATCGGTCAATGGGTCATTTAAGAAGAGAAAACCGCGGAGTGCTATTAAATTAGAGGGTGGAAATTGGAGATAGGGGTCAAAATGGACCCTTTTTGGGTTTTGCCATATATCTCGTAAACAAAGCAAAATTTCGATTTATTTTATATAAAATTTTTTGTAGAGAATTAAATTTCCTATGGAAATGGTTTATTTAAAAAATTTTGAACATTTTTTTTTATGCCGAAAATGTTGAAACAAAAAGAAAAAAAAAACCAAAATTTCGATGTTTTTTCCCTTTTTTACTTTTTTGCCAATATCTTTTTTTTGGTTAGAGATAGGCATAGGTATTGCTTTATATAAAATAAAGCAGATAAAATTTCCTTTAAAATGATGGGTCGGAAAAATTTTTTGGTTGAAAATTCACCGAAATATGGCCACTCGAACATAGCTTTTTTTATTTTTACCCCTTTTATACCAACATTGTTTTCAATCTCATATTGTTGAAAAAATTATTATTTTACTTAATTGAAAAAGGTAGTTTAATAAATGTACAATCCATGTATGTGGCCATGGTGATTTTAAACAAATTTGTAATTAATACGTTCACATGTCAATATATTTTGCGTATACGTTGAGCCTAATTGATTCTTGAATATTGTACAATGATGAATTTTTTTTTTGTAAGAAATATATATTAATAGAAGCAAATAAAGTGCTAAAAGCGCAGAGTATTGCAAATTTTCTCTAACGCAATTACCACCAACACTTGATGCCATCAAACAGCATGGCTTAAGAACGTTTTCCAGATCCAGCAGTGGAAAGGAAATCACCTAAACCCTCTGAACTGGGGTTGGAAAAATTCTAAAAATGGACTAATTGCGATTCGCATAACAGCACCTCCTGCGCCAGAGATTTTGCTAAAAAAAGTGGCTTGTGGTTGCAATACAGGTTGCCATGGGAACTGTGGTTGCAGAAAATTACAAATTAATTGTTCCATATTTTGCAAAGAATGTATGGGGATCAATTGTGATAATGTGCAAGTTCCCGATATTGCAGAAGATGATATTATTGAAGATATAGATGATGATATCGATATACAGTTTGAGAATGTTATGGAAGAAATATAAGAGCATCATAATTATTTATTATCCACAATTAAACATAAGCTACCTTTTTTAATTAAGTAAAATAATAATTTTTTCAACAATATGAGATTGAAAACAATGTCGGTATAAAAGGGGTAAAAATAAAAAAAGCTATGTTCGAGTGGCCATATTTCGGTGAATTTTCAACCAAAAAATTTTTCCGACCCATCATTTTAAAGGAAATTTTATCTGCTTTATTTTATATAAAGCAATACCTATGCCTATCTCTAACCAAAAAAAAAGATATTGGCAAAAAAGTAAAAAAGGGAAAAAACATCGAAATTTTGGCTTTTTTTTCTTTTTGTTTCAACATTTTCGGCATAAAAAAAATGTTCAAAATTTTTTAAATAAACCATTTCCATAGGAAATTTAATTCTCTACAAAAAATTTTATATAAAATAAATCGAAATTTTGCTTCGTTTACGAGATATATGGCAAAACCCAAAAAGGGTCCATTTTGACCCCTATCTCCAATTTCCACCCTCTAATTTAATAGCACTCCGCGGTTTTCCCTTCCTAAATGACCCATTGACCGATTCCTGCAATAAAACCCCGTGAACGTCTTAGTTCCTTATTGCCCTGCTTTTTAAGACCTAATCAATAGACTAAAGCGGCAGCCCAAGAGGAGAGAGAGCGCCTCCCTTCGATCCGCGAAGATTCAGACTCCCAAGAAGAAATTTCGGAAACTCGGGACCTCAGTTCCAATACAAAACTCCAGTTAGACATTCAGAAATTTGACCACAAGATGTCATCTTTCAACCTTTTACCGTAACTTTGTTTTAAGTATCACCGTAAATTCCTGTAAAAATGTTAACTACATACCGTTGTAAATGTGCATTGGAGTTCCTGCGTTATATATAATTCTCAATAGTGAAGCAAAATTAAAAATTACTGTTCTGTTCTCTTTTATGATATTTTTGTGATTTGATGATATTCAATTTTGATCTTTATGTTATTTTTCCTATAAAATTCCTTTTACACTCCTGTTATCCCTCAATTTAAATTTAATTAGGTCCTTGAGATTTGTGAATATTTCGTTCTATGAATAATGTTTTAAAAAATTATGGCCATGATTATAATTTTGATATTTTCCTCACATTCTTGAAAATTTTTAAATTTTTTTCCTCTCACCGTTGTTGTCTTTACCTTTAACATTTTTACTCTTTCAAAAGTTTTTTCAGTATATACACATAATTTAATAAATTCCATTGTACCCTTCTCTACTTTTTAACTTTTCTAGGATTTTTAAATACAAGCTGGAACTTTACATTCCGTGAAACAGTACTATCTTCTCAAATCAGGAAAGTTTGTAAATTTTGTGTAGTTAGAGGGAACTTAAAAATGTTTTAAGGGTGTGGAATTTGGAGGTTAAAGTAAGGCTTAAGTAATAGGAAACAAACCGTTTTTCTTCTGCTGTAAATTCTGAACCTGGATTCTTCTAGTTGGAAATTTTCCCAGTTTTTTGACAATCAACACTAATTTTCTTTGGTTTTGACACAATTTATTTGATTAAATTCCGTATTACTATATTCTCGGCTCGTTACACTTGGGTTTCCTTGAAACTGAAAATGGATTCAAGGAGGCCTAGTGAAAACAATGAAAAAAGAAGAAACTTATCCTCTTCTCAAGGATCAAGAACGTCTGCCAGATTAGGCAGCAAGTCCTCAGATAAAGGAATTGCTCCAAGTCTAATGAAATCGGCTGCAGGAGGAAATGCTTCAATTGGAATTAAGAACATTGAAACAAAAAAAGATCCTTCCTTGGAATATCAACTTCCAGAAACCAGGTCTGGTGTTTCTAACAAAACCCTAGAGACACAAGCCATTGAGATGCCTAAAAGTCAACTAGGTGAAGATTCTCCAATCTGTTTGCAAAAAGCTGATAATAGTTCTGATATTTCCAATCTTGAAGAGAGATCAGAGTGTTTAAATTTTGGTTATGATAGCACAGATCCTGGACCTTTTTTAGTTTACATAACAAGTGTTGACAATGAAATGTCCATAAACCCTTTAAAAGTAGGAAGCTCTTTAAAATCTTCAGTTGAGGGCATTGATCATATAATAAAGGTATCGAAAGACAAATGTAAAATACTTTTCAGTTCAGCATACAATGCTAATAACTTTGTCAAGAAAAACCCTCTAGATCAAAAATTCAGAGCTTATATCCCACTTGGCTTAATTGCCACTCCAGTCCTGATGCATGGAGTTGATATTGATTTAAATGAAAAAGATCTCCTTCAAGGTCTTAGAGAGGGAAATCCAGAATGGTCTGTGAAAAAAATATTCAGAGTTAAGTGGAAAAAAATAATTGATGACAAACCAGCTTGGATAGACACGAACAAGCTAAAAGTTTATGTGAGTGGTAGGAAAATTCCTGATAGTCTAAAACTACACTACAATGTTTTTAGAGTTTACAATTTTGTGGCTTCTCCGTTAAGATGTTTTAGATGTCAGAGGTTTGGTCATCGGGGAAGGGCTTGCAAATCAAAGGATAAGTTTTGTGCAAAATGCGGTGGTAATAATTGTGATGATGGGAGAGACTGCAAAAAAACGGAATTATGCAGAAATTGTGATGGAAATCACTGTAGTTACGACAGATCCTGTCCAGTCTGGTTAAGCGAAAAAAGTCTTACTCAAATTATGAGACAAGGCAACCACACCAGAAAAGAGGCATGGAGAATCTACAAAATAAAAAACAGACACATAAGTTCCCCTAAAAAAGTTACAGCTCCCCTAAAAACTTCAAACCCTAAATTAAACCCAACTTACAGCCAAGTTTTGGAAACTCCAATCACATCTGGTGTATTAAAAAAGCTATGGACGAAAAAACTGAATCTAAAAATAAAAAAAACCCCTTCTTGTCAATGCCCCAAAAAGTATCTGTCAATAAAGCGGAAACAAAGAACTTACTATGTTAACACAAAATACAGAAAAAGCATTTGAGGAGCTAGTAATGAAATGGTTATCTACTGAAGTGGGCACAAACAAAATTTCTTTACAACAAAATTCAAAATGTTAAAAATACTTCAAGTTAACATTCAAAGTTTACTGAGAAATGTTGATGAACTTGAGATCTTTCTTAACCTCAACAAAATTGATATTCTTCTTGTAGCTGAAACCTGGTTGTTGCCCACTGACCATGTTAAGTTACAAAATTACCACATTGTTAGGAAAGATAGACAATATGGTTTCGGAGGAAGTGCCATTGCTATAAACAAGAGAATTTTCTTCAAAGATGTAAAGATTAATAATCCTACAAACTCCTTAAATGCTTGTGCTATAACTACTACTAATCTAAAAATAAATTTCACTATCTTTTCTGTTTATGCGAAAGGAAATACCAGTAACATTGAATTCAAAAATTCATGAAATTATTTTTAACATAGCTTGTAAATTCCAAAGAGCTATCGTAGCAGGTGACTTTAATGCCAGATATTTGGAATGGGGAGACACTATCTCCAATCGTAGGGGTGTAATCCTGAAAGAAATTACGTCCAGTTATGGGTTTAAGATTCACAATAATTGCCAACCCACGTGCCTTGCCAGAAAAACGAATCCCACCTTCTCTGTCATTGACCTTTTTTTCCAACTGTGTAGATACACAAATAGAATGTAATCTAAAACATGTATCCCTTAGTGGCAGCCCTCACATCCCTCTTCTTTTCACTTTACATAATAATGATCCTAATGACAAAACACTCAGTAAGGTGGCGATTAGCAAAGTGCTAGAACTTTTAAACAAGATTGAAATCCCCATTGAAAATTCTATGTCCATTCTTCACTTGATAAAAGAGATAATCATTCAGGCAACATTCAAACTAAACACTTTCTCTAAAAAGTATCATCCGAAATCGTGGTGGAACAAAAAACTTTTAAGCCTTTTTAGACTGAAATCTTGTTTCCTAGCTAAATTCAATAAATTTGGAAATATGTATCAATGATTTGCTAACGCATAACAGATTAAATGCTTTCTTCATAAAAGAAAAAAAAGAAAGCCAAAAGAAGCTGCTGGTCCAATTTTATTGAGAATCTATGTCATAAAAATAATGTCAAAAGCTTCTGGAATCTAATTTCTAGATTTTCAGGCGGAAAAAGGAGAAATGATTTTGCTTCTAATTCGGTTTCGGCTCTGGACTATTTGGATCATATTTGTATAAACTCACCCAACTCTGCTTTTATTCCAAATTTGACTCCTATAAATCAATTCAATCCCATTGTTTGGTCACTGGACAATCTTGAAAACTTGTTAAGGACAAAAAAATCAAAATCAGCTCCAGGAACTGATTCAATTACCTTTGAAATGATAAAATCTCTTTCTGTAAGTGGATTTATTGGAATTTCTCAGAACCATATTTAACTCTATTTCATTGGAATCAAAACTTCAAATGGCCTTAAATGAACTACACCTCATTGCTAGGCAAAAAAGGTTACATTTTAATCTTAACAAGTCAAAGTCTCTTCTTTTTAGCAAACGTAGACCCCTGTCTCTCTTTTTGGGTGATTCTCAAGTTTCTAGTGTTCAAAGCCTTAAATTTGTTGGTTGGACTTTCACTAGAAACATGAAGAGTAGACTTCAGTTAAATGAAGCCATTGATGCTATGAAATCTAATCTAAGAATAGTTAACATTCTTAGTAAAAAGAAGTTTGGTGCCTCACCGGATACCATGATGCTCCTTTATAGATCTTTAATTAGATCAAAACTTGAATACGCTAGAGCACTATCCTTTGAAGAATCCATGACTCTGGAAAAAAAATTCAATACAATCAGCAATGCTTTCCTACGTAAATGTTTAGGTCTCACTCCGTCTACACCAAATCAGGTCCTTTATGCCTTAGCAAATGAAACGCCTCCTACCTTACGTGCTGAATTAATTACAGCTAAAGAAGTTATCAAAATTATTAACATTGATGCCCGATTTCACAGTGTCGGTTTAAGCTTTCGCTTAGCTGAACCTGAACAGTTAGTTTAAGCTTTAGCTCAATTCGAAATCGTTTCACAGTTTGTTTTTGTGCTCAGTTCACCTAAACTTAGTTCATTGAATTTTGTAGGCCACTGTGGTCGAGTCAGTTGTCATATTTTGTGAAATTTTTGCCGGAATAGAATCAAACAACCAAAGCAATCACTTCTCACACAAAATTGACATTTCTCAACGATAAGCCTCACGGCTTAAAGTTAAGCGCTCAAATTTGGCAGCTTAAGCTAAGAGAAAAACCTCCACTGTGGAACACCAAAAACATTTAAGCGGAAGCTTAACTCAATTTCGAGGTTTAAGCTTTCACTGTGGAATCGGGCATGAAAAAAGTTTCGATTTCTTTAATTTGGCTGAACCCATAACTTCTATTGACAAAGTAGCCCTAAAATACAAGGAAATTTTTGAAATCTACAATTTCACTGACCCTCCTTTTAATTCCAGTGATAACTTAAATTTTGATGTAACTTTCCTGGCTGGTCTTGGTCAAAAAACTCTAATTCCCAAAAATTTAATCCTAAAAATCATGCATGAAAAACGTAGTCAATTCCCAGAAGATGCACTAGTGGTTGCTACGGATGCTTCCATTGTTGCTAATGAAATTGGTCTTGGCATATACTTTGGAAATCCGATCCTGGATAAAATGTACAGATCCTTCTGGAGAATGTCTACTCTTTCGGCTGAATTAACTGCAATCCATTTAGCCCTTTTGCACTCTAAGCACATTCCCTGTAATAATCTGGTAGTAATTACTGACAGCCTAAACAGTTGCAAAGTCTTAAATAACAAAAAGAATTCTTATATTGTAAATGCAATTCTTAAGGGGGCTGTCCCGTTTTTCAATTTCAAAAAATCGATTTTTTTTATTACGGAAATCGATGCGTTATATCTCTAAGAATATTGTCTCAAAATTTCAAAGCGATATTCGAAGTAGTCGGCCCGTAAATTTAATAGAAAAAATAGTATTTTTTTGTAAAAGTTAGACTTTTTATTAAACATTAAAAAAATTAAAAAAGAAATTTCAAAATCCGGCTAGAGGGATCGATAGGTAAATTCAAGATGAACATTTTAAAAAAGCAGATTTTTTCAATAACTTAAAATTTACGACCTCTAGAGTAATTTGGGTGGAACACTACCATATCTCGCCACTGTGCGCCGTTTAGTTTGTTTTCGAACGCCTGAGAGTACGCGGAAGGGTATAAGCAAAAATGCCGCGAAAAGGCAAATACAATGCACGACTGGAAAAAAGAAAAGACCAGGGCCTGTAAATCGCTTTAGTGCAGAATCTGACACTACTTTTAGTAGCAGTTCCGCGAAAAAATTGAAACAGTCCGGTCGTACAACCGTGCCTGTTGATAATGATATGGGCTACCGAATTATCAATTTCAATCCCGTTTTCTCCGCGTTGTGCGCGTTGATTTGTTGTAAAGTGTGCAAAGGAGATGTTTCAATTCAAGAAGGTTCGTGTCGCGGGCTGGGTTTCAAAATTGTGGTCCAGTGCGGGTGCGGCATTGTTGCCATTGATTCGAGTTACGAAATCAATCGGCGAATTGTTTCTGTGATGAGACTTGTCGGAGTGGGTTTCAGAGGACTTAATTTGTTTTGTGGAATGATGGACATTGCGGCTTCGTTCCCTAAAAGACTGTATTACGCGGCACTTGAAAACCTTAAAATCGCTTCTTCAGTGGTTTACGATTTGTCTATAGCAAATGCTGTAAAAGAAGAAGTGGCATGTAATACAGAGCATGGGCAAGAAAATCCTCGTTATATTACTGTGTCTGGTGACGGTTCGTGGCAGAAACGAGGATTTAGTTCCCTGTACGGCGTCACAACGCTCATCGGCAAATTTTCGGGCAAAGTAGTGGAAGCGGTCGTCAAATCCAGTTTCTGCGCTGGGTGTAATGCATGGAAAACCAAGCAGGACAATGACGAATACGAAGAATGGCAAAAAACTCATTTCGAAAACTGTGCAATAAACCACGAAGGGAGCGCGGGAAAAATGGAAGTGGAGAGTGTCAAGGAAATGCTTCAACGGTCCGCAGAAAAACATAATGTAAAATATGCAGTGTACATAGGTGACGGGGATAGTAAAACCTTCAAGGCTATTGTGGGTTTGGACCCGTACAACAATGACCCTAAGGTGGTGAAAAAGGAATGGATAGGTCACGTGGAAAAACGCATGGGAACCAGGCTCCGTGCTGCGAAAAAAAAGAACAAGGGACTTGGCGGAAGAGGCGCAGGTAAACTGACTCTGAAAGTAAATCAACGATTTGAGGGTTTATTACGGTTTAGCCATTCGCCGAAATGCAGATTCAGTGAAGAAAATGCATGATGCTATTTGGGCCACTTTTAATCATTATTCCTCGACGGACAAAAAGCCTAATCATAAGCTTTGCCCCCCAGGAGCGGACAGCTGGTGTGAATGGCAGCAGGCAAAAGCGAACAAAGGACTCAAAAATTACAACCATAAACCGGCGTTAAGTAAAAGTCCTCGAAGTTTTACGACCCATTTACACAGACTTGTCATCGGAGACATTACTGGAGAGATGCGTAGGTGCAAACACGCAAAACTCCAATGAGTCCCTAAACGCCATGTTTTGGTCATTCGCTCCCAAGAATGTCTTTGTAGGCAAAAGCACCATAGAAATTGCTACCTATTTTGCTGTTTCCATTTTTAATGACGGTTTTGACAGCATACTATTGATTTATAATAATATGGGGATTCGCCTCGGGCATAGAGCCCACGATTTTGCAGCGCGCCGCGACGACATCCGCGTCCGCCAGGCTGACGAGAGGGCGAGATCCGCAACAAAAATTGCAAGGATAGCGGCCAGGGAGGCAAGGGCGTATCAAGACGAATTGCACGAGACGGAGCAAGGTCTATTTTATGGTCCTGGAATCGACGATGACATGTAAGTTGAAACATGTAATCGTTATCAGCAAATTTACATTGATAAAAACTTCAAACGCGTTTTTCTCAAAACTACTTTTTCTCAACGCACGTGCAGTTTTTCTCAGGCACTACTGGGCCGATTTCGATGTTTTTTTTTAAATGCTCAGAAACTCATAAACTAGGGAACAACATATCACTTTTTTGATATTGCAAAAATTCGATTTTTTATAACAATTTAAAGGGTTAAAAATTAGGTGAAAAAACGCACTTTTTCGTAAAACTTGCGCCAAATTGCGAAAAATGAAAATTTCAAAAAAGTGATATGTTGTTCCCTAGATTCAATCATATATTTTATAAAAATGTTTCATTTTTTGATTTCAGATGATTGGCGTCCACAAAAAACTGCACTAGCCAATGGCCGTCGAGCAAACTTGGTCGCGGTTGAGATTGGATGGACGGCCGCCATTTTGTATTTATTTAAAAATAAAAATATATGTGAAAAGTTCATGTTTTCCCATTAAAATTTAAAAAAAAAATCACCAAAACCCGTCCACTCATTGCCTCAGAAAAAATTCCCAAAAAAACGTTCATTTTCGGCCGAAAAAACGGCTCATGCTTTGAACCTACATATCTTCTAAACGGAGCAACTCAAGTTCCTGATCTTTATATCAAATAAAAGAATACACTTTGACCTAAAAGATGAGTCTAAGTATATTGGTTTACGATAATTGGTCTAGGAGTTATTCAACTCTAAATAAATGAGAAAAAAAGACATGGTTTTTTCGCGAACACCCTGTATCTTAGTGGTTAGCCCCCTATCTAGAACACATTTTTCCTTCAAATACATCCAGGAATGACCCCTGAAAAAATTAGAAAAGTAGTCCAACTTGAACGTCGGAAAACCTATACAAGTCGTGAATGTGTTCATATGAATATTTTAAATCTTTAAAACGGTGATATCTCATGAATGGCAATACGTACGGGAAAATGTATAATAACATTTTTTGTAGAAAATCGTATGAGCTACAAACTTTGTGAACATTTTTTTATGAAAGGACTTACGGTTTCAGATGCATTTGCAAAAAACCGATATTTTGACCCTAAAACCCCTAGAAAGAAAGGTTCCCGCGGTAGAAAATCGGTAGACTTTATAACCCCTTATTAAGAACCCTAAAAGGAACCTCCGTGCCAATTTTCAGCCTGTACCCAATCAGTTCCGCTAGTTTTATTATTTTTCCTGTACTATTAATTTATATTAGTAAAGAAGAATGATGTTCAAGAATAATTTAAAATATTATAGGGCTCACGTAAAAGATCATCATCAGGAGCTAGAATAAATATTACTAAGAGAATATAAAGAGTTAGAATAAATAGTATTAGGAAAGTATCAAGAGTTAGAATATGAAGAAAAAGTATGATAAAGTTATGACAAAAATTAGTTTGATGAGTTATGATAAATATTAGTTTATGAAAAGTTTAAACATAAATAAAGAAATAAAACTTTTACAGGAAATTACGATGACGAACGTACTAATACTACAGACCTTAAACATTATGCGGACTTTGAAATGACAAGGACTCAGGAGATACAAATTCAGGATTTAAACAGTAACAACGGGTATTTAACACTGGAGCTAGAGCAAGTTAAAGTTATCATAAGATTTTACATATTATTAATACTACGCAACTACGCTACTTACTACACTACGCAAAGACTTAATAAAAAATAATCTCGTTACGCTAGAACCTAGGAGTACACTTTTAGGGCCAATGTACAATACATTAGGCCAACATTTTATTTTACTAGAGGCAAAGTTAGATAATATCCACACTACAAAAACAAAAGAGGACTACTCGACATAGTAGGTAAAGGTCTAAAATACATAGCAGGTACAATGGACCGTGATGATGAAATAGAAATTAAAGCAAAATTAGATGAGTTATACGATAACACCCAAAGAATAATAGTGGAAGAAAATAACCAAGTGTCAATCAATAAACAAACAGGAGTTTTGTCTGGGACAGCGAGGTGTTCGGACGTTTGCTGTTCCGGACTCTTGATTTCGCGGCGAATAATAAGTGGTGATCCATAAAGTGAAATAACAAAAGATAAAACAGAATAAAAAAAATTTTTAAATTCCATAAAAAAGGAGATAATAGCCCATAAAAAAAACAATAGAAATTCATCCGGCGCTGCAGTCTACGCGAAGGCTCACCACACTTCACTAGACGACATCGACGAAAGACACGACCGACGAACAGCAAAAGTAAGTACCCTTGCTCCCTACCCTCTCTTGCATCACGGACCTGCAGGTGCCGCGCCCAAAATCTGTGGGTCGATAAAATTTGCCCCGTTTCAAAAGGCATAGCACTTTGACGCGGACAAATTTTATTGCCTCTGATGGATGCGGCAAATGTAATTCCGGAAAATATCCCTAAGAATGTGGCGATTGAACCCGCGCAACCGAAGTCCCGTTACAAGTCAAGCTTTGGAATTGAACTCTGTAACATTCGTGGACTTCATGCGAATTTTTCTTTTGTTGAGTGCCACTTATCGACTTATAATTAGAGTTAACCCTTCTAGCACAGAAGGCGCACTTTTCAGTTAAGCATGAAAATCTATATATACATACACATACACACATATATATATAAATATATATATATGTATATATATATATACATATATAGAGTTTCTCTTCTAACGCAGAAGGCGCACTTCCCAGCAGGGCTGGGAAATTTTACCACTGCCGTGGCTCAGCTGAGACATGCAAACATAAAATATTAAAAACATAAAAGTTCAAAAACATTAAACAGAGAAGCATGCAAAACTAATAAGGGAGTGAGGCACGCAGAGAGTCACGCCACATTGAGAAGTGTCCTTTTAAGGACAACTTCACTGGTTAGCAAGCTAAACACACTCCTATTGTTGTTAGTATTTATAAGCATGCGATTAACGGGTTCGAACATGCCATAATTGGTGTTAGAGGAATTAATGTGCAAGAGAGGTTCACCTCTCAGGTTGTAGTTATTCACTCTAAATGACGCGCGGTTTCTTAAGAAACCAGAGTCCACCTTGTCATTCATCAGTCGATGAACGAATATAACGTCAGCGACCTCACGGCGCTTATGGAGGGAGCTTAAGTTGAGCAATTTAAGTCTGTTCTCATAAGGCGGAAGAGCGAGTGGGTCATCCCACGGGAGGTGGCTGAGTGCAAACCGGACGAACTTCCTTTGAACCGATTCGATTCTACTAACATGGGAGGAGTAGTAAGGAGACCATACCTGGGAAGCGTAGTCAAGCAAAGGCCTAACCAAAGATACGTACAGGTGTTTAGTGACGAGGGGGTTGTTGAACTCTTTGGACCATCTTTTTATAAATCCCAGGACTGAATTGCCCTTGGAGGAGATATAATTGATGTGGGTGGAGAAATCCAACTTACTTTCTAACCTAACCCCAAGATCGATTACAGATTCAGTACGGGAGACCTTGTTGTCAAGGAAAGTATAGTCATAAGTTATAACACCACGTTTCCTACAAAAAGTCATGATCTCGCATTTACTAATATTAAGCACAAGGTTGTTGTTGGAACACCAAGAATAGAAGGTGTTTAGATCTGCTTGCAGAAGTTTGCAATCCTCTATACTCCTTATGTGGCGATACAGTTTGATGTCATCAGCGTAAATAAGGATTTTGCAGTGCCTTAGCAGTGTAACAATATCGTCAATTGATAAAATAAAAAGAAGAGGGCCAAGATGACTGCCTTGCGGGACTCCAGAGGACGCTTCGATATTCTTCGATTTGACTCCGCGGAATAGAACCTGGTAGGTTCTATCGGCTAAGTACGACTGGAACCAATCCACAAGGGCATGAGGAAAGCCTAATTTCTTTAGTTTAAGAACTATAATAGAGTGAGAGAGCTTGTCGAAAGCCTTACTAAAATCTGTATAGACACAGTCAGTTTGGCAGCCAGTGACAAAGCCTCTAATTGTGTGTGAAGAGAACTCCAGTAAATTAGTAGTAGTGGAACGGGCTGCAAGAAAACCATGTTGGTTTGTTGAGATAAGCCTCTTGCAGATAGGGGCGATAGCAGAATAAATAATAGATTCGAAGAGTTTTGGTATAGACGATAACTTCGCAATTGGCCTATAATTAGATATTTCGTTTTTACAGCCTTTCTTATGGACAGGTATTATAAAAGAGTTCTTCCATAAGGTTGGGAAGCGCCCTTTATTTAGGGATTTTTGAAATAAACATAGAAGAGGAGACAGTAGGGCCCCTGCACAGGATTTTAGAACAGCTGGAGGGACTCCATCAGGGCCGGACGAAAAGTCTTGTGGAAGTTCATTTATATGCTTCGAGATATCATCCCTGGTTATAGACAAGGAAAAGTTTTGAGCCGCTTGGATTGCATTGATATGTCGAAAATTATCTTCATCTGGTTGGAATACAGAGGACGAGAAAGATTTGAGGAAGAACGATGCAAAATTTTCACAAATTTCGGCTGGATTAGAACTAAGGGAGTTCTCGTATTGCATGGTGTAAGGGTAATTATCAACTTTTTTCTTTGTGTTGATAAATTGAAAGAATGCTCTGGGATCACCATACACTTTACCTTCCATGTTTCTGAGGTATTCTTTATAGAGGGTTTCGGAGAGAGCATGAAATTGGTCATAGCAATTGAGAAATGCATCGAAACTCGCAGTGTCTTTCTTCTTCAGGTAGGTTTTCCAGAGTTTATTCTTTAGGTTTTTGGTACGTCTCAACTCGTTGTTGTACCACGGTGGGGATGATCTGGGCGATTTTAACGGCTCGATAGGTACACAGGATGCGAAAGTTTCATACAGGATGGAGTAAAATCTGGCTACATCGACATCCAACTCATTAGGTGAGAGCAACCAATTGAAATCGACCGAAGTGAGCTTGGATGAGAGTTCCTCAAGGTTGGCTTTTTTAAAGTTAAAGGTAAAGGTTGTCTCCTCTGGGATTGGCTTATTGTTAAAGACAGAACAATAGCTCAGTAGGAGAGGAGGGTGATAATTATCGACAGGTGACAAGACAATTGAGCTTGGCTCAACATTCATGTTGTCTGAGTCGGAAAAGAATAAACCCCCAATCTTCGCACTTAGTGGAACCCAAATATCACCCGATAATGACTTAAGTCATTACCAGATATCGGGGTACACTTTAGTGCACAATCTCTCCCCTCATAGGGGCATTGCCATCTATGTTAGGGATGACGTGGCTTATTATAAAATATATTCAAGCACGACTTCAGATTTTAATTATCTTTGGATTAAAATCATCTTCCAAAGCCACGTCATATTCTTCTGCTTCCTATACAGAAGCCCTAACATAAGTAACGTAGCTTCAACTTCATCATTCGATGTTATCTCTGAACAGATCTCGGGATTCTTATCATCTAATCCTGTTCACAATGTAAACTGGCTGACTTACTCAAATAGCACCAATGTTTCTGGCAAGGACGTTGAGCTCTTTGCAGACACCAATAATTTACACCAAATTGTGGATCATCCCACGAGAGTCCCGGATGTTTCTGATCAAGGAAGATATCTCCTTGTTCTTTTTCTTACCTCACATGCTGCGAGGTACTCCGTCGAAGTAGACTCACCTCTCGGCAATTCGGACCACTGCTTGCTTAGTCAATGCCAGCTTCCCTTTCGAATTTCCCACCACTCCCAAACCAGTCAGGAGAACTGTATGGGAAGGCCAATTGGCTGGGGCTTATTCATTATTTCCAAGCCACTGACTGGGACCAGTGATTCCGAACCAAAAACATCAACTCTGTCGCTATCCGTATCACCAGGATCATTCAGGCAGGAGTGCATTTATTCATTCCTCATTCTACCAAATCTGTGAAGCCTAGGCCCAACAGATGGTTTAATCAGGAGTGTATGAATGCAATCAGAAACAAAGAAGCCGCCTTTCGAGCACACAAGAGTTTTCCGAGTGAATCGCTCCGCCTAGAATATATAAAACTTAGAAACTCCTGTAAAGTCACCATCAGGAATGTCAAAAATTTATTTGACAGCAAGTTGAGAAGTAAACTCCTTAACGCAACTTCTGGTAGCAAAAACTTCTGGTCCTTGGTAAGCTCCATTAAGAAAAATTTCACTTCATCTACAATCCCTTCACTTATCCACAATGAGAAGGTGATAACAAACAGCAAATCCAAGGCCGATTTACTAGCATCTCTGTTTGCATCAAATTCTTCTCTACCCGAAACTGATACGCTACCCCCGGTTTTCGAGCTCAATGCTCATTTAATGCCCAGGGTTTTCTTCAGGACTCGCGAGGTGTACAGGTGTCTCAAAGAGCTCGACGCCAATAAATCCACTGGACCCGATAATATACCCCCCATCGTCTTAAAACAGTGCGCCTCACCTTTGGCTAAACCTCTGCGCAAACTTTTTGCCCTATCATACTTCTCCGGAGTTTACCCAGATTCTTGGAAAATTCACCATGTTCAGCCCATACCGAAAAAAGGTGACTCCAGCGATCCCTCCAACTACCGCCCAATAGCAATTACTTCTATTCTCTCCAAAATCATGGAGACGATAATCAACAAAAAGCTAATGGGATATCTAGAATCCAACCAACTTATCAACGACAAACAATACGGCTTCCGACAAAAAAGATCCACTGGGGATCTTTTAGTTTGCCTTACGGAGCACCTACATCAAAGTTTGCATGAATCTGGTGAATCCAGTTTGGTTGCTTTGGATATCTCCAAGGCTTTCGATAGAGTATGGCACTCAGCCTTGTTAGCTAAACTCAAAGCTATTGGGATTGACTCGCTTCTGTATAATTGGGTTGAGAGTTTCCTTTCCGGCCGTTTAATTAAGGTAGTATTGGATGGCGTCAAATCTGAATCTCACCCCATCTCTGCGGGAGTCCCCCAGGGGTCAATTTTATCACCGGCCCTATTTCTCATTTTTATAAATAACCTACTTTCAGTCCCCTCCAACCCACTTCTCAGCTTCGCTGACGACGGTACTCTACGTTACTTGTACAGATTCGATGCAAGACAGACTCATGCCAAATCCTGTCTTGATGATCGCGAACTAATGTCCAAGTCGATTAATAACGACATTAAGCTGATTCTAGGGTGGGGAAAGAAGAATGGTGTTGAATTCAACTCCGACAAAACCAAGTACTGTCTTATCTCCAAAAAGAAGTTCAACACCTCACCATCCTTGAAAGTGGATGACGTGGTACTTAAGGCCGACCCATCCCTACACATCTTAGGCGTGACTTTAGCCAAAGACTTGCGATGGAATGATTACATATTCCAAATCGCCAAACAAGCATCCCAGTGCTTGGGATTTCTTAAGAGGTGCAAGTTCTCCTCTAGCCATCGGCCCGTGCTGTTATTTATAAATCCTACATTGGGCCTCTTCTCGAATATAACTCCATCGTTTGGGGCGGCGCTCCACTAACCACCTTGGCATGGTTAGATAAGGTGCAAAAAAGGGCCCTTAAACTAATTGATGGCGACACCATTTGCTCCACCATCGACCCCCTGAGCCACCGTAGGTAGGTAGCTGCACTAACAAAATTTCATCGCTACTATCATAGTGACTGTTCCTCCGAGCTAAAAGCTCTCCTGCCTCCACGGCAATCCTATACCCGCAACACCAGATTAGCCCACTCGTCTCATTCCCTCCACCTGCAACTCCCCCTTTCACGCACTCAACAAGATATGAATTCGTTTGTAAATAGAACAACTCGACTGTGGAATAATCTCTCGCAGTCATTTTTTCCGAGCTCCTACAACATTCAAGAGTTCAAACGCAGAGTTCATCACCACCTTCTTCAATACCCCCCCGTACCTTTATAATCCTTAACCTATTCCCCCTCCCTCCCTCCCGTACTAAGCTTACTGCTAGACATTGCACCATGACATGACAAATGACATGACAGACTGGTAGTACAAAGGGTGACTCCTGAGTTTAGCACTGCCACATAAAAAAAAAAGATATCAGGTCAAATACTTAACATAACAAATCATATTAATAGCCAACAAATATTTTCAAGACGTATATCAATAACTATACTAGTGAACTTTCGAACAAAATAGCAACTATTGAAGACGAAATAAGATTAATGCAAAACGCATACCAAATTAATAATGATATAGTATTACTTAGGAACCACATAGATGATATAGAACAGGTCTTGTTTTCCAGCAAATTAGGTATTCTCTCTAAAAAATATTCTTAACGTAGTGTAACGGTCGGCATGCCCGAGGGATCAAATTTTCGTTCAGCACACCCCTCCATAAACTAAAGTAATAAGCCCTGTCCCAGAAGCCGCTCAGAAAAATTCGTTACTAATTGCCGCAATTTACCATTGCTAGGCAATGTACATAACCCCAACGAACTTTAAAGAATCCCTCGCTTACACCCTGTAATCCCTATTTCCCCTTATTGGGCTCTTCTTTAAATAATTTTTATCCACTGTTTTATTGCCCACGCAACACCTTTCCCCATGGACGCCTCGAACGGCGTCATATCTCTTGACCAATGGGAGCACGGCATCTGGCCATTTTCCAGAAAAGACGCGCTTCACTTAGTTTATTTGGTATGTGTAGGATAGGGAAATGGAATGAGACCATTATCCACCTCTTCCATCCCACACTAATTATTCCGCAATTCTTCTATGCTCGCGCCAACGCATTACCCAAAAAAGGCGAATTTCAAAAAATCACGCAAAGGAAGCCATGACCTTTTCTTGGTGTGCGACCCTGTGGTCGGGGGAACAAAAAGCTTTGGACGAGATGCGTGGCTTCTTTCACTCGGGTTTTAAAAATCGAACAGAACGAACAGTTTTTATTCTCTTTTGGTGGAGTTTAGTTTTCTTCTGGTGAATAATGAAGAGACGCCCGGAAAACAAGGTGTCCTGATTATTTTTTCTTAAAATTAGTGAGGCATTTTCGCAAAAAGACCTAGTATTTAACAACAGTGCATTTAATGTCTGTTAAAAACGTTTCCTAAAAAAAGGGAGGCATTCATGTGCGTGGCGTGCGTTAATCGAAAGAAATAAGGTGTCCTGTCGGGCGATTATTTTTTCGAAATTGGTGAGGCATTTTCGCAAAAAAAAGACCTAGTATTTAGCAACAGTGTATCTAATGTCTGTGAAAAACGTTTCCTAAAAAAGGAGGCATTCGTATGCGTGGCGTGCTTTATTCGAAATGTTTTAAAAAAGAAATTTCTTACAGATAAATTTTGAAAAGAAAAACAGTTGTGCGTCCATTCCGAATATCCGATAAATAGAAAACCGGTTAAGAGTTGGATTATTCTTGATAGTAGAAAAGTTAGTGGCTGATTCGAGCAAACTCGGTCCCCAAAAAGAAAAGGGTATTGCAAGGTATTATTTGTACCCAGGCACGCCAGGAAGGGGTAAGGAACCTTTTTTTGTAATATATTTATATTTTTCGTACTATGTACGCGCATCGGACGCCTGTTAGTATCATTTAATACCGGAAATCCACGCACCAAGGAGAACCCTCCATCTGTAGGTGCTTCAACCGCAAGGAAAGAAACGAATATTGAACATGGATTAAACCCAACGAGTAAAAACGTTTTTGTTTTTTATTACTACAGAAAACGCGGACCTAAGAACTTACTTAGAATTTGTTTTTGTTGTATGAAACATAGGATTTTTTTTTTTTGTATCTGAAGAAAATAGATATTACATAATGTATACATATCTATAGAAAATTTTTTTTTAATATATATCCATTACTTATTACAACTACGTACGAATTTTTTTTGTTAATTTAACGTTGTGTGGTCTGTACGTAGGTACTATGATTATAAAAATTAAGTTTTTAAAGTTTACATCAAGTATCCTATATAGGAAAGAAAAAATAATAATAATAATAATAATAATGTGGGTAAAGTGCATGAAAATGAGCAACTAACCCAAAACAAAAGGGACAAAAAAGAAAACACTCTAGCCCATAAGTATCAAAGTTGTGTTTTATTAAAATTATTAATTTTCATAAGAAATTTTCTTTATTTAAATAAATTGCTTCCATCTAAGAACGGAATCTCAGTTTTTGTTGTTAAGTTGTGCACAACTCGCAGGTATGATAATACTTGATATGTATATATACTGATGGAGAACAGTATTTAATTTTTTTGTCTTCAATATTATTATTATTGCCTGTTTTTTTATATAAGTTGCATAATTGTTTGGATGTTTTATGTTGACGAATGATGATCTGCATATTTAATAAGACTAGATGGGAGAGAGATAAAAAAATTTTGTGAATTCTAATAAGAAATAAAAGTATTTTTGTCATTGTAAGTAGTTCGAAAAAAACAAATAAATAAAAAGCAAGCCAAAAATAAATCAAAAAAAAGGGAAAAAATAAAAATTAATTCTTTTTTTCTTCTTTCCTCGTCAATTTTCTTTATGCGCATTAAACATTATGTAGAATTCGCGGAATTCAGGTACATGTAAGTAAGAAGTGGGGCCACAGGGGGCATGGTGACCAGTAAGAGGGATGTGTACCCCCTCGCATACAAAATGTAAGTACCAGTAGTTAGATTTCTTTTTCAGCAATTCTTCCTCGACAGCGTCCGCCCGATTGGCTACGACCGCATGCTAACCCTCTCTCTCGATGGTCTTGGACAGGTCCCTATGGCCGCCTTATCCCTGTTAGGTAGTCGTATTTAATTTCATATGGCAAGTCATCACAAGTCGTGCCAGCACCTGAAGTGCAGTGAAGGTAGGTGATCATTTCAGGCGAACCCCTTTCTACGGACAATCCGTCCAGCCACCCTCTTCTCCGTGAATACCCCTGTCCAACATATGGTTCATATGGTCCTGTGTGGCAATATACCTCCTCTCTGGTTCTTCGTACTACTACTGGAGTACAAACTTCTTCCAGACAGTTACAGTAGAAGAACTTATATCAGACATTACCAGTTACCAAAGCATTAGAACCTCAGTTATGACTTATAGAAATTCGATTATCATAACCCTTCTTATACCCCAACTGCTAAATACACGATTTTCTAGAATCCTTATAGAACCTATACTCGATTCTCAAAATAAAAGCCTACACTTATATATAAATGAAATCCTTATCGACGAACGCAATAACGCCTATGAATATCCTGTTAAAGAAAATCTAAAGAAATACCTTATTCCCATTATCGATCCTTGTATTAATGCGAGCATAGCAATGTTACGAGAAGCTCCTTGTACTAAAGAAATTAAATTTGACAAAGAAATTAAAGAAATAAAAAATAACGGCATAATTATTACTAAAGGTCTGACTGATACAACGGTTACGCACAATTGTAACAAATTGAATATTAGTATATAAGGAAACAATTTAATTAAATTTAAAAATTGCAAGATAAATATACTAGATAAAGTATTTGAAAATTTCGAACAAAACCATTCACAATAATTGTCCCCAATTTTTTAACTAGAACTAAAGAAGATAAGAATATAAAGAACTTAGTCTAAATGACTTGCAAACATAAATAATAAAGATTTAATCGAAGAGATAAAGCATAGAAATAATAAATTTAACATTGTTAATATAGGGACAAATTCAATTACTTTTGTAATACTTACCATAGTAATAATAACAAAATTATATAAATAATTATAAAAAGAGTAAAAAATAGAGAGGAAAACGGAGAGAACATAAACATAAATATAGTTTCGTCGGCGCCTCAAACTAACGGTGGGGGTGTTATAGTTACTCCTACTAAGAAAAACATATTATAAATCTATAATTCTCATGAGACATTTTTAGCCTTGAGACAACCCATTGAATTTCGACATAATGTCGCGAAATTAGTTCACACGATTTCGCAAGTAACTTTTTGCAAGCCGCCTCCCGTTGACTAGTGCTGTGTCGTTCGCGAATGATCCGTTCGTTCTGAACGGAACAGTGTACTGAGCCAAATGAACTGGCTCACTAAGTAGTACATGTCCCGTTCAGCCGTTCAGTCGTTTATTCATTTAATGGTACTGCACACGGTATACAGAAACATGTTTCTGTATACCGTGGGTACTACACTGGTTCAGTGGTACTGAACTGTGTCATGAACCATGAACGAAGAACCGAATGTACGGGTCTCTTGCGAAATGACCTAAACCTGAATGATCTGAGCGAGAGCGAATGAATGAATCTCGCAATGAATACACGAGGGGTGAGATACTTTTCTCAGAGAACTGTTTTGGTTCTTTGATTATATGTATGTATAGAAGAACCAAACGTATCGGGCTCTTATGAAATGAACCAAACATAATGATCTGAAAAAGAGCGAATGAATTAATTACACTAGTTTACAAAAAAATATTTTTTTTTGCCCATTTTTAACTGTCTATTGATTAATTAGATGTAGTTTTTTTATAAAAATCTTCTTAATAAATATTTCAAAAAACTGACGTGCTGGATTTTTTTAAATGTTTTTTCCGAGATGTAGATGCCCAAAGTAACGTAACCGTATATATGTATTCCATTTCATGAACAAAAGTCATGTAAACTAGTGTTATTGATATAATATAAGCAAGCCATGAACAACGATTGTGTATGCGTGCATCGGTGGTCGGGCTGCCAAATGTCATTCTCGAAGTAATTTAATGCAATACAATAAATGGATCTTTAGTGTTTTAAAAAAGTGAGTGACAGTGAAAATAAATAAAATTATATGATGATTAACGATTAACACCGCGTTAAAAGAATTTTTAAGCATTTTTTTTTATAATATTATTAGTGCATTTTTTAGTGCATTTTATGAAGCACTTACAAATCGATGTAATTTGAGCCCCAGGCGAGGTGCAATGACTTTCTGTTGATTGATTAGTAATTATTACATTGTAATTAACTAGTTTTATAATTTAGACATGGGTGGCGTGCATAGGGTGCATACGAGAAGGGGTCAAACTTTGACCTTTAGTTTTGACCCCCTTAGGGGCAAATGCGGATTTTTTTTATTTTTGCCCCTTATTTTGGGTCTCCGAGCTTCCTACGATTTTTTTTGGGGCCGTGGGGATTAATTCCGTGAAGTGCATAAGTGCATTTTACCTGTTGCAGCCATACAAAAAAATTTTTGACCCCTTTAGAGGCAAGGTGGGATTTTTCAGGTATTTTTTCCTAGTAGTAGGGACTGTTACGCAAATCGGGGTCATACACCTCCCTACGATTTTTTTTGAGGCCGTGGGAGGCAAAAGTAAGGTAAATTTTAGTGCTCTTTTAGTGCATTTTATGAAGCACTTACAAATCGATGTAATTTGAGCCCCAGGTGAGGTGCAATGACTTTCTGTTGATTGATTAGTAATTATTACATTGTAATTAACTAGTTTTATAAGTTTACGAGAAGGGGTCAAACTAATTTTTTTTTATAATATTATTATGTTATGATGGTAAATTTTGGCACAAAAAAAATCTTCTTTCTTCCTCAGTGGCTAGATTTTAAAATTTCTAGTCAGTGTAAGTGAAATATGTTTCATTTAATCCCAAGGTAAATGAGAAATATTTCAGCAGCTACGAAAGGAAAGGTGAAAAAGAAAAAAATTAAGGATTCCCATTCGTCGACACAAGAAAGTTGTATTCAAGGTTGGTAAATTTTGGAACGAAGTTCCTTATCGCGCGTTGCGAAAGGGGGCTAGACGGAAAAAATTAAGACCAAAAGTTGTAACGACACTTTTTGGTATAGTTGTGCTCTCTCATAGAAAGCAAGCCAGTTATTTTCGTTTCGTCTTTCTATTTCGCATTGTACAGTGTGGTGTCGCGACGATTATTTTTTGAGTGTATACAGGTTTTTTGTACAAAGTAAATAATAAAATTCGAAAGTGTCAATGACTGGTTTTTGATTTGAATCAAGTGTTCTAAGCAAATTTTGACGGTGTTCGGAAATCCTTTGATAAGTCAACAATTTGATTATAATCTGTGCAACAAAGCAGTCTCTTAAAAGCAAATGCAAATGTGAAATAGCCGTGGCAATCTTTTGATCGTCGCAGGACTTGTAAATTTTTGATGTGGTTGCAAATTTTTGACATTTTCGAAAAGTGTCATAACAATAATGAATCCTGACAGTGTTTCTGCACAAGTTCCGAATATTGCTGATGGAGTTAGGTAAGTAGAGATTTTATACAGACAATAATAAATGCTTATGTATTTTTAGCAAGTACGCATTATACTATCTATATCATACGCGTTATAATCTCTCCATTATTGTGTGTTTAGCAAGTGTACGCGTCATACCTGTAATAAAGGACCCCGCACAAAATGTATGGAAATGTGCTTTCGGTCAAATTGGCTGAAATTTTACTATGTTGTAGCTGACATCGTCCTGATCAAAAGTGTTCATGGGCACGAAACCCAAAAATGAGATCTTTTGGGTTTTTCAGGTACTTTTAGGATTTACGTCTCTTTTGCCTCCCACGGCCCCAAAACAAGTCGTAGGAGGCTCCAAGACCCCTCAATATTTTCGTAACGGTACCTACTATTAGTAAAAAATACCAGAAAAATCCCCCCTTGCCTCTAAGGGGGCCAGGGGGCGGTCCGTATGGCTGCAACAGGTAAAATGCACTTATGCACTTTATACTTTTACTTCCCACGGCCCCAAAAAAATCGTAGGAAGCTCGGAGACCCCGGAAAATCTTCGTAATTAATCGTACAATTACGCAAAAATAATATAAAAATCCGCATTTCCCTCTAAGGGGGTCAAAAAGGGTCCTGAAAGTTTGCCCCTCCCATATGCACCCTATGCACGCCACCCATGTCTAAATTATAAAACTAGTTAATTACATTGTAATAATTCATAATCAATCAAAAAAAAGTCATTGCACCTCACCTGGGGCTCTAATTACATCGATTTGTAGGTGCATCAAAAAATTCTCAATTCCAAGCTTTAAAAAGTTAAGTGCATTTTACCTGTTGCAGCCATACGGACCGCCCCCTGGCCCCCTTTGAGGCAATATATATATATATATATATATATATATATATATATATATATATAGGTATATATATATATATATATATATATATATATTTTTTTTTTTTTTTTTTGTTTTACGGGGGATGGTGAGACTCTACATAGACATTTCTGAGGTTCCCGCACTCAGAACGAGTTTCAGACTCCTACTGAATAAACTCACCACCCCTTTGTGTGACGCTTACCCCGCCCGGGACCGCCGCGAGGCATTACTTCGGGCGGGCGCCACCACCATGACCCTTTAGGTGTCCCTCTGGTCCTTACCCATGGGGGTTGCTACTGCTCTCGGCATTTCTTCGCCTTTCTCTGTTTCTTCTGGCCTCTTCTTGCCTTAACTTTCTGTGAATGGCCTTCAGGGTTTCTTCCACTTTCTTCCACATTTCCTCGGATCTCATCATATGCTCTACGATGTTTTCCGGCGTTAGTGGCGCCTGGGCCGTTTCTTCTAATGTCGCCCTTTCCTCGGCGTATCTCGAGCAGGCAAAGAAGACGTGCTCTGCGTCTTCTTCCGTCGCTGGGCATACCGGACACATCGGTGAATCGTCGTGCCCGAAGCGGTGGAGATATTTCCTATATCCCCCATGTCCGCTCAGGAACTGCGTGAGGTCGTAGCTTACTTCCCCACGCTCCCTAGAAACCCATATTTCCACGTTAGGGATAAGTCTGTGGGTCCAACGACCCTTAACAGACTCATCCCACTTCCCCTGCCACTCCATTAGGGACTCACAGCGCGCAATCTGCCGCCGTACCCTTCTTGGCTGTCCTCTACCGTATTCTGGGTCATAGAGACGCATGCCCTCCCTCGCCAGAATGTCTACGGGAATCATCCCCGCTATCACGCACGCCGCATCGTCGGACGTGGTCCTGTACGCGCAACAAGCGCGAAGTGCACTTAGCCTATATGCACCCCTCCATTTTCTGCTATTAGCAGTCCTGTTTAACGCTGCTGCCCACACTGGCGCTGCGTATAACAGGACTGAGCTGACCACCCTCCCCAGGAGGAGGCGGCGACTCGGTCTAGGGCCCCCAACATTGGGCAGCATTCTTGCGAGTGCTGCACAAATCGCAGAAGCTTTGTCTGCCGTGCCCTCCAAGTGCGCTTTGAAATTTAGCCTCCGATCGATCATCACTCCCAGGTACCTTAGAGCGGGCTGTGAATGGATGATCTGTTCCCCTACCTTGATCCTCACGGATACTGGCTTTCGCCGTTTGCTGTTAAGCACTGCTTCAGTTTTGTGCTCAGCAAGCATCAACCCCGCGCGTTCTAACCACGCTTTTATTTCCCAGATCGCTTCGTTCGCATACAGTTCGATGTCATCTGGGCGTTTTCCTTCGACAACTACCCCGATATCATCTGCGAACCCGATCGCCACTGCTTCCTTTGGAAGACGAAGCCCCAACACATCATTGTACATTGCGATCCATAGGAGAGGGCCCAGGACGGAACCTTGCGGGACACCGCATGTTGTCCCGAACACTTTAGGACCATCATCCGAATCACAATGAAGCGACCTACCCTGGAGGTAGTTGGCCAATACACGCACTAGGTACTTAGGTGTGCCTAGCTTGATTAACGCCTCAACTATTTTGCTCCACCTCGCTGAGTTGAAAGCATTTTTTACGTCGAGGGTTATCAGTGCGCAGCAGTGATTTTTCTCTATGGCGGCTCTTGCTATGCCCACCACCATATTGACTGCATCAGTCGTCGTCCTTGCCTTTCTAAAGCCGAATTGCTTGTCCGACAGGCCACCTGCCCTTTCGACGCTAGGGAGAATCCTGTTACAGATCACCCGCTCGAAAAGTTTGCCTATGCAACTAAGGAGGCATATCGGTCTGTAGGACGATGGGTCCCCTAAAGGCTTGTTCGGCTTCGGTAGGAGCACGAGTTTCTGTTGTTTCCATCGCTCCGGGAAGATCCCCTCTCTCAGGCACACTGTGAAGACTTCAGCGAACCTGTCTGGCGCTATTGAAGCTGCTAGCTTCGCCGCTTTATTTGGTATGCCATCCATGCCAGGGGCCTTATTGATGGCTACCTTTTTTGCAGCCTCCAGAATCTCATCTGCGGTCACCGCAGGTACCTCTTCTGGGTCCACCTGAAGGGTGGGTAGTTCGGCGGTGCGTACGTTCTGTGGAAATAGGACGTACACAATACTCTGGAGCAGCGCGGGGCAGGTGATCGGCGGAGAGCGTTTGCCCTTGACCGCTGACATAACCATTTTATAGGCTCCACCCCAGGGGTCCGAGTCTGCTTCTCTGCACAATCTTTTGAAGTGCTCGGATTTACTTCTAGCGATGGCCTTGTTCAGCCTTTTCCTCGCTTCCTTATATCTCTGAAGGAGTTCATCGAAATCAGGACGGTTCCGATTTCTTTGAGTTCTCCTTCTCGCTTTCAGGCAGGCTCTTCGGCATTCGTCGATCTCGGCGTTCCACCAGAAGTTTGGTGGGTGTTGCCGATTGCCGGCGCGCCGAGGCATGGATGCATCACATGCCCGTGTTAGTGAATCTACGATTCGCTCTGCCCCTTCCCTGGCACCTCCTGCCGACCTCGCATCATGCAGGAATACTTCCTCGAACACCTCTGTGTCGAGTTTATTTACGGCCCATCCTCTATTCGTTCCATAGATAGGATTCCTTTTTCCTATACCCTGGCCAATCTCGAAGATGATGGCTAGGTGGTCGCTGTGCGTGTACAAATCGCTCACCCGCCATTGTAGGTCCTTGGCCACTGAATCGCTCACGTAAGTGATGTCGATTACAGACGCTCTCCCACCCCTTTGGAAGGTGTTTTCGCCTCCGGTGTTGACCAATACCACATTTAGTCGCGAGAATACTTCTAGGAGTATGCGCCCTCTTGCATTCGTTTGTCGACTGCCCCATTCGACAGCCCAAGCATTGAAATCACCCGCTAATATTACCGGGTGATGGCGACTCGCGTCGGCGGCTAACCTTTCCAACATCGACTCGTACTCGTCTAGTGTCAGGCTTGGCGCCGCATAGCAGCTGTAGACGTATATTCCGCCTACTTTTGCCCGCGTGAAGCCATTCTCTGGGCTTCTCATGGTATCTTCCATGGCTCGGCTCCCGCACGTCCATATCGCTGACGTGCCGCTGCTATCATTTATCCAGACGCCGCTGTGCAGGTTCCTGTACTGCTCGCAGACGATTGCGACGTCGATTTTTTCCTCATAGGTTGTCTGTGCCAGCAGATCTTGTGCCGCTTGACAGTGGTTCAGATTTATCTGTATGAACCTTATCTTCGTCTATTTTTCAGCGCCTCTTTGAACGCCGGACATCTATTACCCCCGGTCACGTGCCCACTATCTCTGCCCTCTACTTCCCTACAAATTAGGCATTTGGCAGCTTGGTCACACTCCTTTACCTTGTGACCCTCTTTCCCGCAGCCTCGGCACAGCCTTCCTCTATCCTGGCTGCTGCTGCAGTTTTTCGCTATGTGACCGAACTTCATGCATTTGAAGCACGGTTTAAGCGATACCCGCTCCCGCATTCGGCATACCACCCAGCCGATCCGAACCTTACCTGCTGCGATAGCCTTCTTCGCAGCTTCAACAGGCAAGCTTATCAGCGCTGTCTGTGTGCCCCCCCACGACTCTCTTAGCCTGAGGATATCCTGATAGCAGCGGCACGTCAGCGATATGGACGTGCGGGAGCCGAGCCATGGAAGATACCATGAGAAGCCCAGAGAATGGCTTCACGCGGGCAAAAGTAGGCGGAATACACGTCTACAGCTGCTATGCGGCGCCAAGCCTGACCCTAGACGAGTACAAGTCGATGTTGGAAAGGTTAGCCGCCGACGCGAGTCGCCATCACCCGGTAATATTAGCGGGTGATTTCAATGCTTGGGCTGTCGAATGGGGCAGTCGACAAACGAATGCAAGAGGGCGCATACTTCTAGAAGTATTCTCGCGACTTAACGTGGTGTTGGTCAACACCGGAGGCGAAAACACCTTCCAAAGGGGTGGGAGATCGTCTGTGATCGACATCACTTACGTGAGCGATTCAGAGGCCAAGGACCTACAGTGGCGGGTGAGCGATTTGTACACGCACAGCGACCACCAAGCCATCATCTTCGAGGTAGGCCAGGGTATAGAAAAGAGGAATCCTACGTATGGAACGGCTAGAGGATGGGCCGTAAATAAACTCGACACAGAGGTGTTCGAGGAAGTATTCCTGCATGATGCGAGGTCGGCAGGAGGTGCCAGGGAAGGGGCAGAGCGAATCGAAGATTCAGTTAAACAGGCATGTGATGCATCCATGCCTCGGCGCGCCGGCAATCGGCAACACCCACCAAACTTCTGGTGGAACGCCGAGATCAACGAATGCCGAAGGGCCTGCCTGAAAGCGAGAAGGAGAACTCAAAGAAATCGAAACCGTCCTGATTTCGATGAACTCCTTCAGAGATATAAGGAAGCGAGGAGAAGGCTGAACAAGGCCATCGCTAGAAGTAAATCCGAGCACTTCAAAAGATTGTGCGGAGAAGCAGACTCGGACCCCTGGGGTGGAGCCTATAAAATGGTTATGTCAGCGGTCAAGGGCAAACGCTCTCCGCCGATCACCTGCCCCGCGCTGCTCCAGAGCATTGTGTACGTCCTGTTTCCACAGAACGTACGCGCCGCCGAACTACCCACCCTTCAGGTGGACCCAGAAGAGGTACCTGCGGTGACCGCAGATGAGATTCTGGAGGCTGCAAAAAAGGTAGCCATCAATAAGGCCCCTGGCATGGATGGCATATCAAATAAAGCGGCGAAGCTAGCAGCTTCAATAGCGCCAGACAGGTTCGCTGAAGTCTTCACAGCGTGCCTGAGAGAGGGGATCTTCCCTGAGCGATGGAAACAGCAGAAACTCGTGCTCCTACCGAAGCCGAACAAGCCTTTAGGGGACCCATCGTCCTACAGACCGATATGCCTCCTTAGTTGCATAGGCAAACTTTTCGAGCGGGTGATCTGTAACAGGATCCTCCCTAGCGTCGAAAGGGCAGGTGGCCTGTCGGACAAGCAATTCGGCTTTAGAAAGGCAAGGACGACTACTGATGCAGTCAATATGGTGGTGGGCATAGCAAGAGCCGCCATAGAGAAAATTCACTGCTGCGCACTGATAACCCTCGACGTAAAAAATGCTTTCAACTCAGCGAGGTGGAGCAAAATAGTTGAGGCGTTAATCAAGCTAGGCACACCTAAGTACCTAGTGCGTGTAGTGGCCGACTACCTGCAGGGTAGGTCGCTTCATTGTGATTCGGATGATGGTCCTAAAGTGTTCGGGACAACATGCGGTGTCCCGCAAGGTTCCGTCCTGGGCCCTCTCCTATGGATCGCAATGTACAATGATGTGTTGGGGCTTCGTCTTCCAAAGGAAGCAGTGGCGATCGGGTTTGCAGATGATATCGGGGTAGTTGTCGAAGGAAAACACCCAGATGACATCGAACTGTATGCGAACGAAGCGATCTGGGAAATAAAAGCGTGGCTAGAACGCGCTGGGTTGAAGCTTGCTGAGCACAAAACTGAAGCAGTGCTGATCAGCAAACGGCGAAAGCCAGTATCCGTGAGGATCAAGGTAGGGGAACAGATCATCCACTCACAGCCCGCTCTAAGGTACCTGGGAGTGATGATCGATCGGAGGCTAAATTTCAAAGCGCACTTGGAGGGCACGGCAGACAAAGCTTCTGCGATTTGTGCAGCACTCGCAAGAATGCTGCCCAATGTTGGGGGCCCTAGACCGAGTCGCCGCCTCCTCTTGGGGAGGGTGGTCAGCTCAGTCCTGTTATACGCAGCGCCAGTGTGGGCAGCAGCGTTAAACAGGACTGCAAATAGTAGAAAATGGAGGGCTGCATATAGGCTAAGTGCACTTCGCGCTTGCTGCGCGTACAGGACCACGTCCGACGATGCGGCGTGCGTGATAGCGGGGATGATTCCTGTGGATATTCTGGCGAGGGAGGGCATGCGTCTCTATGGCCCAGAATATGGTAGAGGACAGCCAAGAAGGGTACGGCGGCAGATTGCGCGCTGTGAGTCTTTAAGGGAATGGCAGGGGAAATGGGACGAGTCTGTTAAGGGTCGTTGGACCCACAGACTTGTCCCTAACGTGGAAGTATGGGTTTCGAGGGAGCGTGGGGAAGTAAGTTACGACCTCACGCAGTTCCTGAGCGGACATGGGGGGTATAGGAAATACCTCCACCGATTCGGCCACGATGATTCACCGTTGTGTCCGGTATGCCCAGCGACGGAAGAAGACGCAGAGCACGTCTTCTTTGCCTGCTCGAGATACGCCGAGGAAAGGGCGGAATTAGAAGAAACGGCCCAGGCGCCACTAACGCCGGAAAACATCGTAGAGCATATGATGAGATCCGAGGAAATGTGGAAGAAAGTGGAAGAAACCCTGAAGGCCATTCACAGAAAGTTAAGGCAAGAAGAAGCCACAAGAAACAGAGAAAGGCGAAGAAATGCCGAGAGCAGTAGCAACCCCTATGGGTAAACACTAGAGGGACACCTAAAGGGTCATGGTGGTGATATATATATTTTTTTTTTTTTTTTTGTTTTACGGGGGATGGTGAGACTCTACATAGACACTTCTGAGGTTCCCACACTCAGACCGAGTTTCAGACTCCTACTGAATAAACTCACCACCCCTTTGTGTGACGCTTACCCCGCCCGGAACCGCCGCGAGGCATTACTTCGGGCGGGCGCCACCACCATGACCCTTTAGGTGTCCCTCTGGTCCTTACCCATGGGGGTTGCTACTGCTCTCGGCATTTCTTCGCCTTTCTCTGTTTCTTCTGGCCTCTTCTTGCCTTAACTTTCTGTGAATGGCCTTCAGGGTTTCTTCCACTTTCTTCCACATTTCCTCGGATCTCATCATATGCTCTACGATGTTTTCCGGCTTAAGTGGCGCCTGGGCCGTTTCTTCTAATGTCGCCCTTTCCTCGGCGTATCTCGAGCAGGCAAAGAAGACGTGCTCTGCGTCTTCTTCCGTCGCTGGGCATACCGGACACATCGGTGAATCGTCGTGCCCGAAGCGGTGGAGATATTAAAGCGTGGTCCTCTACTAACCTCCACTTTCAATTTCAAAGGAGTTCTCAGACTTTATTTAGCACCTTAGGATTCTTTATTGAAACTGTTTATTCACATATATTATAACATTCACATTTATTACAAGTATTTATATATTTGATTTCTACAACTATTAGTACTTATTAATTAACTTCTATTTATTTTTTATCACTGGTGAAGAAAAACGATATTATTAATTTTCCACTTACTCATGACAGATAAGTCATAATTTTTATTTTTTTAATTTTTTTCCTTAGCCTTGGCTGACTTTGTTTTCATGCAAGTCTCCTTGGCTAAGTAATGCCGGAAGTAGTAGGACGATGTCCCTACAATATTTCCTATATCCCCCATGTCCGCTCAGGAACTGCGTGAGGTCGTAGCTTACTTCCCCACGCTCCCTAGAAACCCATATTTCCACGTTAGGGATAAGTCTGTGGGTCCAACGACCCTTAACAGACTCATCCCACTTCCCCTGCCACTCCATTAGGGACTCACAGCGCGCAATCTGCCGCCGTACCCTTCTTGGTTGCCCTCTACCATATTCTGGGTCATAGAGACGCATGCCCTCCCTCGCCAGAATGTCTACGGGAATCATCCCCGCTATCACGCACGCCGCATCGTCGGACGTGGTCCTGTACGCGCAGCAAGCGCGGAGTGCACTTAACCTATATGCACCCCTCCATTTTCTACTATTTGCAGTCCTGTTTAACGCTGCTGCCCACACTGGCGCTGCGTATAACAGGACTGAGCTAACCACCCTCCCCAAGAGGAGGCGGCGACTCGGTCTAGGGCCCCCAACATTGGGCAGCATTCTTGCGAGTGCTGCACAAATCGCAGAAGCTTTGTCGGCCGTGCCCTCCAAGTGCGCTTTGAAATTTAGCCTCCGATCGATCATCACTCCCAGGTACCTTAGAGCGGGCTGTGAGTGGATGATCTGTTCCCCTACCTTGATCCTCACGGATACTGGCTTTCGCCGTTTGCTGATCACCACTGCTTCAGTTTTGTGCTCAGCAAGCTTCAACCCAGCGCGTTCTAACCACGCTTTTATTTCCCAGATCGCTTCGTTCGCATACAGTTCGATGTCATCTGGGTGTTTTCCTTCGACAACTACCCCGATATCATCTGCGAACCCGATCGCCACTGCTTCTTTTGGAAGACGAAGCCCCAACACATCATTGTACATTGCGATCCATAGGAGAGGGCCCAGGACGGAACCTTGCGGGACACCGCATGTTGTCCCGAACACTATAGGACCATCATCCGAATCACAATGAAGCGACCTACCCTGCAGGTAGTCGACCACTACACGCACTAGGTACTTAGGTGTGCCTAGCTTGATTAACGCCTCAACTATTTTGCTCCACCTCGCTGAGTTGAAAGCATTTTTTACGTCGAGGGTTATCAGTGCGCAGCAGTGATTTTTCTCTATGGCGGCTTTTGCTATGCCCACCACCATATTGATTGCATCAGTAGTCGTCCTTGCCTTTCTGAAGCCGAATTGCTTATCCGACAGGCCGCCTGCCCTTTCGACGCTAGGGAGAATCCTGTTACAGTTCACCCGCTCGAAAAGTTTGCCTATGCAACTAAGGAGGCATATCGGTCTGTAGGACGATGGGTCCCCTAAAGGCTTGTTCGGCTTCGGTAGGAGCACGAGTTTCTGCTGTTTCCATCGCTCCGGGAAGATCCCCTCTCTCAGGCACGCTGTGAAGACTTCAGCGAACCTGTCTGGCGCTATTGAAGCTGCTAGCTTCGCCGCTTTATTTGGTATGCCATCCATGCCAGGGGCCTTATTGATGGCTACCTTTTTTGCAGCCTCCAGAATTTCATCTGCGGTCACCGCAGGTACCTCTTCTGGGTCCACCTGAAGGGTGGGTAGTTCGGCGGCGCGTACGTTCTGTGGAAACAGGACGTACACAATGCTCTGGAGCAGCGCGGGGCAGGTGATCGGCGGAGAGCGTTTGCCCTTGACCGCTGACATAACCATTTTATAGGCTCCACCCCAGGGGTCCGAGTCTGCTTCTCTGCACAATCTTTTGAAGTGCTCGGATTTACTTCTAGCGATGGCCTTGTTCAGCCTTCTCCTCGCTTCCTTATATCTCTGAAGGAGTTCATCGAAATCAGGACGGTTCCGATTTCTTTGAGTTCTCCTTCTCGCTTTCAGGCAGGCCCTTCGGCATTCGTTGATCTCGGCGTTCCACCAGAAGTTTGGTGGGTGTTGCCGATTGCCGGCGCGCCGAGGCATGGATGCATCACATGCCTGTTTTACTGAATCTTCGATTCGCTCTGCCCCTTCCCTGGCACCTCCTGCCGACCTCGCATCATGCAGGAATACTTCCTCGAACACCTCTGTGTCGAGTTTATTTACAGCCCATCCTCTAGCCGTTCCGTACGTAGGATTCCTCTTTTCTATACCCTGGCCTACCTCGAAGATAATGGCTTGGTGGTCGCTGTGCGTGTACAAATCGCTCACCCGCCACTGTAGGTCCTTGGCCACTGAATCGCTCACATACGTGATGTCGATTACAGATGATCTCCCACCCCTTTGGAAGGTGTTTTCGCCTCCAGTGTTGACTAACACTACGTTAAGTCGCGAGAATACTTCTAGAAGTATGCGCCCTCTTGCGTTCGTTTGTCGACTGCCCCATTCGACAGCCCAAGCATTGAAATCACCCGCTAATATTACCGGGTGATGGCGGCTCGCGTCGGCGGCTAACCTTTCCAGCATCGACTCGTAATCGTCTAGTGTCAGGCTTGGCGCCGCATAGCAGCTGTAGACGTGTATTCCGCCTACTTTTGCCCGCGTGAAGCCATTCTCTGGGCTTCTCATGGTATCTTCCATGGCTCGGCTCCCGCACGTCCATATCGCTGACGTGCCGCTGCTATCGTTTATCCAGACGCCGCTGTGCAGGTTTCTATACTGCTCGCAGACGATTGCGACGTCGATTTTTTCCTCGAAAACTGTCTGTGCCAGCAAATCTTGTGCCGCTTGACAGTGGTTCAAGTTAATCTGTATGAACCTTATCTTCGCTTGCTTTTTAGTGCCTCCTTGTACGCCGGACATCTACTACCTCCGGTCACGTGCCCACTATCCCTGCCCTCTACCTCCCTACAAATTAGGCATTTGGCAGCTTGGTCACACTCCTTTACTTTGTGACCCTCTTTTCCGCAGCCTCGGCACAGCCTTCCTCTATCCTGGCTACTGCTGCAGTTTTTCGCTATGTGGCCGAACTTCATGCATTTAAAGCACGGTTTAAGCGATACCCGCTCCCGCATTCGGCATATCACCCAGCCGACTCGAACTTTACCTGCTGCGATAGCCTTCTTCGCAGCTTCAACAGGCAGGCTTATAAACGCCGTCTGAGTGCCCCCCCACGACTCTCTTAGCCTGAGGACATCCTTTTCCTCGACCGTCAGACCTAGCTGGGTCCTCAGTGCTTCGCACACCTCTTCCTTGGTTGTGATCTCGTCTAAGTCTCTACACTCGATCACTACCGTATTTGTACTGGCTCTCACTTCGGCCACCCCGTTAATCGATGCTTTAACCTTCTGTTCTAAGTCCCCGGTCTTAGCATCTCCCCTCTTTAGCTCTAGCAGGAGATCGCCCTTTTGCGTTCTCCTAACTCTATTTACGCTGTTCCCCAGTTCCGCCAGGGAGGCATCTGTCCTCACCTTGCGAAGGATCTCCGCGTACGTTGCTTCCCCTTTGGTCGTGATGATAATCGCATCCGACCGGGTCCTTTGCCTCAGCTTGTTGGCCTCTTTCAGTCTTCTTTTCTTTTTTTTCCTCTTTTTTCTTTCCACCTTCCTCCAGGCAGAGCTCTCCCGGTTCCCACTCTCGCATTCAACCGGGCGTGCCGCCTGTAACGGGGCTGGCTCGGCCACTGCGTCGGGAGTCTTTCCCTTTTTTCTCTTGGGGGTGTGCTGCTGCACCTCCTCGTTGAGCTCTCTACGGCGCTTGCGCGGCCGCGGCTCTTTGCTCTTTTCTTGGGGCCGTTTCTCTACAGCATCCCCGGTTGAACGGCTCTCTTTTTTGTGCGGCGAAACTTCTGTTTGAGCCGACGTATCCTTCAGCTCTTTCGCCCTCTGCTGGGTAGTTATTTCCTCCTTGGCCTTGAGGTAGGTAGACCTAACCCGCCTAATTTTCTCCTTTATGGCGAGCTCGACGTTTTTCTTTGCGTCGACATACTCCATGAGGTCTCTTATCATAACCCCTAATTTATCAAAAGGGGATGATTGAGCCTCCTCCGCTGTGGTCGCCGGAGTGCTCACCCTCACTTCGCCATTTTCCGCTGACCCAAGGTCCTTGATGCACTTTAATGGCGGTGTTCTAGCCGTTTTGTTGCTCCTAGGAACGGAATTTGGATTTCCTTCTTGAGCCGCACTTTGTTGCTCAGAACCAGGATGCTCCTGGTCCTTAGCACTCTTTGGTGGTGGTGTTCTCACCGTCTTTCTGCTCCTTTGGATGGAACTACCATCTTCCGGAGTCGCCCTTTGTTGGGCTATAAAAGCCCTGGCTGTGTTTGGAGCTTTGGGAGGTGCTCCAACCTCATTGGTTTTTGTGTTTTTCTCTATGTTGAATCCCACGAGTTGCGCGAGAAAGGACAGTCACCTATGGCAGAGCTCCGCATTACCACGGGAAGGCTACATTGAAACCGAAGGTCGCCTGGTATTCGGAGTTCATCGTTAGCGGTACACTGACGCAGTACCATACATCCCCTCAGCACGATTGTTTCCACCTTGGGATTTCGTGTATCTATCTTAGTTAGCCACAAGCCTAAGCCTCACCACCGCGACAAGGTGTAGATACAAGGTATATATATATATATATATATATATATATATATATATATATATATATATATATATATATACGAGTATATATATATTGAAAAAAATCCACCGAAAGCTCCCCTTAAATGACGATTTCAATCAAAGTTTCCGGAGTAAAAACAAATGATAGAAAAAAATGCTTGAGATAAAAGATGTTTATTTTCATCCCAGGAATCTGAATCTTGCATAAAAAATAGGGGTTGCCATTTAAAAAAAAAGTTACCCCCCCCCCCGGGTCAGGGGGTGGAAGAGAGGGGGTGCGCACTATACCCAATCGATGTCCCCCTCCATATCAGACATCTTTTGTATAACAGGTTTCCCTCTGTCACCCCTCCTTTGTTCAAGAATTGCGTGTCAAGTTTTAAAAAAAACACCCGATATATATATATATATATATATATATATATATATATATATATATATATATATGTGTGTGTGTGTGTGTGTGTGTGTGTGTGTGTGTGGGTGTGTGTGTGTGTGTGTGCGTGTGTGTGTGTGTTTGTGTGTGTTTGTGTGTGTCTGTGTGTGTATGTATATGTACATTTTTTGGCTTTTTTTATTTCAATAGCGAATCAACTATAGCATCGACTACTGAGGTACAAACTGTAACATCAAGGAAAAAGCCAAATGCACAAAGATGTAGAGAATATCGTAAGAGAAAGATGTTACAAAATACAATGGTACAAAACATAACTGCAGAGAGATCACATGAATGTAGTGAGACTGATCAATAATTGCAAACTAAAAAACCTAAAACTAATGTAGAAAGAAGAAAAAAACATTATGAAGCGCAGAAATTAAAGCAACAAGAAAGTAAAAAAAAATACCTAAAACTGTAAAACAAAAAAATAAAGAATATTACGATAGGAAAAAAAATTTCAGGCTTTAAACACTAAATCATCATTCAGATGCGTAAGTATGAATCGAAAGGAACTTCGTTCCATCCGGGTGTCCCTTGACACCTCTTTGCTTTTTTTTAATGTTTATATTTTTTTTAAATTATTTTATTAAAATATTTTAAATTTTTAACGTCTTTCTTGGCCTGGTTATTATGTAGCTAGTAGCTTATAAATATGTAGCTAGTAACTTATAAAAGAAGTAGTTAAAATGCTGTAATTGAAATAATATTAAAAAATATCGGATCTTAAAAGTTTCAATAACAAAATTTGGAAACCCGGACAATTCATTTTTTTATATTAGTTTTATTTCTAATTATTTTTTACAGCTCTATTTTTATATTAAATATGCATTTATTTTATTTTACATAAATAATTTTTAACACGAATGCACTATCGAGAATTCACTAGTTTTATTGTTTGTATTTGAACTATTTTTATAATGTTAAAAATAAAAAACCTTGCAATAAATTTTTTTAAATCGAACTAAAAGAACTTTTTTATTTGTTAAAACTGCATGTACATATATTTAAAATTTTCAGCATTCAACTATGGAAGGCGGGAAAATATTTTCAATACTTTTCTTGTAGGATTTATTTTATTTGATTTACTGCTAAAATAAAATATTTATATTATAAAATGATCCTAGAATGTCCAGAACTTTTTGTTTTTAAGAAAGTGCGCAGTGACTACAACAGAAGGCAATAATAGGTTGAAATAAAATTATAATAACTTAAAAGAATGAAAGCGTTTTTTACCTGAAATTAAAGAAAACCAGACAAACATGTTTTAAAATTAAAATTTTAATTTATAATTATTATTTATTTTATGTTTCCTAAAAAAAGCCACAAAAACTCAATCATTTACTTTAGTTCCAGCAAAATGTTTCAATGTTCGTGTGGCGATCTTTTTATGCATAATTTACATATAAAAATACGATTTTCTTCTTTTTAAAAGATGCATTGAAAATGTGAATTGGAATCAGAGTTTTCAACCCGTAAAATTGTTTACCCCTCTCTCTTTTGATTTATGAGAATTCAAATTACCGCCAAACAATTCAACAACCAATCAGAATAAGCATCAGCTAATAAAAGTTACGTTATTAATATTTCGCATAACTGTTTCAAATATATCGGAACGTTGTTACAATCTCCTAATACCATGTTTCCATCGCACTCGAAATCTTCCGATTTCGGCAAAAATGAGGATTTCGGACGAAATCTCGTTTGAAATCTCATGTTTTAGCATATAAAATGAAATCGCCTTTCGGAGGAGATTTCAATGAAATCTCGATCGAAATCTTGGTAATGACTATTCAGCCTATTCAGCAAGTGGGAAATTTTGGGGAAATTTCTCAGCTGTAAAAAATTTTGACAGTACGAATTTGTCATTTTTAAATTTTCTATCTTTAACGTTTAAAATGGAGCTTAAATGAATGTTTATATATTTTCCTTATTTTACAGCCTATTCTTTCCAAATTCCTCAGTTTTGTTGATATAATTAGGTTTTTAAAATTTGATGTGCAAGTTTGTTATGACAAGCGAAAGCTGCCTGGTGCGATGGAAACACATTTGGATTTCGCCAAATCGTTTTATCAAAACCTGCGGATTTCGAGTGCGATGGAAACATGGTATAAAATTACCTCTAAAAATTTAAAGACCCTGTAAAACCCCTATTCAGCATTATTTTCCCTTTTGGGAAAACCCTCAAGTTGGCATCCCTGGTTTGAATTTCTCTCTAAGAAATTTATCCCTCTGAATAGAGAAGACGAGGAAGAGCAATTTATTAAGCACGGGGAAGCATTTTGGCAACACTAATAAATAGCATTCTTTACGTATTTGTGTCGATCCCGGTCAGTGGCTGTGTTATATTCATTCAAAAACCGGGAGGGATATCGTTTCTCAGCAACCATCTCGGTGAAAACGCTTCACTTGGCTAAATGTTTGAAGCAGACCCTTCGCAAAACCTGAACAAATTTCACTACGCCTATGTCCGGGATCGACAATGTATTTTGTTGTTGTGGGGTAAAGTGAATGTATTTTGTTGTTGTGGTGAAAGTGGAGGGAGAGAATTAGAGAGAAAATTTCTTGATCCCAAGTGCTTCCCTCAAATCCGTGTACATGTACGCTATTTTCGGTTCCTTATCTTCTCTATTCAAAGATTTATCCACACTACGCGGACTTTGGTCATACGCGCTTTTACCTCTTTTTTTCATATAGAGTATAATGGCTTTTTTTGCGATATTTTTAATGGCAAAGGCAGTACGGTCAAACTGCGCGAACATAAGGCTGTGCTCAAAAAGGTACATTGTACGTCTACCCAACACGGGCTTCTTGACGGTTTTCTCAATTTACTCACGATTCAGAAGGCGGGAAAATACGGCGGGATGCTCATGCGCGCTTTTTTCTGAGGCCGTACGGCGAAAAGCTCGGGGGATCTAAGTCCGCGTAGTGTGGACGACCCATTAGGTACATGTAATTTGTTTTGCGAAAAGAAAACGACATTTTTGAAATAAGAAGAAGAATTAAAAGAGTTTTATGAACATTTATGATATGTAAGAAGAGTGCTAATTACAATATTTTATACAAAATTTGAGTGTGACGAATATTAGTGCGCCCTTATATAAAATTTTAACCGAAGAGGGATATTTTAACGGAAAGACAACTGTTTTAAATTTATTTTAATATTACCTAGGATATATTAAGGTAAGTCAACTAAATCGAACTGGAAGTTTGATTTTATTAGGAGTTTATTGATTCTTAATTTAGTAGTAAATTATTTTAAACTCATTTTTTGTTCGTTGTTCATGTAGTGTAAAAAAAATGTCGCAAAAACGGAGTGCCATTTGGAACGTATTTGATCCAGTTGATGGAAAAGAAAAGGCCAAATGCTCCATTTGTCGAATAGAACTTTCGTGTAAAGGCGGATCCACGGAGAATTTATATCGGCATTTGTCAACAAAACATCTTGGCGTGTCGGATTCGCGGTTGAAACGAGTTTTTGGTTCAACCAGTTCTACCGTTACGGAAAGCTTAGATGTAACACCTGCTTCCACCTGGTCGTCGACGTCGACATCGCAGCCAGCGCCGGAAACAAATAGATCAGTTGCTAGTACTAGTACATCAAGTGCATTTTTAGAAAATATTCAAGAAGGGTCTGTTTTGCGCGAACAAACTAGGACCTCCACTACTCAACGGAAGCATAATTAGCAAGATACAATGCCCAACTACTTTGTTAGACCCTTGCCATTGTGCAAATCCCAAGCTATTGATAAACAGCTTGTAAAAATGATAGCAAAAGAATATCAGCCATTTTCGATTGTTGAGGATGAAGAATTTAAGAAGTTTGTCCATATGCTAAATCCGTCGTATGCACTACCAAGTAGAAAAACGTTGTCTAGTAGCTTATTACCACAAGTGTATGTTGAAGTCCAAGAAAAGGTAACTGCTAGCCTTGAGTCTGCGATGGTCGTAGCACTAACAACAGACGCTTGGACCTCTGTGAAAAATGAGAGCTATATTGCCGTTACGGCGCATATCATTACCCCGACTATGAATGTAAGACACACCTTTAAGAGTGTTTTCGATCCACGCCTACAGTCTTCGCTCGAACATAGCGCCTGGGCGTTGTGCGCGAGTAGTACGCCTAGTGAGCGTTTTATTCGAACATAACGCTTAGGCGTTGTATTGCAAAAAATTGAAACAGAATTCATGGAAACATTTTCGCTTTTTGGATAAAATTTTTACAGAAAAAATCATGTTTTATATAACCATAATTTTTCGACATGTGAAAAAGTCCTAAAAATGTATCAAATAAATACAATTTTAACACCAAAATTTGCTAATATCTCAAAAGTAAAGGTCCGCACATAGGGGTATTTTACCAATCTAGCCCGTAAAAAATCAATTTCTAAAATTTTATTGCGGGCAGAAATAAATTGGTTATTTTTGTTTTAAAATGAATAGAGAACAATAGGCAGCCGTTACCGGTGTCTTTTTGGCTGGACCCGTGCGCTGGTTTTAGTCGGAACTTTGTCATCGCTTGAAGTGTTCGTATTTTTCTCGACTTTCTAAGTGCAACAACATCACTTAAAAAGTACATATTTTTGTGATCACTGGCACGTTCACTTAAGAATATTGTAATGGATTTGGATAAAGCAGCTAAGAACATACACTTTTGAAACTTTTCGCTGTGTTTTTAATAAGATAAGACATTGCTTTATTGCTTTTTGAAAAAAAAAAACCGTTTTAAATTGTTTGAATTAATCTGCAAGATTTGCTTACTGCAACTATATTATGTACATACTTAAAGGATGTTTTATGTGACCCCAGAACAGATTAATGCGACCTCTTAGAACTAATTAGCAAGTGGGGCTTCGATGAATCACACCAGGTACAATTTATACAGAAGATGGAAAATAGCACACTTCAATTACAATAACAATTACACTTTCTTTTGAATTATTTAGTTTGTACGCCAGAATTCCTCTGTTTGAGATCATACTGCACTTGTCATCTAAATTCACAGTAGAAAAGTGGCAATTAAGATCTTCTGCTGACAAAGATATTGTAAAGGAGAGGAAAAAAGCTATCCAAGAAAAATTTAAAAGTGAAACAGGGCTAATAGTGGATGTACCGAAATTGCATTTGGAAACACTAATGATGGACATTATTAATAGGCTTTTACACAGATTCACTGATTATAGTCCATTGAAATGGTACTTTAACATTGCAAAAATGCAGGACAAGGTTTTATTTTTGGGTTGTGTAGGGGCTAGGATATCCCCAACAAATTTTTTGTAAGGTGTACTGTTACGGAGATATAGTGGAAATCCCATTTGCACCACCTTTAGGAAGATGGCGGCTAAATGGGGGGGGCTGGGATCCCGAAAACTCAAATTTAAACTCACATTGAACCCCCTACATCGAACTTAAATCTTGTCCTGCATTTTGGCAATGTTAAAGTACCATTGTCAGGGGCTATTACTGGTATGAGACCAACTCCCAAAAAAAGACATTGCCGACTTGATTTTGAAAATGATTCAGAATCAGATTTGGAAATGATCTTTGAAGACCCAGAGAGCGAACAGAACGATAAAGAAACATATCACTCATCATCATCTTAGTGCAAAAAAGTACATAATTGTGTTTTCAGATAAAATAAATATCAAATCATAAATTACACAGATCAACTTTTATTACATTTTCTTACCAAAATTTTAAGTGATTATTCGTTAAAAAACAACTTTATTAACATAAAATCAATTAAGAAGTTGTAAGAAATAATATAAGCTAAACAAATAATTTTGACTGGCTAGATCGGCAAAATACCCTTATGTGGGCGGTAACTTAAAAATTGTTTGGACATTATTCATAGGAAATATTCCAAGCTTTCTAAATTTGGAAAAAGAGTACATGCGAATTTTATGGAGAAAAGGTAGTTGAAGTCGAAATTTTAGATAAATAAACCAAAATTTTGGCTTTGAGGACCCATAACTCTGAAATTTGGTAGGGAACCGAACTTTTACAATTTTAGATAAGGACTATTCTCCGTACACTGCCGGCGGAGGTGATAGTACCTTGTTGTTAACTGGCTAAGCCGGCGAGATGTCTTATTAGGGCTACCAGGGCTATTTATGTGAAGGTTAAGTTTTTCTTAAAACGAGTTACAGAATAAAAATTTTCATATTCAAATATACTGCCTAGGCGTTCTATTTTATTAGGCGTTCTATTCGAAAAGAAACCCAAAGTTTTAAAACTAAGAAAAAAGAAACTTTCCCGAATATAATGCCTAGGCGTTTTGTTCGGGCGACGACTGTAGTCATAGCGCGGTAAATATTGGTGATGAATTGAAAAGGGTGACTAGAGACTGGAAAATTGAAAACAAAGTTTGCGCAGCAGTCACTGACAATGCAGCTAATGTCGTTGCCGCAATTCGATATTGTCAATGGCGTCACATATCATGCTTTGCACATACAATAAATCTTGTAGCACAGGCTGCTGTAGAGCATATTAGCGACGTTAGAAACAAAATAAAAGCTATTGTAGAGTTTTTCAAGCGCAGTCCACAAGCCACAGAAAAGTTAATTACCGTAATGAATCAGATGGGAGTTCCAGAAAGAAAATTGAAACAAGATGTGCCAACTCGAATAGAGCCTCTGCAGTATACAATAGCTACTTTGCAGTCTACTTCCTCATCTTCTCATCTTCAACAACTAACTGCCACGGATATTGATTTAATAAAACATGTTTGCAATATTCTTAAAATATTCAACGAAATCACCGAAGAAGTTAGTTATGAAAAGAATGTGTCGGTATCGAAAGTTCTGCTTTTTGTGAAAGCAATAAATAATAAAATGACCAAATACAGGCACCAAGATTTCCCAACTGAAAAATCCGATATGATATCTACAATACTGCATCAGTTAACTAAGCGGTTTTCAAACGTTGAAGTAAACCCTATATACAGTCAATCTTCCTTATTGGATCGTAGATTCAAAAAAGAAGCGCTTGAGAGCGAATCTGCGTACAGAGCTGCAAATTGCCAGCAAGGCTTCGACGATCAAAGTTGGAACGGATTCTGATACTTCATTACAACAGACGACTTTGGAAGGATCATCTAAAAAGGATTCCCTTGTTTGGGAAGAATTTTGTAATAAAGTATACAATCTTCACAAGTTCCAAAGTCAGCTGCTAAACTGGAGTTGGAAAGGTATATTAAAGAGCCCCGTGCCAGCATATCTTGTGATCCTTTGTTGAGGTGGAAGGAAAGACAGTCAATTTACCCACGACTGGCAAAATGCCGTCTTTGTGTTCCAGCAACATCCGTCCCATGCGAACGAATTTTTTCAAAGGCCGTGCAAACCATTATAGAAAAGCGAAATTGTCTTTCCTCTAATAAGGTTTCAAAACTATTATTTTTAAATATAAATCTACATATCTACATATATATTTATTTTCTGTTAATATTTTTATATGAATTTTAAAATGTATGAAGTATTTTTCAGTTACTTTTCATTTCGATGCATGTATAAATGTATGTATGTAATACACATTTCCATATTTAAAAATTTTATATTTATATTTTATTAATATTTGAATTTTAAAATGTATGAAGCGCAATATTTTTCTGTTTTTAGTTCGATTTTATATTTATTTTTTATTAATATTTGTTATATGCATTTTAAAATGTATTTTCTGTTACATTTCAGTTCTATGTGCAATAAAGTACATGCTATAAGTTTTTATGTTGAATTTTAAATTGATTTTATGTCAAAAGATTAATTATTAGAGTTAATATTAATTTTTGGTTTGTTGTGTAGAATTACGATGCAGGAGCTTATTATACTTTTGCTAATTAATAAATACTATGAACTAAAATTTCATTTTCATTTTTTTCTAGTAAACTTTTTTTTAAAGAATTTTCATTATAATTGTTAATATTTGTTTGAAATTAGAGCTTCTTTTCATTGAAATGCATGAGTATGGCTGTAATTGCATTTTAGAGCACTTCATTTTTGACGTATTCCCAAATGAACCAAATGAGCCGAATGAATGAATCTTTTGAATGATTCTTTTAAGTGAGCGGAACCAAACGAACCAGTTCACTGAAAAGAGCCATTTCGCCCACCACTAGTTGACATCCTCTTTTCTAAGAACTGCAGGTGCACGAACGTGTGAACTTATTTAACGTGTGAACTTATTAAATTATTAATGCACCCAAGGATTGTTCGGCATAATTAGTAAAATGTAAAGTTCAGTTCCAATAGAGTTCTTCAAGCTATAACATATTATTTCCCGGTCGCGTCCGCGTTTTTTCACTCAACTTACTTTTATATAAGTTAAGTTTTTTATAAGTTTACACTGTTAGTGTATAGTGAAAGATATTAAAGTAATTTATCTATTTTTATTATGTGGTTCGATCTCAAAGAAGAGATCGAACAAAATTAATTTTTTTAATAATCTCGAAGAAGGAGAGAGAAGAAGTCCTGATCACCTACGTAGGATTATACAGAAGACTCCGGAAGCGAACATCCCTTGAACTACAAAATGCCTCACCTACCATATCTGCATTCGCGACGCCCAGTGAACCTTCAAGGATTCAGTTCATCTGGCCGTCGCTCAACACTAAGGGGGGAGGAGTTACATGCCCTTAACCCCAAACGCAACACCCGTGTGACCTGAGGAATGCAGACATGAACTTTACACAACCAATCTCTGTTCCCGATTTTCATACCAGACGCCAGCTAAGCATAAGTTAGTTAAGTAAAGTAGAAGGTTCTGTTTAATGTATAATTTAATATCTAAGTTATTTCCAGTTTTAATAAAATTCTTTAGAGGTAATTCAAATAAATTCATAATTATCCTGGACACTCTTGTGCTGGCTTTCGCTTAAATAGGTCGTTTATCTAAAACCTGGTTTTTATTATTATTGTTAAAAATTTTATTCTTGTTTCATCAATTAATCATTGTAGTTAAAAGTAGTTTTCCATAAATCTAAATAAACAGTGTGTAAAAATCAAATTTATTATTTTTTTTTACTGTTTCCGCGGTTCGGGGATTTAATTCGCGCGCACGGAAACTTTGTCGGCGGATTAAACGTCAAACTTTATGTTGCCGCATAAAACAACTTCGCCGTATGATGCTATTTTTTATGGCGAATTCAATGGAACTGCCATAAAAAACGAAAGAAATATATTAAAAAAAGATAGTTAGCCTGATTATGGATGTCACTTGAAGTGAGATATGGCGTGGGGGGGAAATGATGGTATTACAGTTGTCGAAAAAATGTAATTGTGACAAAATCATTGACAGAAGGCGAATTATGGTTGTCACTAGAGTAGGCATGGCGTGAAAATTACGGCGAATAGCTGCAGACGCTTGTCACTTAGTTTTTGTGCGTGAGAAAGTGGAAATGGAAGCCGCCAAAAGGTAGAAATTTCATATTTGAATTTTTTATAAATAAAACTAACATATTTATTAAGAAAATAATTATTATATTATTTATTTTTAGTGTAAAAGTTACGACCAGGAAGCAGTTCGAAGCAATGGTGAATTGCATGATCAAGAATCCCTTTTTAGCAAAAGGTATTAAATACGCTAACTGCAACAGTATAAAAGAAAAATATGACGCTGCGTGGGAAGAATTGAGTAAAACTTTAAATAGCATAGGGCCTCCTGTAAGAAATGCTACTACTTGGAAAAGGTAATAACAAAAACATATTTAACAAAATTATAAATTTTTGATTTGATTTGATATTTTAAGTTTGGACCGATTACAAATTAAAATTAAAAAAAGCTAGCGCATAATAAAAGGGAACTGAATGCCACTGGAGGTGGATTATGTAAGTTGGCGCCCTTATCATCATTGGAGAACAGGTTGTGAATCTCCTGTCATTGGATCAGGCTGTCCCACAAAATGCCGTAGATTTTGGTGTTAACAGTAAATATAACAATAATAATGCAACACAAATAAATTCTTCGCGGAAACCGGAAGAACAACAGGATGACGGACAAGGGGAAGAGGAAGGACAAGCACAAGAGAAGGAACAACCCAACATTCAAGAAGTAACGCAACAAAAACCAACAAGTAAAAGACAACGTAAAGATCTTGAATACTTTAGAAAGGAAATGTTAGGAAAACAAACGGACTCCATGAAAAAATAGAACATATTTTTGAAAATTGTGCAAGTATTTCAAAAGAATTTCAGATGCTACTGAGAAGAAAGTGCGGCTGTATGAAGCCGAAGTTAGTAAAAAATTAGAGATTATGGAGTTAAAGAAACAAAAATTAGAAATAAAAATTGGTAATGCAATTATAACTCCATATCAGATGTAGAATTAAAATAAGATTTTCAAGTGCTTTCGGTGTAAGATTATTGGACTCTTTATTTTTCAAGTACCTCGGATGTTTTGTTTTTCATATATTAATATATTATTTTATTTAAGTTGAATGTAATAGGTTCGTTATTTTTTTAAATGAATAGAAAATATATGTGATATATGAATTAAATTTGTGTTGTTGAATTAAAGAACATTGTTTGATTTTATACATAAAATTCTCTAAAATTCTATTTCCGACGGGTATCCTTAAGTTATGGAGGGCGCAGCATACATTTATATTTTTAGTTGCTTTGCTAAGTTTATAATGTAACTGTCGTGTGCCTAATAAGCAACGAAAGGTATTTTTTAATACACCTATTGTTCTCTCGATTATATTTCTCACTTGAGAGTGTTTTCCATTAAATCGACCTTCCTCACTGTTCTCTTCTCTAATATGGCTTGTTCTGAATGCGGTGATTAAATAAGGTTTTAAAGGATATCCTGCATCACCTGATAAATCGTTTTAATTATAATTTAATAAAACAAATTTAATTTGTTAAAAAGATTTCATACCCAAAAGCCAACTATTTTGACCTCTTTCAAGACCTTCTGAAAACAACATGGCGTCTAGTTCGCTATTACTCCATATAAAGGAATCGTGACTTGATCCCGGGTTGTTGGCATCTACGTATCTCACCCTAATTTTGTAGTCGCATCGAATTTTTCAAACCTTGGAATAGCATTGACGGGGAATTGTTTTCTACGCGTGATACAGTTTCAGGAAATTGCGGTTCATCCCGGGATTTCCGGTAGTTACTGCAAAATTTGTTCTTTTTGGTCAAGTCTGAAAGTACTTAACAGTTACAGTTTTGCTAATATCTCCGGAAAGCTTTAGAATTTCCAAATGAAGTCATTCGCTTCTCAGTTTGCCAACGGTGCTTCAGCACGCTCAATACGAATTTGAACACCCGCTTTAGTGCAGCGAACGAAATACGGAGGAAATGTTTGTTTGCTAACGTTCAGGAAAAACAAATTCTCTAGAAAAATCTTGTGGATTTACTACTATTATAATTATTTGAACTAGCTTTTCTCGGGATTGCTTTGTCATCAGTTCTGATACTAGCCAATTTTCCACTAGTGATAAATGTATAACTATTTTGTAAGAAGTCAGTTTATCCCATCTTCGTTCATCATACTGGGAAGTTAATCGTGTGGACCGAAGGGGTCAAACCCACATCCTAACTAGTTTTTGTTTTGTTTTTCCTACTTTATTATGATTTTGAAATTTTTTCTGTAGTAAATTTCAAAAAAAATTAAATAATAAAATAAAAATTCATTTTTACTTATGTAAATTAGGAACTGTTTTTGGTCGATTGCAGCGCCATCTACCGCAAATCGAAAAAAAATTCTTAGACAAAATGTCTTTTTTCTGACAAATCCAAATCTGCAAAAAATTAGGGTTTTTCCATTTGATTTTTTAAGGTTGCACCCCCTACCCCTAACAGAGGGTAAGGGGTGGGGGTGTTTTTGGTATGGTTGGATTGTTTAGGAAAACAACATACCAGCAGACAACAACAATCTCGCAACAAATATTGACCCAATTCTGACCCATAGAACCATAAAAGAACTGACACAACATATTGGCAAAATGTTTTGCAATCAACCCGTAATCATTGGGAAATTGCAGAATTCACCAACATTAATTAGGCCATAAGTCAGTATAAAAGTAGCATAGCAATTAATGTAAATTTATTCTAAATAAAGAACTCAAATTATAACCATACAAGTTTCCCAAAACCGCTACCCAAACCGTTGAAGTTGTGCGGTCTTCAACATTCCAACCAACCCCAAATCCACTACTCACCCTGAACAATCATTGGTCCTTCGAGCCTACTTTTTTCCCATAAAGTATAAAGTGAAAGTGATTTCCGCCAGTGGAAAGCGCAAGAGTTAATTAACTGATAATACTAAAATCTATCTACAAAAAAAAACAAAGTGCCAATTACTAACCTATGACAATGGAATAAATCGACAAGCTCACGTCCTCTCAAGTTACAATCGCTGAGACCTTGATCAACAAACTGGAGTTAATAGGCAGAGAACAGATAGCCAGGAGAACATGGGCCTACATACAAAAAATCAAGCAGGAAATAACAAACCTGTGGGACAACTTTGAGGAGCAGCACCAAGAAATCGAGGCACTAAACCAACCGAATCATAATTATTTCCTCAGAAATTACTACGATCAAGCCCAAAGTGTAAAACAAAAGGCAATGTCAAAGCTAGAAGCGTATATGTGTGCACTTTCTCGGCCATCAGAGTCAACAATCAAAGGGAAATGACCCAGTGCTGCAAAAAGCTGACAACGCAAACAACGCAGAAACCGAAAAATTAGTACGGCTAAAAAGAGCACACATACGAATGGAATCATTCCAAAAACAATTGCAGAAATTAATGTCGAATGCGGAAATAAGCAATGCAGGTATTGAGTTACACTCAAAAAATTTAACCGAAGATTGGAGACAATTGGAGTCGTTACATGAAGAAATTCTGATATTCAATGATGATGAAGACCTGGAGAATGTTGACCTGCGATTCGAAATTTTGAGAAGCGAATATTTGGATGTTCTAACCAAGCTGCAAGAAAAAATAACATCTGCTACCAGACCAACAGAAAGCGACGTACGCCTTCCTCGACTTAACATACCAATATTTGAAGGCAAATATGAAAACTGGACTGCATTTCACGACATCTTTCTTAGGCTAATCCATGACAACAAAAGGTTAGCCAATGTCGAGAAAATGCATTATTTAAAAACTAATTTGAGAGGAGAAGCAGCTAGGCTTTTAAATCATTTGGAAACATCTGACAGCAATTACACAGTCGCCTGGGAGATAATAAAGGGAAGGTATGCAAATAAAAGAAAATTATTTTCTGTTCATATACAACCTATACTCCCACTACCAAAATTGGAAATGGAGTCAACCAATGGACTAAAAAGAATTCACGATACCATGAAAGAGAGCCTTCATAGCATAGCAAATCTTGGTATTGACACTAGTTCTCATGGGCTCCAATTGTTATCCATTTGATGATTCAAAAATTCTATTACGAAACCCTAAAGCAGTATGAGCAGTCACATTCGAGCCCAAGAGAGATACCAACATTCGATAATTTCTACAAATTTCTGACCAACCGATTTCAATCACTAGAAGCTGTGGGGGATACAAAGTTTCGCGGTTCTGTACAAACGCAGAGTAGACAAACTGAAAAACTTAAATCCTTCAACGTAAAGAATTACATAACAACAACCGATGCAAAATGCCGATACTGCCACAACGCGCACAGTATTTACAACTGTCCAGAGTTCCTGTCTTTGGATGTACCACAACGTAATGAAGCTGTAAAAAGAAATAACCTATGCAGAAATTGTATTAACCATACCACGAACGAAAAGTGTCGCAGCGACCGAAGCTGCACTATATGTAAAAACCCGCACCACACCCTGCTTCATCAAACAATAAACAAAATCATGGAGAAGCCCAGAAATGTCCACGTGCAAAATACAGGAACAAGGTCAGACAATGAAGTTCTATTAGTTACAGCTTTAATCAAGGCAACATCGCGTAACGGAAGACAAGAAGTACTGCGGGTGTTGATCGATACTGGATCACAAGCCTCTTGCATTACAGAGCAAGCAGCCCAAATACTACTGTTACCTAGAACTAAAACCTGTGTGAAATTGTCAGGATTAGGAGCTACAGAAGCAATCACAGCTCTAGCAAAGGTGAATGTACAAATACAACCAAGGTTTCCATCAAACTTTCAAATGAACTTAGAAGCTCTGATTCTACCCAAATTAACAAAGATATTACCAAACACGAATTTAGCGGTGTCCATCCCATGGAAAAATTGCATGTTAGCTGATCCAACATTCAACCGACCAGGCCCAATAGATATGGTAATCGGAGAAGACGTTTACACCACCATAGTGCTGAATAAAATTCGAAAATCAAAGAGCATTCTAGCTCAAAACACAGAATTCGGATGGGTCATTTCTGGAAAGGTACCAAATACCCACAATTCTATTAAGGTGGTTACGGTAATATCCAGAGACCAGCTTGACAGCCAACTTAAACTCTTCTGGGACATCGAAGAAGCAACCAACGACCACATAATAAAACCAGATGACGAGATATGTGAGCAGCATTTCTAGAGGACTCGTGATGTGGATGGAAGGTATACCGTTCAGATTCCATTTAAAAAGTCAATGCAGCCACTAGGAGACTCTAAAAGGCAGGCATTAGCCCGTCTACTACAGAATGAGAAAAAATTCCGGACTAATAAAAATCTAGAGCAGGAATATAAGAACTTCATGGCAGAGTATATTCACTTGAAACATATGTTAAACATATTGGTTAAACAATCGGACGATCCCTCAGAAAAAGTATAGGGGATAAGGAGGTAAGACGGGGTAGCGGGTAAGACGGGGTAGCGGGTAAGACGGGGTACCCAGCGAAATTCACAGTTCAAATTGACCAATCACGCTCGTTCATTCATCTTTCGATGCGCTGCCAGATACTTGACAATCGCCCGGTAGTTAGTAGTTCACAAGGGCGCAGTATCGAAAAAAATTTAAAAAAAGTGTTTTACTGCAAATCGCTTATAATATTTTCTTCAGGTTTGACACGTGACTGTGGTTTGTTAATTAACGTTAGCTGGTGAGATGTTGATGTGATTGACGCTTAAACTCACCTATAAAAAGGAAGGCATGTTTCCTTAACATTGTTGGCTGTTTTTTTTTGTTCTTTTGTTTATAAAATAGCTCTGCAGGCAAGACGGGGTAACGGTGTACCCCATCTTACTCCCAATGAGAATAATTTTGTACTTGTTTGTTTTCCATAAAAATGAGTTTGTTTTTTGTGAGGTTATTATATTTTGTCTGTTTAGAATGGTTCGTGACTACAAACGCACGACTGACAGAGGGTCCTGGTGCGAAGAATCCATGCGGGAAGCAGTTCAAGCGGTTTTGGATGAAAAAATGGGTTATTATAAAGCAGCTAAACAATTTGATGTGCCACAGACGACATTAGAGAGAAAAGTTAAGGCTGCTCGCCTAGTATTGAACGAAACATCTGATGAAAACGTACCCATACCAATTAAAGTACCCTTGGGTCCTAGACTGCCTGTTTTTTCTGGGTCTGAAGAAAATGAACTTTGTTTCTATTTATTAAAAATGGAAGAAAGGTTATATGGACTTACGGTTAAAGATCTAAAGGCATTAGTATACCAGTTAGCAATTAAAAATAATAAGCTTAATCCATTCAACGCTGAGAAAAAAGAAGCTGGTAGAGAGTGGATAAATGGCTTCCTAAAACGACACCCACAGCTTTCAATTAGAAAGCCTGAAAATACTTCTGCTGCCAAAGCATCTGGTTTTAGCAAAGTTGCAGTCGAAAAATTCTTTAATTTCCCATGCCACCCATGTCTGCGAGTTCTGCCAGCTCAAATAATCATCTTCCTCTGTGAACATTCTCATCACCCCATCTTACCTCAGGGGGGTACCCCATCTTACCAGCACCATGGGGCAAGACGGGGCAAAACACCTTTTTTTTATTTTAATTTTTTTCTCTTAAATGTGTTACCAAAAGTTCCTAATGACACCAAATATTAGAATACTAATAATTATTTGTTAATTAAAAAATAAATATGATTGTGTCACTATGTAACTTTTTATATTATTGACCTTTAAAGCTTAAGTACCCCGTCTTACCTCCTTCTTCCCTACTACATTCCGCACCACGACAACCAAATTACGAATGGTATTCGACGCATCCGCTAAAACAACAACGGGTGTAAGCCTTAACGACAACATGTTACCCGGACCTAAACTTCAGCCAGATCTATCACACATATTACTACGTTGTCGAAAACATCGATACGTATTCACAGCTGATATTAAGAAAATGTATCGCCAAATTAGATTGGCAAAAATAGATCAAAACTACCATAGAATTCTTTGGAGATTCAATCCAACCGAACCCGTAAAAAAATATAGATTGACAACCGTAACATATGGAACAACCTCAGCTCCATATTTAGCCATTAAAACCATACAACAAGTAGCAACAGACGAAAAAGAAAGGTACCCTCAAGCCAGCAAAACCATAACTCAAGATTTTTATGTAGACGAATGTCTGGAGCTAACACGTTGGAAGAAGTCCAATATCTACAAACCGATCTGATACAGTTGCTAAAATCAGGCGGCTTCAAATTGAGAAAATGGACAAGTAATCATCCACAAATCTTAAGGAGCATACCAGATGATCTACGAGAAAAGGGGATTCTGACTGTTGTGTTTTTAATTGAAAATATCACTACTAAAATTCAAGTAACATTTAATGTAATTAATTCATGTATGTATAAAAAATAATATAATGTGAACCAATGAAATTAGAGTACTACTTATAATGATATTGCGTCTGATCCAGTCGACGGCTTGGGCAAGAAGAAGGAACGTTATTTAGAAATCTATTCGATGCCGATTTATTCGATGCCGTTATGAGTGTTGCTTTATGAGTGCTGCCAGAGTAACAATTCTACAACTTCCTCCCTCCTTAATTACTGCGGTACATAACGTTCGACTACCTTGCGCGGTCTAGTTGTACGTCTAGGAAGTTCTCTGCATGTTGGCGGCGTGGCTGCATTATTTAAGCTATCAGTCGCAGTATCATTAGACAATGACACTATTGGGGAAGACCTTGGTTGACGTTTTGGTGGAGACGATCTTTCCGATGGAATTGACCACGATGCGGATTCGTTTGAGCCTGAGGATACTGAATAGGTCCGCTCAGAAGTCGTTGGTGAAATACTTGGATCCGACACCTTCCCTTCTTCGGTGTACTGGGTTTCCTGTTGGAACGCTGGTGGCACCGCCTGAGATTGACTGATTTCAATCTGTTGTTCTCCTTTAGGTATAAATCCCTTGGCTCTTCTAATTTGATTTTGATGTCTCCTCAGGATATTACTGTGGGTTTTAACATTGTAGATATTCGAACCAATTTTTTTATAAATATGTCCGAAGACCCATTTAGGACCCTTGGAAAAGTTCTGTGTGAACACAGGCTCATTAACCTGAAATTTAGAACTAGTTTCAGTACTGCTAAAATGTTTGGAATTATTTGAGTTATTAGGTATAAGTAACGAAAGTTGGTTTCGAGGTTGTCGACCATGTAGAAGCTCGGCTGGTGACTTCAAACTTACTGGGTTAGGGGTGACTCGGTAAGAGAACAGATATCGTCTAAGTGCTGAATCCAGGTTACTACCATCACTACAAAGTTTCTTCAACGAAGTTTTAAATGATCTCACAAAGCGTTCAGCTTCGCCGTTGGAGGCTGGATGAAATGGTGCTGTTGTAAGATGACGTATTCCATTTGTTCTGCAAAATTGTTGAAATTCTTCGCTTGTAAATTGCGTACCATTGTCGCTAACGATAACTTCTGGTAGACCTTCGATGACAAAAATATTTTCCAAAGCACGAATCGTTGCACTTGAGGTCGTGGTTTGCATTTTTACTACGTACGGAAATCTAGAGTAGGCGTCCACGCATATAAAAAACATAGATCCCATGAACGGTCCAGCAAAGTCAACGTGTACCCGATACCACGGCGTTGATGGTGGATTCCAACTGCTAAATTCTTGTCTAGGTTTGACACAATTTTCTTGACACGCTTGACAGTTCACACAAAAATTTTCAATTTGTTGATCTATCCCTGGCCACCAACAGTATCGTCTCGCAGGCTGCTTCATTCGTACAGATCCCCAGTGACCCTCGTGTAGCATTTCTAAGACTCGAGGTTGTAGCTGTGACGGAATTATAATTCGATTATAATCAGTTTTGAGTATAAGACAATTTCTGTGTATTGAGATTGCAAGTCTTCGAACAAAATATTTTTCCAAATTTCCAGCATTAGGCAATAAAGTCTTATTATTTGGCCATCCTTGATTTACGAATTCGGCTACCATTCTCATAACTTTATCTTGCTTAGTAAATTTGGCAATTTTTTCTGAACTAATAGGTAATGAAGAAATGGCGTCGTCCAATTCTAAATCCACTTCTAGGCAAACATTTTCGGATGAATCAAAGTCTGGATCTGGACCTTGCGGTAGTCGAGATAAGCCATCCGCGTTACCATGAGATGCGGTCGGTTTATACTTAATAATGTATTCATACGCCATTAAAACTATCGCCCATCTCTGCAACCTTTGGGCGGTCATGACCGGTAGTGGTCGGTGTGGATGAAAAAGGCTGATAAGTGGTTTATGATCCGTGATGAGTTCAAACTTGCGTCCATATAAATACTGGTGAAATTTTTTAACTCCAAATATAATAGATAAGGCTTCTTTTTCAATTTGGCTGTAGTTGAGTTGTGATTCATTTAGTGTTTTAGAGGCATGTGCAATAGGACGTTCTGTATTATCTGGATACCTATGAAGCAAAACAGCACCGACTCCAAATGAAGATGCATCTGTTGCTAATATTATTGGGTATTCTTCTCGGAAGTGAACTAATTCAGTAGCTTTAATTATTTCTGCCTTGAGAGATTGAAAAGAATTTTCGCATTCCTTGGACCAAATTTGTTTTACGCCTTTCTTTCGAAGATAATTCAGTGGTTTGCACAGATCTGAAAAATTCTTTATAAACTTGCCATAATAATTAACTTTACCTAGAAATGCTTGTACTTCCTTCAAGTTCCTTGGTCGTGGCATTTTTTCAATAGCTTGTATACCAGATTTAGTTGGTCTGATTCCACTGGAGGATATGACATGACCTAGATATTCCATAGAAGCCTGGAAGAATTTACTTTTGTTTAGATTACATCTTAAGTTACATTCACTTAATCGATTGAAAAGTTTTTCTAAATTTGCAATATGTTCTTCTGCGGTAGATCCGGTCACTATTATGTCATATAGATAAACGGCTACATTCGGAATGCCTGAAATTACTTGTTCCATAAGACGTTGGGAAATCGCTGGGGCTGATGATACTCCAAAAGGGAGTCTTTGATACTCGTACAATCCAAATGGTGTATTAATAGTCATTAACTTTTTTGACTGCGAATCTAACTCAATTTGTAAGTAGGCATCAGCTAAATCCAATTTCGAGAAGTAGTATCCACCCTTTAGCTTGTTAAAGAGTTCTTCCACTCGGGGTAAGGGATAACGGTCCTCCTCAATTTGGGAATTCACTGTCACCTTATAATCACCACATATTCTTATTCCTCCATTTGGCTTTTTTACGATGACGATTGGGGCAGCCCATTGGCTGAAAGACACTGGCTTTAATATTTTTTCCTTTACTAGTCGTTCAATTTCATTTTTCACAGAATCCATTTGCGCGAAAGGAACAGGTCGCGGTTTGAAAAACTTCGGTTGTGCACCTGTTTTTAAATGTAATTTAGCTTGGACATCTACCAAGATTTCCATCGAAAATATCTTTAAACACTTCGCACAATTTGGTTAACTTTTCTTGGGCTGCTGTTGTTGGCGAGCATTGGCGGGGGTTTTCACATAAATTATTCACTGCATGGTTCTCAATCTTAAAATTCAATTTCCTAAACCAATCGATTCCCATTATATTACTACCCGATTTTACATTGGTCACTAGTAAGGGTAAGCGGTACTCTTGTGATGACCATTTGACATCCACATGTAGCTGTCCTAAAATTGGAACTGAGCGATTTCCATATCCATTTATACTCTCGACACACGGGCGTTGTTACAACGAGAAATCGTTGTTAACACAGAAATTTGCTTTGTAACAAAGAAACGTAACAAAGCATTTTTTGCTTTGTTAACAACGATAACTCAAAAAGCTCTGAGAAAGAGCCACCTACCGGTTGCTAGATTATTTAAAAAAAATCCATTTTGCTGTGCTTATGTCCACTGTACTCAAAAACTGCTAGTACAGAAACCGAAGTAGGCATTGAATAAAACTTGCTAAAATAACGAACATAGAACAAGAAAGCGGTTTTTAAGATTATAATTGTGAGTTTAATTGTTTAAATTCAAATAATTAACGTAATAAATTGCGATTTTCAGGGAAATGAAAATAGAGAATAAATCTCGATTTAAATGGACTGCGGAGTGTATAGCCTATTTATTAGAAGTTTGGCTTAAATATTCCGAACAATTACGGGGGACGCGGAAAAACACTCATGTCTATAGTGACATGAATTCAGAGATGAAGAAAAGAGGAGTTGTTGTTACCTCGAAAGAAATAAGGGACAAAGTAAACAATATGGCTAGAAAATACAGGTGACATTGTAACTCTAATTGAGGAATAATTTTTAAATGTGAACGTTATCTTTGATGTTCCAGAGACGAACAAAAAAAACTTGGGACGGGTTCATCACCTTCACAGTGGGAATATTATGAACCAGTAAATAAAATAATTGGGGGATATCCCTGCAACAGTTTAGAAGATTTGGAGGGAACTGATGTATGGATTGAAATAGAAAAATTTAGTACTGTTTTGAATATTTATATTTTATATCATATTTAGGCATTTGATTTATCTTCTCCGCCATTAGGGAGAAGCCCAAGTTTTGATAGCGCACACTTTTTGGATGAGTTTCAGTCTCCAGAGCCAGTAGAATTTGTTGATTCCTCATCAGCAGAAAGAGCACCTCCTTTAAGTACATCCACATCCGCAGCAACCAGAGAAAAATCACTTCCATCGAGAAAAAGAAGACAAGATAAATTATCATTTCAATCCGAAGTGCTACAACAGATGAAAATCAGCAATGCCATGTTAGAAAAAGAACTCTCTGCTCACAGAAAACTTACGGAAGAGATCGCTAAAAAAGATGAAGATTTTCAAAGAGAAGCAATAAAATTTCAAAACCAATTTTTGGAAATTTTGAAAAAAAAATAATATATTATATTTTGTTTTTATAAAACATTATTTTAAATTATATCTGCTTATAAGCTTTCTCAAGCCTGAGTTTGAATAACATCTGCGATAACATTTCTAATACTGAGACCAGCTGTATCAGCTCGATCACTTAACTGCTCAGAGTATTCTCGTCTTCGTGTATTTTCAAATTGTAGTTGTTCATTAATCCAAATTTGATTCACCTCGTCGTTGTTGCAGTTCAGAAAGTTATGCAATACAGTGGCTGCCTTTATGATGTCATTTGTGTTTTCAATTCTAACATCAAGACCTTTGCCAATCCTACGGAATCTTGCTTTCAAATGGCCAAAAGCATTTTCCACTACACGACGAGCAGCAGATAATTTTGCATTAAAATTAGCTTGTTTTGCATTCAAATTATTCAAGAATGGATATGGCTTCATTAGTGTGTCACTTAAAGCAAACGCAGAGTCCCCAATTAGCATAGGAGGAACAATGCAATCTTTCATTAATCTCCTATGTTGCATAAAAAGGAAACTGTTTCGCTGCAGCTTCTTAAGTGGAGAGATTTCGTAAAGGGAACAATCTCTCACCCGTCCTGGTGCCCCGACGGAAATGAAGGTGAAACGGTAGCTATAATTTACAGAATGTATTATGTTTTTGCACTTTCATTCATGGTTCAGTATCTGAGGTTTACCGATAATCAACAACTGCGAGTAGAACTGTGGAATACCACCCCTTGAAGTTGTAGTAATCATATCCATAATCTTTCGGGGGACTTACTTCGATATGACAGCCATCTGAAAATGAAGAAATGTCAAAAGGATATCCAATACGTGAATCTTATGCTATTTGCATACCTATCGCTCCAAAACATTGGGGAAACCCAAGCCTATTAAATCCCTCAATTGTATCCACTAACTTTTCTGAAGTTAGCGGTTCAAAGAAATTTAAATATTCTGGTTTTAAAATTCTCCACACAGCTTTACAAAACTCTATCACAATTTCTCCAACAGTTGTACGTCCGACACCAAATAGATGTCCGATGCTGCGATATTCAGCTGAGGACCCCAGAGCATATATTGCGATACCTATCCTTTTTTCCAAAGGAATAGCTTTCCTCATGTTAGTGTCTTGTCGATTTAAACTGGACAATTTTTGACACAGCAACGCAAAGATGGTTCTTGACATCCTAAAGTTTTCTTTAAAAGTCTGTTCGGACATAAGCAGAACATCTACCTCCCAAAACGACGACGTTCTTTCCTGTAAACTAAATCATTAGTTACACATATTTTTACTAATTAAAAAATCATACGTGTTTCCAGATTACCCGATTGAGAGACCGGCGAAGGCCCACCGACGTAGCAAGAAGAAAATCCATTTTTTTTTTATAAAAAGCGCTTTCATTAGTTGGAATTGTTTTCTCCGTTGTAAATTCCTTTTTGTCGAAATATATCTCTTTACTAAATTGCAGTAATTTATTAGCAGGAAATAAATAGATTCCTTTATATTTTTATTCATAATTTTTGCGAGCTTTTTCACAACACTTTTGACAGTTTTGACAGTTAAAAATGTAACGAAGCAATTTATAGTGTGTCACCCCCTTTTTGGGCTTTCGTTGTAACAACGATATTTCGTTGTAAAGCGCTGTCGTGTGTCGAGAGTATTAATTGCTTGCGTGTTTGTTGACATTTCGGTTGTCCTAATTTTTCATAACCTGTTAATCCTATTAAGGAACAGGTGGCGCCCGTGTCGACTTGAAACTCTAAAAATAAACCATTTATTTCCAACATAATTAATATTTTATTACCATCGCTTCGTAACAGTTCCTTATTATCACTCATGTTACCCAGGCACATTTCATTTCCGAGTGTATACACCGATTCTAAATACTGGATTTTGTCACTCATTGCTGATCTGCATACAACTGCGATATGCCCAATTCTGCGGCATTTAAGGCATCTGGCTGACTTAAAACGACAATGTTTCCGTAGGTGATTTCCTCCGCAGCCTTGACAACTTTGTTGTGGGTTGATATTCCGATTTTCTTTCTTCTCCTTTCTTGCACATTGACCACTAGACGACTGAATATTAGCTGAATTTCTTCGCGTTTGAAATCGTTTCCTTTTGTTTACATTTTGCTCTGAATATCGATGGACCTGATGGACTTGCATCGAGGTTTGACTTTCGTTTTCCCCTTTTATAGTTTGGACCGCTATTTTTGTGGCTTCAAAAGTATCCGCAATCGCTTGCACCTCATCAAGTGTTGAATTGACCTTTTGAAGTGCGGCTATTCGAACTGGATCATGTGGTGTGTTGAGAACAATGACATCCCGTATCAACTCATCAACAAATGGATGACTGCAACTTTTTTTGTTGCAAATGAAGTTGCATCTTCTGGCTATGCCCCTAAGTTCCGCTATCCATTGTGCATATGATTGGTTGGGTTTCATTTTTGTTTGAAAAAATTGGTACCGTGATGCAAGAATGTGTGTCTTGCCCTTGAAATGATCACTTAACTTGGTGATTAATTCTTCAAATGTTTGAAGAGACAAAGGTTTGCCGTCAAATAATTTTTCCATAAGCTCATATAATTCAGGTCCACTCCACGATAAAAAGAAAGCTCTTTTGTCCCCGGTGTCTGTAACATTATAGGCTGCAAAATGTTGATCTAACTGATTTTTAAAAACTTCCCAGGTGTGTTTGCTGGAATCAAACTGTTGAAATGTTGGTACGATTTTCTGCGTTTGTGCATTGTAGTTGACTCCTTGCCGCTGTAGTTCTTATTGTGTAGCGATCACCGATTCTATCAATGTATGTTGATTTCCCAGTATGGCTCCTAACTGTTTCAGGAATTCGTTGTCCATTTTTTTTATAATTAAAAAAACTCCTCGTCGCCACTTGTTGTGTTTTTAATTGAAAATATCACTACTAAAATTTAAGTAACATTTAATGTAATTAATTCATGTATGTATAAAAAATAATATAATGTGAACCAATGAAATTAGAGTACTACTTATAATGATATTGCGTATGATCCAGTCGACGGCTTGGGCAAGAAGAAGGAACGTTATTTAGAAATCTATTCGATGCCGATTTATTCGATGCCGTTATGAGTGTTGCTTTATGAGTGCTGCCAGAGTAACATTTCTACACTGACGATTAATAAAAATGACACAATTAAAACTCTGGGCATTTATTGGAATCCAACATCCGACACTTTTCATTTTAAAGTAAATGTGAATAGCAATGAAAAGGTTAAAAAGAATAATGTTATCTAAGATAGCACAAATTTTTGACCCACTTGGCTGGATTACCCCTGTCACACTACGAGCAAAAATTATGATCCAAGAGCAATGGAAATCTGGAATTGCATGGGATGAAACTCCTTCCCCTAAGTTGACGTCAGATTGGCTATCTTATCAAGCGAGGTTACCCAAACTGGAAGAATTAAAAATTCAAAGGTGGATAAACTACGGCATGAAGTCAAATGAAATAGAAATTCATGGGTTTAGTGACGCATCCGAACGAGCATATGCAGCAGTAATCTATTGAAAAATAATAACATCGGCTGGGAATTCATCAGTTTATTTGATCACAGCAAAATCTAAAGTTGCACCCATTAAATCAAAACTGACAATCCCACGTCTTGAGTTATGTGGAGCAAAGCCACTCAGTAAACTGATGAATCAAACCATTAAGGCTTTGGAACTCCAACAACATCCAACAATATACCTTTGGTCAGACTCCATGATAACCATTGCACGGATAAAGGGATCACTAAACAAACAGAAAGGATTTGAAGCAAATCGAATCTTAAAAATTCTGTCTGTAACCAACCCAACCCAGTGGAACTACGTTAAGACGGATGAAAACCCTGCGGACTGTGCATCACGAGGTATAAACCCTGACCAAATCAGTGAGCATCAACTGTGGTGGAATGGGCCATCCTGGCTCAGATTAAACAAAAATTCTTCGCCAATTACCGCTCCACAAATCACTCACGAGCCTACTGAGTATGCATTTGTGGCAACAAAAACATTAGTAGCAGACACATCTATATTTGATCGATTTTCAACCTTAAGAAGATGCATAAGAGTTATATCTTATTGCAAACGATTTATTGACAAATGTAGAGGAATGAACCTACAGACGTCAAGAAACCTGACAGCCGATGAAATGATTCAATCACAAAAAATCATAATAAAGTGCGTGTAGGAGAACGCCTTTACTGAAGAAATCCAAATGCTGCAAAAAGAGAAACCAGTTCCGACAAAAAGCACACTTTTGTCGCTAAGTCCATTCCTTGATGAAGAAAAAATACTTCGAGTTGGCGGTCGACTAAACCTATCATTACTTCCGTACGACGAACGTCATCCGATAATTTTACCCCAAAAATCGCACCTCACCAACCTGGTCATTAAGGAAGCACACCTTAAAACACTCCATGGAGGTACCCAGCAAACACTAGCTTACATACGAAGACGATATTGGATACTACATTCCAGAAATACTGTTAATAAACATATTAACAGCTGCACGGTATGCTTCCGCATCAAGGCAAGGACGTGCCAGCAGATAATGGGAAATCTTCCATCACCAAGGGTAGTGCCATCATTACCATTTACACACACCAGCGTAGATTACGCAGGTCCTATTCAATTGAAAGCATCCAAGATAGCAAGATCCAAAACATATAAGGGATATATTGCGTTATTCATTTGCCTATCCATTAAGGCAATTCATATCGAAGCTGTTAGCGACCTAACAAGCGAGGCATTTTTAGCAGCGTTCAGACGATTTACCGCCAGACGTGGTCATTGCAAACACCTGTACAGTGACTGCGGAACTAATTTCATAGGAGCTCAAAAAATACTAGATGTATGTAGATCTTCATCAAGCTATTCAGAGAGCAACAGAAGATACTAAAGATATAATTGCCAACGACGAAACTCTCTGGCACTTCAACCCATCAGCAGCACCTCATATGGGGGGAATATGGGAAGCTGGTGTTAAATCTATAAAATATCATTTAAAACGAATAGTTGGCAACACAGTACTCACCTATGAAGAACTAACAACCACCTTATCTCAAATAGAGGCAAGCCTTAATTCCAGACCACTATGCCCACTGAATGACGATCCAACAGACTGCAGCGTCCTAACACCCGGACACTTCTTGATGGGGCGAGCACCAATAAGTCCGCCGAGCGTAGAAAACGGAGAAAAAACAACTAGTCATTTAACGAAATGTAAAATGACTAACAAACTCAGTGAAGACTTCTGGAATATATGGTCGCATGAGTATCTATCACATCTTCAACAGAAACCAAAATGGTGGAAAGAAAAGGATAATTTAAAGATCAATGAATTGGTACTCATTAAGGACGAACAAATGCCTTCTGCAAAATGGAGACTTGGAAGAATAATAGCAGTGCGTCCCGGAAGAAAAAATACGCGTTGTTACTCTCCGCTGTGGAAATAACACAGTGCTAAAACGCCCTGTGACAAAACTATATAGACTACCAATATATTATAATCCCATCGAGGAAAACGCACAAAATCAGGAACAACAAGATGACAATAACCAAATAACTACAGTCAATGTATCGCCAATATCTACTCAAAAAAGAAAGTTACCAGATACATGCTCAACTCCTCAACATGTAAAGAAAAGATATATTCATGAGATTGAAGAAGCTAAAAGACTTCACAAGTCCCGAAGTAATGGTATCCGAATTCGGCCCGTAACAGGATACAACAACTTGGTTCCAATAGAAAAACAACGACTCGCCAAGGAGAAATATGAAGCAATGAAGTCAAAAATAAAACAGATCAAACCAGCAAGCAAACAAGCTAAAGGCAATCAACCATCTGTATGGAATACAGCAGTAACTTGCCTGAGTCTTCTATCGACAATATCATTGGCAAAAGGCGCATATACAATAACTCATCCGGAACCTGGGTTATACATCGAAGACATGGCTAAGGTAAATCTAAGGCGAGGGACTCTTCGAGTTGAACTAACATTGCCATTAAATGCAAACGCCGATATCATCAAAGTGAAAAACGTTATTCAACAGATGCAAGATGTATGTGCGGCGTCCCAAAGAACCTCTGAAGAGATCCATTGCGAAGCGTTTGTTCACCATTTGAACACTCAAGGAGACTACTTACTACGGGAGATAGACGTATTAAGCGAGAAAAATCTCACCCGTAATAAGAGAGGATTACTAGGAAAGGCGTTAACCTACGTGTTAGGCGTTAATGACGAAGCATACGCAGATATCTCCACATTACAACAAAACCAACAAATGCTTCAACAAACAGTACTACACCAATCCTCAATCATGTTGACTACCATCTCACATCTCAATGACACGGAAGCAAGGGTTACAGAAAAAATTAATTCATTTACGAAAAAATTTAATGAAGCATTGATCGAAATCAATACAGTTCAAGGATGGTTTACAAAAATTAGCACCAACATGATAAACCTTCACATCTTGACAGCGTATCAGATCGCAACGAATATCTTAGATGAACTAGAGAGACAATATAGTAGACTAATAACCATCGTAATGAGGAGAGGCAGTATAATTGAGATTCTACCACTGAACAAAATGCGATCCATTATAAAAGATGCCTCGGGTAAACTTCCAAGCAATCTCTATATCACAGATATACTTGAAGAGAGAATTAATCTGAAACAAAATATCACCAGCATCACTCTATTCGGGTACTTCAACATTGTCGAGGTGGATCAATATACGATCATGAAGACTACACCAATTCCATGGAGGTTAAAAAACAATACCTACTTAATAGCCGACGTTTCAAACACAATACTCGCCATCAATTATAATAGTCAGACATACTTTGAAGTACCTGACAACGAAATAAAGAATTGTCTAAATAGGGACAATCACCAACTATCATGTTTACCAACAGCCATTAGCAACATACAAGACAATACAAATTGTGTGGTAGATGAATTTTATGATCGTCCATTTAAGCACCAGTGCCCAATTAAACCCCTTCAAGTGCCAACCATCTTGTGGAAACAACTATACATGACCAATACCTAGTTATTCATCACAACAACACCAATCGCAGCCGGTGTAGTGTGCAACGGCACCCGGCAAGACATTGAATTAAATGGAACCGGAGTTATCCAAATAACAAAGGATTGTGCCATAAAAACAAAAAGGAACACTATCCTACCTGAAATATTCGACAGCACTTATGTATTATCATCGTTGAACAAGCCTCTGGAACTAGACCGTGCGATTAATTCTCCCGAACTCATCAAGACACCAGATTCAGTATCCTCGGAACATATCCTAAAGCCATTGGACCAACTCCTGGGAGCCATCAAGGAGCAACAACTTCTACATAACAATTTAAGATCAACTACGCTACAAACAATTGGACATCACACACTGTCTGTAACCATCGCAGTACTTATCTCCGTAGTCATCATCATACTTGGAACTGTATTTAAACGGAGGAGCAAGGAAAGCAAAATCCAAGCGTCTGCTCATCAACACGACTTCATAATAAAAACTCCGTCCACTCCTTACATCTCTAAGAACCAAAAATCATTTTCCGCGGAGGGGGAGAATGTTTAGGAAAACAACATACCAGCAGACAACAACAATCTCGCAACAATTATTGACCCAATTCTGACCCATAGAACCATAAAAGAACTGACACAACATATTGGCAAAATGTTTTGCAATAAACCCGTAATCATTGGGAAATTGCAGAATTCACCAACATTAATTAGGCCATAAGTCAGTATAAAAGTAGCATAGCAATTAATGTAAATTTATTCTAAATAAAGAACTCAAATTATAACCATACAAGTTTCCCAAAACCGCTACCCAAACCGTTGAAGTTGTGCGGTCTTCAACATGGATAGAGTTTCAAAAAATATTGAATACGTGTTTTTTTGTTCAGGCTTTTTTCTGAAACTCTTCAGAATAATCAGCTTGGACGGGTGGTCGGGAACACCCTGTATATCAAATGGGCTGAGGTATGTGGAATTAGCGAAGTCGTTGCAGAAAATTCTGCCAATTTATATCTCTGTGCAGCATGCATTTTGAGCGATCATGCTTAGAAAAAAAATTTTTAAAGAAAGGTTCTGTTCCAACTCTATTTTTAAGGAGAGACGATAAAAGTCCAGAAATAACAGTGCAGAAAGAAAATTTGCTCGAAGGATATGCTCGGCATTTTCAAGACTCCTCCGTGTACATTAAGGAAAAGGAAACTATATGAATCATCACCTTCCTTTGCTTGTCGATTGCGCGAAAAAATGACAAAACTGAAGGAACATTATCGGAAACTTTGGGCTAATGAAAGAAAGAAAAGAATTTCGAAAGAAAAAAATTTGGAAAAGTTCAGGAAAAAATATAAAAGTTTGCTGAGAGCAATGGATAGAAACAAGAAGTTACAAGTAAAAGAACTGGAAGAAGACAATGATAAGCTTCATGAAAATGAAAGAACATTAGTGAAAATGTTCAAGAAACCGCGGACATCAAGTGTTCAGTCAGCCCCTATCTCAAAATTTGTTTTATAGATCTACGTCGTCTTACCTATTCCTGAGAAATGTATTGAAATTACATTTTTCAAGCCCTTCGACGATCAACAGATGGACCACAGTCAAAAAATTACAACCAGGTAATAATGAATGCATATTTGACGCTCTTCGCAAGGCTGCAGAACAAATGAATAACCGTGATAAAACATACATCATGTTGTTCGATGATATGGCGATACGGCATAATTTGACCTATAGTTCTCCGAGAGATGTTGTTGATGGTCTTGTGGATTTGGGTTTTAGAAGAGAAAATAAAATCGGAGGGCAGATTTGTTTGTTTATGTTGAGAGGCATATTTTCCAACTGGAAATTTATTTTCAAATACTTTGTGTCAGAAAAAGGGCTGACTGGTGAAATTTTACATGACATTATAAAGGAAAATGTAAAAATTATTGACAACATTGGCCTGGAGCAATAAGATGTGATCAAGGACCAAGCAATAGAAAAGCATGTGATCTTTTAGCAAGAAGCGTGAAGAACAACACAACAGAAACAATCTATTTTGAAAAGGGAACAAAAAGAATTTATCTTTTATATGATGTTCCTCATCTTATCAAGTCCTTCAGAAATGTGCTGTTGAAAGGAAAATTTGAGACTCCAGATGGAGATGCAACATTCGATGTTATAAGAGAGCTATTTGAAATAGAAAATGGCAAAGCTACGAAGAAGACAAATTTAACCATTCAGCATATTTACCCCAGCCCGTTCGACAAAATGAAAGTTGATTTGGCGGCAGAAGTTTTTAGCCATACAACATCAGCTGGAATTAAAACATGCGCAGAAGACAGCTGCTTTACAAAGGTTGATAAAGACACTGCGCTCTCCACTACAAAGTTTGTAGATAAAATTAACATTCTCTTTGACTGCCTGAACAGCAAAAATATTGATGACCCTAACCCCTTTAAACGTGTGTTGGAGCCACAATCCAAAACAAAAAAAAAGACAAACTTGATATTTAAAAATTATATTTAAAATAACGAATTTATTTTCCAGAAAATTTTTAGCACAAATAATAACGCCACGTCACCCATGCACACATTGGTCAAGTTGTGTAAAGAAAAAAACCGTATCACCCACAATTCCGGCGGCTTTTTTTGGTCTTCAAAGTTCCAGCCTGGATGATTTGCGAATCTTACTCACTCTTTGATAATACGCCGGCAAGAGCAGTTATATAGTAAAATTTTTATTGTAAATTCATGTAAAATTCTCGCGATTCATTTTTTATTCATTTTAAAAAATAAAATTTATAACGTGGTGATAAAAAAAATCGTTTTTAATTATTTAAATATTTAATGTGATGTGTAGTGCAACATTTAAAGGAAAAGATCATCATTGACGTCACAGAATTACAAATCATTGACGCCACACAAATTATTTGGTCCTTCGAGCCGGATACCTGCGTTGGATCGCTGCATGGATACCTGCGTTGGATCGCTGCATGGATACCTGCGTGGGATTCCTGCATTTAATTACCTGCATTTGGAACACAATTGGAAAATTTTCGTTCAAGAACACGTCGTCAAACACGTGGAGCTAACACGGTAAATACTCTGGACAAAGGTTAGTTAACGGTTTAATATTAATGATATTCTTTAAATTCGAGTGAATATAAAGTGCAATTCCTAAATAATCAAACGTGCATGCAATTAAATATGTTTTAAAAAATTCTAAAATTGAACTAACATAATCTAATAATTAACATAAAATATGAAACACATGTGCTACCTCCTTTTCCAAGTGCGATAAAAGGCTATATAACAAAGTAAATTGAACATTGCAACATAAATTTGTCAAATATAACTGTTTTTAAAACATACAAGTTATACATATAACGTAACGGGATAAAATTATCACACATATACATATATTTTCTTAACACGTGAATCATATACTATACACATTTTCCTAAACATGAATTGCACTAGCATCCAATATACATATTTCGGTACTTAAACATAAATTTCAACAGCCCTACATAAACGCTAACAACCCATAACATATATAAACATAACATATATAAATAAACATAATATACATAAAACATATAAAATACATACACATTAACCCGTGTCCTAACACATTCACTAACAATATACAATCATAATTTATATAAAATAAAGTTTATTTCTTAATTCCTGCTGGTTTATTTTCTTAATTTACAAAATTTCATACATAATTTATAACCATTAAAAAAATGCATTGCATATTTATACATGTTTCATCCAATTATTCGCAACATCAGAGTCTATAGCATAGATAACATTTGAACATAATGTCATAAATTTACAATAACATCACAAAACAATCAACATAAAAACATATAATTGAACATAAATCCTTACTAATATTATAAATGCGAAAATAACTCTGTCTGTCTGTCCGTCTGTCTGTCACGCTTTCACGCCTAAACCATTAAACCGATTTTGATGAAATTTGCTACAGACATAGTTTAGACCTTGGAGACGGACATAGGCTACTTTTTATGGAGAAAAAAAGGGTTTAAGGGGGTGAAATGGGGTTCAATAAGTTGTAAGGGAATTTTTTATCTTTACTTTTTTTTTCTATTGTATAAAAAGTAACTGACTGACAGACAACGCACAACCTAAACCGCTGGAGCTAAAGGGCTGAAATTTTGACAGTGCATCCCTATAATTGCGTTTACATCCACTAAAGAGCGATTTTTCGAAATTCATCCCTTAAGGGGGTGAAATAGGGTTTTTACAAACCGCTAAAGCTATAGGGCTGAAATTTGGACAGTGCATCCCTATAATGGAGTGGACATCCACTATATAGCGATTTTTCGAAATTCATCCCTTAAGGGGGTGAAATGGGGTTTATCCAAACCGTTGGAACTATAGGGCTGAAATTTTGACAGTGCATCCCTATAATGGCGTTTGCATCCACTAAAGAGCGATTTTTCGAAATTCATCCCTTAAGGGGGTGAAATAGGGTTTTTACAAACCGCTAAAGCTATAGGGCTGAAATTTGGACAGTGCATCCCTATAATGGAGTGGACATCCACTATATAGCGATTTTTCGAAATTCATCCCTTAAGGGGGTGAAATGGGGTTTACCCAAACCGCTTGAGCTATAGGGCTGAAATTTTGACAGTGCATCCCTATAATGGCGTGAACATCCACTAAGAAGCGATTTTTCAAAATTCATCCCCTAAGGGGGTGAAACGGGGTTTATCCAAACCGCTAAAGTTATAGGGCTGAAATTTTAAAAGTGCATCTCTATAATGGGGTGGACATCCACTATAAGGCGATTTTTCGAAATTCTTCCCCTAAGGGTGTGAAATGGGGTTAAGCCAAACCGCTGGAGCTAAACGGCTGAAATTTCGACAGTGCATCTCTATAATGAAGTGGACATTTACTAAGAAGCGATTTTTCGAAATTCATCCCCTAAAGGGGAGAAATGGGGTTACCAAACTACTGGAGCTACAGGGTTGAAATTTGGACAGCGCATCCCTATAATGACGTGGACATCCACTAAGAGGCGATTACTCGAAATGCATCTCCTAAGGGGATGAAATGGGGTTAACCCAAACCTCTGAAGCTGAAGGGCTGAAATTTTGACAGTGCATCCCTATAATCACGTAGAAATGAATGACTCGAAATTCACTTTATTTAATATTCATTGGTGATTGCTTCATAATTTCTTACATCCACGTAAATAGGCGAACAAACTTAACGAACGTTCGTCAAACCCTAAAATGTCACTTTTCTTGATGACTATATGCTAATCTCTGCTTCAAAACTTGCAGATTTGTTGAGCAGAGGTGATATTCGCAATTTGTTTACCATATTTATTAAAAAAATGCACTATAATAAACCCTTTTTAGGGTTAATAACAGCTGACTTTTTTGTTGGTTTTTTTAAGGAAAACATTGCACATAATAAACAGTTTTTAAAGGCGTTGCAAGGCACGCGGGTTTTATGCTAGTCTGTTTATAAAATTATTGGTTTTTTATTCTTTTTTTTGGTTTGTGCATTTGGGTATATACATAGACAATTATAAGCGGCTGGAATCCAGAGTAATTTATAACCTTTAATGTGATTTCATTGCAACCGTTGTTGGGATTCCATATACCAGATAGCAAGAAATTGCATGTTTTGTTTCGAAAGTAAGACATTGACCTTGATTTAGCGTTCTATTGTCAAATATTGTTGGCATTATTTTGATTCGGGTATTGTTGTGAAATTTTGGAAATAAATCAAAATCTCAAATGGCGAACACAGATGCAACATTCGGGGAACTTGATAGTGTGATGGAGCTTTTTAAAATTCAAGTGAGTTTAATTGATCAACTTGAAACTTATAGGAGGAATTATAGGAAACGCTCGAAAGATACTCGCACCAAAGGGTATATTCAAGCAAGAATTTCAGGTATTAATGACTGTTGGAGAAAATTTAGCGACAATCATTGTAAACTTGAATCCATGGCCGACGCGAAAGATAGAAGAAACGCATACTTCTTGGACGACAAGTTTAGTGAATCAGAGGAAATTTACGCAAATTTTCTTGGTGAATTAAATGATGATTTAGAGCTATTTTTTCCTTCAACTGCGCTCAATTCACCGCCGTATAACACATCTCACCACCAATCAACGCCGTTACAAGTGGCTAGACCTGAAGTAAAAATGCCTCGAATAGATATTCCTAAATTCTCGGGTTCTTACAAATCGTGGAGGTCGTTTAGAGATTTATTTGTTTCAACTATACACAAGAGTGCGATTTCGAAAGTGCAAAAAATGTATTTCTTAAAATCCAGTTTAGAAGGTGAAGCCGCAAGACTAATTCGTCATTTAGAAGCAACAGAGGATAATTATGATGCTGCTTGGAATATACTATCGGAACGCTTCGAGAATAAGAGAATAATAGTGAACCACCATTTACGACATCTCATGTCTCAACCGGCCACAAAAACCGAGTCACATGAATCGATCAAACAGTTAATTGATGTAACGAAAGAGTCATTGCATGCGCTACAAAATTTAGGAATTGACACATCCACTTGGGACTCGATTCTCATTTATACCCTGGTTCAAAAGGTGTCACCTGAAACCAGAAAACTATGGGAAACGTCACTTGGAAGTAAAATCGATTTACCCACTTTTAGTACTTTTCTTCTATTTTTAGAGAACAGATTTCGTTCGAACTTTGGAAATGATAAAGTCACATACGAATACCACGTCACATCTTGAAACTCGCGACAAAATCAACAGTTTTAAACGAGAAAGAAAAGCCTTTCACTCACAACCTCAGTATGGGTGCATTTTATGTAAGAATCAGCATCCATTGAGGAAATGTACTAAATTTTTAAATATGACTGCCAAGGTCAGAATGGAATTCGCGTCACGAAACTCTTTATGCCTCAACTGCTTAGCATCCAGCCACCCTACTCAAGGTTGCCCCAGTCCTAGAAATTGTTACCACTGCGCTCAGCGTCATCACACACTATTACACGACACAGCTGTAAATAATTCTCGCTCCCCAGGATTTTCTGGATCATCACACTACACTCCACACCACAATACAAGACAATCAAACTTTTCGCCACATAATGTAACACGGCCGAATACCCCGCAGCACACCACAATACAAGATACCACAACAAATAACACACCACAACACATACCACATCACACCACACCACAACCAACCTTAGCGAGAAAAATATCAATACACTACATGTGAACAAAAATGTTTCTTCACGTGATCTGCTTTTGGCCACAGCACTCATCACTATCCCCACACAAACAGGAGTTTACACCTTACGAGCCCTAATAGATCCATGCTCAGAAGGATCTTTCATCACTGAAGATGCTGCGCAGCAATTACAGCTCAAACGAATCCGCATTCAAGCACAGATCAAAGGAATTGATTCTTCCCCAGTCAGTAAGTCAAGCAGTCAAGTGTCCTTTACAATCAAATCCCTTCGGAAAAGCGATTTCTCCTTAACTGTTACAACTTTGGTGATCAACTCAATCACCTCTCATTTACCTGCTAAACTCATTAAAGGTTCTCAAGATTGGCCTCATATACATAATCTTTCTCTAGCCGACCGTCACTTCACCAATCCCAACAAGGTCGACGTTTTATTAGGAGTTGAGGTTTATGCCCGCATATTATTAGCTGATCTTCGAACTGGACCTCCCTGTTGTCCAGTTGCACAGAATACTCAGCTAGGTTGGATCCTTTTTGGCGAACTTCCTACTGATATATACGAGCTCCAACAGAACGCACCATCTAATGTTATTACATCACTACACTGTAACATCGAAACTGATAAGCTTCTTCAACGATTTTGGGAAGTCGAAGAGATTATGGAGCCCCGACAACTAAGCGAGGAAGATGTCAAATGCGAACAACACTATGCATCGACTCATCGTCGTGATATTGATGGAAGATATATTGTGCATCTCCCGTTCAAAGACCTTAAGCCCCCCGTGCTTGGGAACTCACGAGAGCTTGCAATAAGGAGACTCAAGGCTATGGAAAGAAAACTGGAAAAGAATCCTGACATTTACGCAGATTATACAAAATGCCTTCAAGAATACATTGAACTTGGGCATATGAAACCCTCCACCACAACTGAATTCGACCATCTGACCACGGACCTACAGGGGATCAGCGGATACACCCTAAATTATTTACCTCACCATACCGTGTTTAAGGAAAGTAGTACTACACGTCTGAGAGTTGTATTTGATGCATCAGCTCGCACTTCCAATGGGATTGCTTTGAACGATACACTATTAACCGGTCCAAAGCTGCAAGAAGATTTAATCGATGTCATTTTGCGCTGGAGAAAATATCCAATTGCTTTTACAGCAGACATAGCCAAAATGTATAGACAGATCAAAGTAATTGACCAACACATACCATACCAACGCATACTTTGGAGAAGCAACCCTAATGAGAGAATCCAGGATTATGATTTATCAACAGTCACTTTCGGAACAGCCTGCGCCCCCTATCTCGCTATGAGGACCATAAAGCAGCTGGCGTACGATGAGAAGGAAGCGTATCCCCTAGCACACACCGTTGCAAGTCGAGATTTCTATGTAGATGATGTGATGTCTGGTACTTATGACTTAGAAGCAGGATTAATATTGCAAAGTCGACTTAATGATATGTTGGCATCTGGAGGTTTCGATCTCAGAAAGTGGGTTAGCAATACTCCAGCCTTAACCGAACATTTATCATCTGAACAAAAGGAAACTTCGTATCCGATGTTGCTTGATCTTGATCATTGTATCAAAACCCTTGGAATTTGTTGGTACCCCATTCATGATGTGTTCGCGGTCAAAATTTCGGAAATTCAAAACTCAACTCACCTTTCGAAACGCTCTCTACTCTCCCAAATCGCATCTTTATTCGATCCCATCGGCTGGTTGGCACCCTGCATTGTTCTAGCCAAAATCCTGATGCAACGACTTTGGTTAAAAGGTGTCGGATGGGATGATCGTCTACCGGTGGAAATACAACAAGATTGGGACAAGTTGCGAGGCGAATTGCAACTACTCAAAAGTATACGGATTCCACGTTGGATTGGGTCAACTACAGATACTACATCTATACAATTACATGGGTTTTGCGACGCTTCCACAAAAGCATATTGCGCGGTCATCTACACTAGAGTTACACTCCGATCCGGTGAGGTTCAAGTTTCGCTATTCACTTCAAAGACCAAAGTCGCGCCGGTTAAACCAATAACACTGCCTCGGCTTGAACTTTGCGCAGCGGTTTTGTTATCAAAATTACTTCATAAAGTTAAAGGCTTAATGTGTCATGGCAATTTGGATATCTATACCTGGACGGATTCGACGATAGCACTTAGTTGGATTCACGAGAAACCCACGAAATGGAAGACGTTCGTATGCAACAGAGTAGCTACCATTCACGCCAAGACATCCATCAATCGATGGCGTCATGTGCCATCTACGGACAATCCAGCAGACTGCGGCTCACGAGGTCTCTTTCCATCCAAATTCATAGAACATCATTTGTGGTGGCATGGCCCTCAATGGCTGAAATATCCCAAGGACGATTGGCCAGAAACATTTCATCACCACACCAATGACGTCGAAACCAAAGTCATAAAAACATTAACAACACAACTTTCGCCACCGTGCGAACTACTTACAAAATATTCTAATCTGAACACTCTTTTACGGATTGTAGCTTGGTGTTTCCGGTTCACAAACAATTGTAAAAAACAGAAACAATTTCGACAGTATGGTTGGTTAACTGCTAAAGAAATTCTTCAAGCACGTACCTCTTGCCTTATGATTCTACAACAAGAAGTCTACGGGGCTGAAATCAAAAATTTACAGACTAATCACAGTGTTAATGCCAAGAGCCGTTTGTTGTCGTTAAATCCATTTCTTTCTCCAGATGGATTGTTACGGGTTGGAGGACGGCTAGAGCATTCAGATCTCAGTTACAACGAAAAACATCCGATCATACTGCCAAACCAACACTATTTTACGAAACTGGTTGTATTAGACGCACATCACACAACCCTACACGGGGGACCTCAACTCATGTTAGCCTACCTGCGTAAAACGTTTTGGATACCAAATCCGAGGAATTTATTACGGCACGTGGTTTACCACTGCATAACTTGCTTTAAACAAAGAGCTGCAATATCCTCTCAGCTCATGGCTAATTTACCAGCACCACGTTTAAAGATTTCAAGACCTTTTACACACACAGGGGTAGACTACGCGGGCCCAGTTTTTACACGAGTCTCAAAAGGCAGAGGCAGACTGGTCTCGAAAGGATACATCGCATTATTCGTCTGTCTATGTACGAAGGCGATACATTTAGAAGCGGTGAGTGATCTGCCCACCCAAGCTTTTATGGCGGCACTAAAACGGTTTACGGCCAGAAGAGGATTATGTTCGGACATATATTCAAATTGTGGCACCAACTTTGTCGGCGCTAATCGAACACTTCAAGAGGACTGTCGGAAGGCTATACGATCAGCGGCTCAAAGCACGGCAGCAAGCATAGCCGATCATGGCATACAATGGCACTTCTCTCCACCATCTTCGCCCCATTTCGGTGGGCTATGGGAGGCTGGTGTAAAATCGATGAAGCACCATCTTAGACGTGTACTCGGAGACACATCGCTTACATTTGAAGAGCTAGCAACAGTTTTATCCCAAATCGAAGCGTGCCTTAATTCTAGGCCGCTCTGCCCTATGTCGACTGACTCCTCAGAACTTTCTGTGCTAACCCCAGGACATTTCTTAATTGGGGATTCACTGTTAGCACCACCAGAACCAGATTACATAGATACAAAACTTCACCTTTTATCTCGTTGGCAGTTGCTACAACGTCTTATGCATCAGTTTTGAAGAAATGGTCTCAGGAATATCTTGCGCGCCTCCAACAAAGACCCAAATGGACCAAGATTAAGGACAATATACAAATTGGAAACCTTGTCATCATTAAAGACGAAAGGATGAGCCCCACACAATGGCCTCTCGGCCGAATCATAGAAGTATATCCAGGAAGAGATGGACTAGTGAGAGTCGCTTTGGTCAAAACACAAAAAACCACACTAAAACGCCCTATCGCTAAATTATGCATATTACCAATAATTGATAATTATGAGACATCACACAACACTACAAACTAAACATTCCCAAATAAATCTATTTATAATTAATTTGTGTATAATAAACATATCTTTATTGAATTAATGCAACAAACCATAATGAATTAATCTTGAGTGAATTGAATATAACAAACTATATAAAATGAATTAACTCTAGTGCATTAACTGTAGTGAACTATAATAAACTAACCGTAACATTATTAGTTTTTCGTTTGTTAGTTAGCTCCACGTCGCGCTTCGACATCTATATATTACATCTTCAGCTTTAGTTAGCAGCATCACAACCGAAGGGTACTTCTTTTAACACAACCATGTTGTGTCAAGGCGGCGGAGTATGTTGGAGCCACAATCCAAAACAAAAAAAAAAGACAAACTTGATATTTAAAAATTATATTTAAAATAACGAATTTATTTTCCAGAAAATTTTTAGCACAAATAATAACGCCACGTCACCCATGTACACATTGGTCAAGTTGTATCACCCACAATTCCGGCGGCTTTTTTTGGTCTTCAAAGTTCCAGCCTGGATGATTTGCGAATCTTACTCACTCTTTGATAATACGCCGGCAAGAGCAGTTATATAGTAAAATTTTTATTGTAAATTCATGTAAAATTCTCGCGATTCATTTTTTATTCATTTTAAAAAATAAAATTTATAACGTGGTGATAAAAAAAATCGTTTTTAATTATTTAAATATTTAATGTGATGTGTAGTGCAACATTTAAAGGAAAAGATCATCATTGACGTCACAGAATTACTAATCATTGACGCCACAACGTGGGTTAAACAAAGGTAGCAATGTTTGGAAAATACTGGTGGAAATGAAAAATTAAGGTAATAAAATATAAGGGACACAAGATATATTGTCAGAATGGAATGATCCAAACAATTAACGGTATTCTTTCCATGTGTCAACATCTGCATGAAGAGGAGACATTTGTTTTAATCACACGTTTCGCTTCAATTAGGATCCTCTAGTCTAGAAAATGCATTCTCGATTGTTAGAGCTAAGGATGGAAATTGCAAAAATTCGTCAGTACATGAATTTAATATAATAGTGGCAAAAATGCTGTCATGGAAATTGTTGCATTTCAGCTCAAAGTCAAACAGCTTGCAGGATGAAGACAATACACTTGAAGTTGATCTTCAACAGATTGTTCAAGGATCAGATGGAATATTTCAAGTAATGCAACATATAAATAGAGAAGACATAGAAGACAATATTGCAAGACCTGCTCTATCATACCAACAAATAGTCAAGGATAACGAAAAATATGTTAACAATGATTTCGATTGTTTCACCTCAGAACATGTGCCAATTGAATTCATGTCTACAAGGTACTTCGTGGGATATTTGGCATTATCGAGTTAAATGTGAAATGTGTAGGATTATAATCAATAAACCAGAAGAAATTTTGACATGTCCTTCAAAGCTGTTCAAAAACTATATTAACGGAATGGACTTTGGAAGTTTATGTGCTCCGTCGGATGTATTTTTTGATGTATGCAAAATACAAATAAAAGTTTTTGAAACAATTTTCAACAATAATATGAATATCCTGAATATAAGGAGGACAATGGCGACCGAAAGCATTAGATGTATCAGAGAAAGCTCACAACAATCCTGGTTCGCCGAGGAACATCCGTGTTATAGCCATCGGGCAACAATAATGAATTTGCTTTTAACAGTAATGCTAAGAAAGCACTGCACTTGGGCATGTCGAAAGAGAAAGAGCAACAAAGGAAAAATTCGAAACCTGACCCATCAATAGATTAATTAGAATAACCTCGACGGAAATCACCTAAATATATTGCAAATAAATTAAGGTGAATATTAGAATCGAGGTTCCAACTGACTCGAAAAAAATTCCACTTATCTATCGCATACAGGAAGAAGAAGAAGCTATTATACAATACTGTATATTATACTATACTGTACTGCATATTATATACTATGTTCTGAAAAAATTAAAAGCTAGATTTGGAAATGTCGAATGATAAAGATCAGAGCACGACGATGAATAGAACAACGATTGATGCTGTATTTACGAGATTTTAGAACAATTTGACTTTATGGGTATATTATATGGTCCTTTCTAAGTAGGGTTGGCGTGAGGCTTATAGTCCAAGAGCCAGTGACAGATTTGCAAAGTGATTTTGCAGAGGATGGGCCTTTGATATATGTTAGATTACTTAAAGCACAACTGATTAAGACTAATCGCCAATTCGAGTCTACTTAAGTTTTTATTTTATGACCTTTTGAACTTGTAGATTTTTTGATCATGAAAAAAGTGATATTGCAGAGGATGGACTTGGTATATAGGTAAATTGGGTTGCTCCCACCTCATATTCCGATTGCCATCTCGTTTGGAGGTTAGGTTTGAATTTTGGGAATTTTTGAAAATGTCGGTTTGGTCCAGTTGAACAAAGTGATATTGCAGAGGATGGGATTTGGTGTAATGGTGAGATAGACCACCAATAGCCCAAATTCGGGTGCCCATCTCATATGTAATCAAGGTTTCCATTTTGGCAGCTTTTGATTTTGTAGCCATTTTGGGTATGACCCAAGTGATTTTGCAGAACCCAAAATTTGGACCATAGGTTCTTGGTATCTACCAAATGCTACATTTTCAATCCCATCTCCTTTCCATTAATATTTTCAGTTTAATTGAGAAAAATTGGTTGATTGACGTCAGAGCAAAATTCTAATGAAGTCCCCTAACTAAATGTTAACTCCTAAACTAATTATCGTAGACCAACGTTATTAGGTTCATATTTTAGTTAAATGTGTATTATTTTATTTAGCATAAAGAGCAAAAACTTGAGTGATTTCGTTTATAAGATATGTATATTAGGTTCAAAATATGAGCAAAATGCTAAAATATTAGGATTTTCCTCACGCTTTTAACTAAATACCTTCTTAACGGAATTCTTTTCTTAATATCAAATAAAATAATACACATTTATCTAAAATATGAACCTAATTATGGTGGTCTACGTTAATTAGTATAGGAGTTATTTAAGTTTAAGTAGAGTTTTAAAAATTATATGTTTTTCTTTCGTAAACATCCTGTATCTAGTGGGTAGTGGGGATAATAGGTTCCTCTCTAGAGCTTTTTTTTTTGTCTCCAAATATATCCAATCACCCCTAAAAATATTAGCCACGTTGTCCAACAAAGAATTTATTGAACGTCTGAAGACCCATACAACTTGCGGATTAGGGGGTATGAGTATTTGAAATCTTTAAAACGGAATAACTCATGAATGGAAACTCCTATGGAAAATTTGCTGGTTTTAGGGGTGCAACCAATTTCCCGACACTTTTTTAAAAAAAAACTCTACTTACTAAAAAGATTTAAAAAAAAAATTGGCAGTTATAGGGACTGCCGATAGAAGTGAAAACTTAGAACTTAGATGTTGAAATTCGATTCTTTTGAAGTAATACAAAATTCTATATTTCTTGAAAGGACTAAATCTTTTTGATTGCAGTATTTTCATTAGGACATTAACCAACTTATTAAAATATGTAGCACAAGTAACTGCGTCTTCATTAATAAGTGTACTTTTTTCTATAAAATTTAATGCTGCTGCATCTTCAACCGAAATCTCAGAATTATTTTTTAAATTATGTAATAATTGTAGCAATTTTGACCATCCTATTTCATTAGCACTTTTGTAAAAAAGATACAATCGGGTTATGGTAACTAAAGTAAGAAATGAAAATGTTTGATTCGAATTTATCTAAGTATCGCGTAAAAACCGCATCGATCGTCGTTTTATATTTGGTAGTACTAAGTTTCCGATCATTGGACATATTTAAATTAAGTGTTGTATTTAAAAATTCAATTAATGGTAGCTATCATCTGCAAAGTTAATATTGAAGTCTCCACTTAAAATCATCGGTACATTATCATATTTTTCGCCGAATCTTTTTTCGAGAATTTCAGAACCTTCTTTTGTATAAATCATCAAATTTTCGAATAAAAATTGTGGTATTTGTCTCATAGATTTTCCAGGCGAAATATAAACGGCAACCATTAATACGTATTGCCCATTCTCGGAACTGCAACGAGCAACGCATATTTCGCCTATATCAGAAACATTAACACCAATGCATCTCTACAGTATACAGCCAGAAGTGCTTAAGTGCAAAATATGCGTTTCGAGAAAATCGCCCTCAAAGATTTTTTTAGATACAGAATTGTGCACAAAACCACTTTTGCCGGTCGAATAACTCAGCAACCACAGCTCAGTTTAAGATAATAATTATAGCAATGATTAAGACTAAAATACTGAATACAAAAATGCAATAAAGTCAAAATCGTCAAATTTGCACTTAGACACTTCTGGCTTTTTACTGTAGATCTAGTGAATTTAGTATGTATGTCCATATATGAAGTAATGAAGTGTGACGTTCAAAATGACTGGTTTTATATTTTCATTTTCGATACTTAATTGAATAATAGTAGGCGGTCAGATTTATTTTTTTATTCAAAATCAAAAAGTTTTTGATTATAATCGATTGAGCGCGTGCGCCAGTCATGAGCATGTCGGTGACGCGAACCCATAACATTTTCCCCTATCAAAAAGTGCCCAACGCGGCTAAAGAAGTTTTCACTTCAAAAATAATGAGTTAACATTTAGTTAGAGGTCAAACAGAAAAAAATTTAATTTTTTTTTTATTTCCCTCCAGGCATCATTACAGCCCTGTGTTAAAGGCAGGATGACGTGAAATGTTTCTACCTGCATCCCTTGCGTGTGCTTTCTTATATAAGTTAAATTTATCCAAGGTAAATTTATTAAAAAAAATAAACACCAAATTAAAATGGAAATAATTTTATTGAGACAAACTGTTTAATTGAAGGCTTCGGCTAAGACTAAAACTTAGAAGTATTCTTATAAGATAATTAGCCTAGGTGCATAAAGCTAAATATGCTGACACTATGGTTCCCACCTGTGGAGCGGATGCGCATATTGGAGCGGCAGGTGTCTTCCCAGACACTTAGTCAGCGGTCTTATTTCCTTTGTTCAAAATTTTTGCGTTAACTCCGTTAACTTATATTATCTTCAACTTTCTCTTTTTTGCGTTTTATTCAAATGGACCAAGTTTGCTTTTTGTTTTAATTTCTTTCAGTTAACGTGGTTATTTGAAATGCTTGTTAAAAAAAATTAAAAAAATGTCTGGGGGTGGGGAGATAGCAACTATGACCCTGATAGCGATAGTTAATGAGCCTATCATATTTATGTATATAAAAAATAATATTAGTATTTATTATTATGAATATACAAATAACAAATTTGAAAATTGGAAAAAAGAAAATCAATTTATTTATGATAAAAGTATATCACTCATTATTTATCTGAAAATGATGTTTTACTTTTATTTCTTCTTCTTCTTTGATCCGTTAGCTGGAGGTCCGAGTGGGACGTGTCCGCAACGGATACGCTGCTGTCGGTGCCGCTTTGAAAAATGCGGTTCCTTACCTAGTTTCTTCGGTCATCATAGTGAACGATTCTGGTCAACTCGGCAGGTCGACCACCCTCCTCCTTTCACACCCCAGGCTTGGGACCATGCGACGGTCGAGTTTTACTTTTATTTAATCACATACAATACCCAACTACTCATTATATCTTAAAAATATACCATAAAAATGCTACCAGATGTGTATATTCACTCATTTTAACTAAATTTAATATATAAGACTTGATTTTACGATTTTCCAACTTCAACTGGAGATGGCATGGGTTTCTACAAATAGGAAAGAGATGGGCAAGTGGAGAAGTATTATATATGTCGTAACGAATCCTAATGTTCAAATCCCATCTCCTGCAAAATCACTTGGGTCATACCCAAAATGGCTACAAAATCAAAAGCCGCCAAAATGGAAACCTTGATTACATATGAGATGGGCACCCGAATTTGGGCTATTGGTGGTCTATCTCACCATTACACCAAATCTCATCCTCTGCAATATCACTTTGTTCAACTGGACCAAACCGACATTTTCAAAAATTCCCAAAATTCAAACCTAACCTCCAAACGAGATGGCAATCATCCGATTGCCATCTCGTTTGGAGGTTAGGTTTGAATTTTGGGAATTTTTGAAAATTGAGGTGGGAGCAACCCAATTTACCTATATACCAAGTCCCATCCTCTGCAATATCACTTTTTTCATGATCAAACAATCTACAAGTTCAAAAGGTCATAAAATAAAAACTTAAGTAGACTCGAATTGGCGATTAGTCTTAATCAGTTGTGCTTTAAGTAATCTAACATATATCAAAGGCCCATCCTCTGCAAAATCACTTTGCAAATCTGTCACTGGCTCTTGGACTATTATAACCTCACCCGGAAAAAAGAATTTTTACGGAACGAGCAGCATTTGTGTCGTTCAATGTAGGAGTGGTGTAACTCGGTATTTTTAGGTTGATTTGCCGGGCCAACCTCTAGTGTTTTGAAGTGAAGTGTGGAGTTACACCACTTTTGCAGTAAGCGACATATTTGTTACGAGAGGTCAGGAGCGGATCGCGTTGGATTGATTGAGGAGGGCGGGTGGAGCTCGCTGTACAGCCACCTCCTCGAATTCTGGGTTGTTTTGCGTTGCTTTTGAACGCAAAGTAAGCTGAGAGATGTATAAATACACTCACGGCACTGAAACAACGACAGAAGGAAAAAAAGCGCCAGGAATGCGGGATAGCGTTTTTTGCCCCGGCCTACGAGCGATCGCCTGAGTCGGGATTGAATCATCGTGAAGCTTGTATCCGTAAAGCCGGAAAAATCAGGAGTTCGACATTCTAGCTGCTGGGAGAGACTTGCAGTCAGTGATAGTGAGAGGATTAATTCAAAGGAAAAAGAGAAAAACAAAATTTTTTCTAAAAATCTGTGGAAAAATTTAGTGGCGTGCGCTTTCATAAAGGCAAAAACCAAAAAAAAAGTTTCAAGCAGGAATTAAACTTGCGAGAGGGATGTTGGTCGGTGCTATTTAGAGGGAAGCCCATGAGTGAGGTATCATTTTGTAATTTTTAAGTATTAATTGTGGTTTTCTTTGGAGATACATGTTGGAAAACATAACGATTACCATACCACAGTAGGGCTCCTTAACCATTATTCTATTACAGCTTTATAATAGCAGATTGTCACCCAACAAGGAGGAATACTAGCAGCATCAACAAATTCTACATCAAGAAGGAGGAACAGTACCTAACCACAACAAAGAACATAACTAACCATCATCCACTGCATGGCATATTACATTAAGCTCATCAAATCAACAAATTCTACATCAAGAAGAAGGAATAGTAACCACAACAAAGAACATAACTAACCATCATCCACTGCATGGCATATTATATGAAGCTCATCAATTAAATCAATATCAGCATTTTTCTCATTGCTCCAGTAATGGATTTTTATACAAAACCATAAACTAATTTAATATAATTTAAAATTTAAGCTTTAAATTCAAATTCAATTCAATTCAATTGAAATTAACTTTAAAGTTTTGATATGGTAACATTGATTAACTAGAATCAATCATGTATGCACACACACAGATAACTGCTCCCCACTTCGGTTGTTAGCAACTAAACCGGTTTATACGAGTAAAGTATTTGCTTTTGAAGAGAAATTAAACATCTACGACGAAGAAATAGAGAACCAAGTATTGCATAACTTTCCAACTTTAACCCTTAAGCACTGTTATAGGTCTATCAGACTCCCTCCCAAAAAAGAAACGATTGCTGTCTGGCTCTAGTGTGTGCAAAAGTGTCGAACGCCACAGTAGCTTTAAGTTACTCATTGAGCCACAGGCACTTACAAGAAGAGGACGTTTCGCGCGAGTTACGTCCAGGCCAGCGGTGTTGTGAACCACAACAACAATAAGAGCAACATTGTAAGCGGACCACACGCTCGAATTACCCACACGCGCATTCACTTAAAAAACCGATTGTTCAAAAAGCACCCGTGCGCTGTTTTAAACCCTTTAGAATTTCATGTCACATTTTATGCGCACATTCAGCTATTACTTTCAAGATATCCGATTTCAATTTCCGTTGATAATTCAAGCACATGCGCTTCTCACTAGCGCATGTGATGAATCAACATTTTTGCAACATTGTGGACTTTGAGCGTGTGGGCCGCGGTGCGAAGGAAACTGGCCGCCAAAAAGAAGTTTGGTAGCCAGTTCTCGTCGTGCAGCCGGTTTATTAAGTTTAAATGGAATATTTCAATCGTGATTAAGTAATATATCTCAGAAATACATTGTGTTTATAGTTTTGTTTTACTTAATGCTTAATTTAGTGTTAAGTTTCGCATAAAGATTGTTAAGTTTCGCATAAAGTTTGTTAAGTTTCGCTTAAAGTTGTATTCTCTTAAATATTAAAACGTGCTAGATTCTTTTTCTTTTATACAAAATTATACATTTTATTTTTCTTTATCAGCATAATTAAATTAAATCAATAATATTTCTCGCGCGCTTTAAGGTACAGTATAACCCGTATATATGCAACCCTAATAAACGCAATGAACTCGCAAACGCACGCAGTGTGATATCCTGAATCCGTCCCATATTCAATATGTCCATTTATAACCGCTTAAAAGCAACCCGTATATGTGCAATACCCGTCTAATTGCAATGAGATTTTTCTCAAAAACTAATTTTTTTCTTTAAATATTGCCCACTTAAATGCAATCATATAATGAAGATTTCTCGTGTTACCAGCCGAACCAGAAACATTTCGGTGCGTACGCGTTTAGTGACAGACTACAAGAGCAAAGGCATGATGAAAAATCTACGTAGCATCATAAACGCTAACAGGCTGGCAATAAAACAGCGTTCACTATGATTGGTGTAGCAGTCGCTACTTGTATATACCTTTTTCGTTGTAATAAGTTTTATTCAAGTATCCATTCAGTTTCTGTTCTAATAATTTTAAGTACAGTGTTTTTGGTTACGTCACAATTTGGATTCTCACTACTACTATGAAATACACTTGGGGAATTTGGATTGTCATATCACGTATGTATACACTGTACACAGAATCAATTTTAAAAACATAGCCACACAAATATTGTGATATTAAAAATTATTTTGAATATTTGTAAGAGTATTAGTTAGGAGCTTATTCAAAAAGGAAGCCTCCTATAATAAGTTAATAAAAACCGTTATGTAATTATTTAACGTGACATAATAAAAAAATATAAAATTTTAAACTATTAAATAAATAATAAATAAATATTAAATAAAAGCATAACATAAAATAAAAATATGTGAAGTAATAGTTTTTATTGGCAATATGTATATCCCTTATATGGGTGTTTCTCACCAAAGTGGTAAAATCGCTGTCCTTGGCAAATATTACGGAAACTATGGCGAGAAATATTTATATTTCTGCAAATTTGAATTTATAACTATCTAAACTATAGTATACAATATAGAAAATATCTCACTTAAAAACCTATATGGTTTCAATAACGTATTTTTTAGGTCTAAAAACAGTCCCCTAGCCGGTCCCCAAACCAAAATATTTTCTATTGAGTTCATTAATTGAACTAATCTTTTAAAAACAATTAACTTATATAACACAATTTAATCAATAAGAAATGATATGCTATTAGACTCTAATATCAATTTATTTAAACTATTTTTTGATTAGTTTAATTTAACCTAAAGTTGGTCCCCGAATTTCATGAACAGTCCCCTGCCAAAGTTTCGAGTTACGCATCAGGCCATCTACAGTAAAGACAGACTTGTTAATGGGCGTAACGAAACGTGAACGACATGAAGTTAGCTCTGTTACCACCAAAAGTAGCTATACCTCATTTTGTTTAGTGTTACAAGAGTTAGAGGGGCACATGCGCGCATCGGTACGCAACATTAGACAGTCCCCTAGTAAGTGTTATTTTTCTTTTTTTAAAGTGTTCCAGTTTTCTCTATTGTGCATCGTTTTAAATAAGATGTCTTATATTGTTTCTATAAAACAAAATAAAGTCATAATGAAGGAATTTTATGGTACCGTAACAATTACACAAATTAAACAGTCCCCTGCCAACAGTCCCCGGTCAACAGTCCCCCGCCACATACAGAAACAGGAGACTGTTTCATTTATTAGGGCACTATTATTGTACTTTTGCCTTTGTTTTAGGTCGATAACCATCTTTTAATCATGGCGCGAGAAAGAAGAAAGTGTCTAAGGAAGAAATAAAAGTTCACAAGTTTACTTGAAACCACACAGAGAACTTGGAACTACCAAAGAAGACTGTTTTATTTTTATATATATGCGTCATGAGGAATGTTTTTAAAGTATATATACTACTAATAAATGCTCATTTCACTTATATATACAGTCCTTTGACATATGCAACAGTCCTCTGACATATGAATTTTTTAAATTTACTCAATAAGTCCTAAAATAAAACAAATATATTCGGGTCCCTTACTGTTTATTATTCACCAGATAGATATCTATTTAATTGTATATTTTTTTTTTCATATTCACTTAAAAAAGTTACTGGGACAGATTTCTTGCAAAAATTTACCAGTTTACAGAGAAACACCCATATATTGCTATGAAATGAGGGAAGACGGCAAAAATTAGTCCGACCCCATTTCATGTTGGTGACCCCGACATTGGAAGAACAAAGAAATTTTTCAAAAAAGAAAAAAGAAGAATCAAAAATTTTTATGAAAGAAAATTTTATCAAGAAAGAAGTTATGAAGAAAATTTAAAAATTTTACGAAGAAAGGAAGAAAAATCAAGAAAGAAATCCATTGGATGAAAAATTTAAAGAAGAGGTTCATTTTTATTGAGGAGATCAAGTATTTATTTTAATTAAATATTTTTCTTCAATTTTAAAATTTAAATTGTACAGAATTTCTTACACAAAAGAAAAGAACATTACACTTACATAATGTAGTAGTGGTGACAATTCAATTTATTTCCTTTTGCAAATATTTTTCCTCAATCTTTTTTTCAGGAAGTGAGAACTTGAATAAAATTTTCGGGAATTTATTTAAGTTTGAGTGTTAATCGACTCTTCTCGCGAACGTCCACGGATGTTATTTTAAAGTATCGCGAAGTTTTTAAGTAAAGTCGAAATTTTATTGAACTTCTTTTTACGTGAGTTTTATTTAAAAAAATTGTGATTAATATGAGTGTCCAAGGTGGTGATAGTGAGAGAATGCACGTTGATAGTGAGAATATCAGTGCATCGGCTGTTAAGCTACCAACTTTCTGGTCTCCATGCCCAGAAGCATGGTTTAATTTAACAGAAAGCCAATTTAACTCGAAAGGAATTATACTGGATGAGACTAAATTCGAACATGTGATACAAGCTCTTCCTTTAGAAATCATAATGAATATATTGGGTTTCACTCAAAACCATCGGAGAACAAATACCAAGCATTAAAAACAACATTAATTCAAAGATTTACAGAGTCTGAAGAGAAAAAGTTGGAACAATTATTATGCAATTCTGAGATGGGATATCGAAAACCATCGTAATTTTATAGATCAATGGAGATACTTGCGGGAACATCTTCGAATTTAGGAAAAGACCTAATTAGAAAACTTTGGATGCGAAAATTACCGCCTAGTATTAACATCGCATTGATCTCCTCTGGCAAACAAAACATTCAAGATATTCTAATGTTAGCAGATAAAATTTTCGAATGTTCAAGATTTCAGTATACTTCATCCATCAATGATTGTTCTTCAAATCCTTTTGTAAACCAAAAATGTATTAATATAAATAACATTGGTTATGCTAAGAAGGTTAATGATTTAAAAAATAAAATCGAAAATTTAACAGATTTAATTAAGAAACTTACATTTAATAGGAATAATGAGTTTCATCATAGGTCAAGGTCTAGAAGTAGAAGCCGTGATAGATCTAAATACAATAATAATAATAATAAACCATTTTGTTGGTTTCATTTTAAATTCGGCGACAAAGCTAAAAGATGTATTAAACCTTGCAACTATAATAATCAAAAAAACTAAATATCCCTTCAGCGTGTTTTAAAAATAATACTCCAAAAAAATCTAATAGACTTTTTATTTACGATAAAGAAAATAAACTTTTTTTTTTTTTTTTTTTTATGTGGTAAAGTCAAGCTTAGGAATTACCCTTTGTACTACTAGTTCGTCATGTCGTTCGAATCATGGCCAGTCTCTAGTAGTAAGCTTGCTTTGAAGGATAGAGGAGAAGGGATAGGTTAGGGGTCTGGAGGGTGCGTGAGTAGGTGTCTATGAACCTTGCGTTTGAACTCTGAGATGTTATATGAGTTCGGAAACACTGACTGCGGGAGAGAGTTCCACAATCGAGTTGTTCTACTTATAAACGAACTACTAAAACGTAATGTGCGCGAAGGGGAGGGCTGAAGGGTGAAGGGGTGAGCCGAGTTGGCTAGTCTTGTGTTGCGGGAAAAAGATTGCCGTGGAGGCAGGAGGTTTCTAATTTCAGTGGAACACTCGCTATGGTAATAGCGGTAAAATTTGCTAAGTGCTGCAACATTCCTACGGTGGCTTAAAGAGTCGATGGAGGAGCAAAGGGTGCTATCGCCAATGAGTTTGATGGCGCGATTTTGCACCTTGTCCAGCCAAGCCAAGGTGGTTTTTGGGGCGCCCGCCCAAATATACGAATTGTATTCAAGGCGGGGCCGAATGTAGGACTTGTATATTGTTGCAGTTGGCTGGAGGAGGAACTTGCATCTCTTGAGGAATCCCAGGCATTGGAAAGCTTGTTTGGCGATTTGGAATATGTGATTATTCCATCGCAGATCTGATGATAAGGTTACGCCTAGGATGTTAAGAGATGGGTCAGCCATTACATTCTTTTTGTCCACTGAGATAGGGGGACGGGTGGTGCAGGTTTTTGTAGAGATAAGACAGTACTTTGTCTTGGTTGCGTTGAATTTGACACGATTCTTGCGGCCCCAAGCAAGAATGAGTTCAATGTCCTCGTTAATAGAATTGGACATGAGTTCACGGTCGACGGGACAAGGTCTGGCACGTGCTTGTCTTGTATTATCAAAGGTGTGGGAGTAACGCAGAGTACCGTCATCGGCGAAACTGTGAAGTGGGTTGGAGGGGATTGAGAGCAGATCATTAATAAATATGAGAAAGAGGGTAGGTGAGAGAATAGAGCCTTGGGGGACGCCGGCCGAGATGGAATGAGGTTTGGATTCGACGCCATCCAATACTACCTTGATTGAACGGCTAGAAAGAAAGCTCTCAATCCAGTTCTTTAGAACTGAGTCGATACCAATAGCTTGGAGTTTAGACAACAGAGCGGGATGCCATACTCTGTCGAAAGCCTTGGAAATATCTAGAGCAACAAGACCAGACTCACCGAAGCGATGGATGTTTTGGTTGAGGGCCTCAGTCAGACACACAAGAAGGTCGCCAGTAGATCTTTTCGGTCTAAAGCCGTACTGCCTGTCGTGTAAAATTTGGTTGGATTCCAGATATTTCATCAGCCTTCTGTTGATTATTGTCTCCATGATTTTGGAGAGAACAGGAGTAATTGCTATTGGGCGGTAGTTTAAAGGGTCGCCGGCTTCACCTTTTTTGGGAATGGGCTGAACATGAGCGAGTTTCCAAGAGTTTGGATAAACTCCGGAGAAGTAGGACAGGGCGAAAAGTTTGCGCAGAGGTTTAGCCAAGGTGAGGCACATTTATTGAGTACCATAGGGGGGATATTGTCGGGGCCAGTGGATTTATTGACGTCGAGCACTTTGAGACCTTTGTACACCTCGCGAGTCCTGAAGAAAATTCTGTCCATTGAATGGGCGTTGCGTTCGAGAACCGGGGGTAGCGTATCAGTTTCGGGTAAGGAAGAATTAGAGGCGAACAGAGATGCCAATAAGTCGGCCTTGGATTTGCTTTCTGCAGTCACCTTTCCTCCATAAATAAATGGAGGGGTTGTGGAAGACGTAAAATTCTTCTTGATGGAAGTTACCAAGGACCAGAAGTTTTTGCTGCCTACGCGTGTGTTGAGGATCTTGTTCCTCAACTTGTCGTCGAATGACGCTTTGACCTTCCTGATGATGGAGTTACAGGAGTTCCTTGATTTCATATACTCACGCCGAAGTGACTCGTTTGGGGAACGTTTGTACGCTCTATAGGCGGCTTCTTTAGCGTTAATTGCGTTCATACATTCACCATTGAACCATCTATTTGGCCTAGGCTTTATAGATTTAGTGGAATGAGGAATGAACAAACACATTCCTGCTCGTATTATTTTTGTAATACAGAGCGCAGCATAGTTCGCACTGGTTCCTCGGAAACACAAGTTCCAGTCGGTTGCTTGGAAAAAGCGAATAAGTCCCAACCAGTTGGCTTTCCCATAGTGCCAGACAGTTCTTTTGGGGACTGTGCTGGTTGGGGTGGAGGATGGATATGGGAAATTAGCCCTGACTAGTTTGTGGTCTGAGTTGCCAAGGGGTGAGCTAACTTCGACGGAGTATCGAAATGGATGTGTGGTAAGGAATAGGTCAAGCAGATGAGCTCCTTGACCTTCAACATCCGGAACTCGTGTCGGACACTTCACGATTTGGTGCAAATTGTTTATATCTGCAAAGAGCTCGGCGTCTTTGCCAGAAACACTGGTGCCATTAGAGTAATTCAGCCAATTGGTATTATGAACGTTAAAATCACCCGCAACAATGATTTCACTCTCCGGATGGGAAAGTAAAAATCCGGAGATTCGTTCGGATATAGCGTCGAAGGCTAACGTTGAGGCATCATTACTTATATTAGGACTTCTGTAAAGAAAACAGAAGAATATGACGTGGCTACGAAGAATTATTTTAGCCCATATGTAATTGAATTCAGAAGATGTACTATTGTACACCTTCTGGAGAGCCACGTCATTCCTAACATACATGGCGACACCCCTATGGTCGGAGAAATTGTGCATTAAGCTATACCCAGTCACCTGAAATCGATCGAGATCAGTATCAGTGACTTGAGTTTCGCTTAGTGCGAGAATGGCCGGGGCGTGGATGTGTAGGTGGCACATCACATGTGAGAAGTTCGCAAGGAGACCCCTGATATTGCAAAAAACAATAGAAAAGTCTCTGTTTTTGTTTTGGGGCATCTCCTGCGCAAGGTCCATGACCTCATTTGTAGCTGGCTCCACCGGCGAAGCAACCATCGGGGCTAACGGGAGCAATCCTGTTGCAGTGTTATGCCTGCTAAAACAAGACGGCTCCCATCAGCTGGCCGACAAGTGCTGCAACGCCGGCGATGTCTAGCACTGGGTGCGGGGAGAGTTGGAGAACGGGAAAAACTTACTGTCGTCCGTCAGTTTTTGTTGATGGTCCGGTGTTGGTAATGTTCCCTTGACTTGATATTGACCACTTTGACTTTTTTAACTGCACTTCGCACACTTCACTTAATTTGGAAATAGGAGCTTTTATTTATTAATGATTTGATTAGTGATTTAATTTAGTTGGCTTTCACTGCACTGCTTCTTAGTTTTGTTTGATTTGGGATTAGTCTTCTTTTTTTTAATGTGAAGGAAGAGAACTGGCTGTTTTAAATGACTTTATTTGGCTATTGGGTGCGAATTAAGAGGACCGACGGAAACGTCCGCACTACACGCCGGCCCAGTCCAGACTCCAACTTAAATTTTTAATTGATACAGGAGCTGAATTATCAGTAATACCAAATTCATATTGTGGAAAATGTAAGAGAAATCCAAATTTAATTCTTACGGCAGCTAACGGATCAATAATCCATACTTACGGAACAAAACTTCTTAAGATAGACTTTGGATTAAGACGAGATTTAACTTTTCCGTTCATTATAGCAAGCGTCGACAAACCTATTATTGGCGCAGATTTTCTTTCAGGATTCAATTTGCTGGTTGATCTTAAAAATAAGAGAATAATAGATGGTAACACCGAGTTAATAGTTAATGGAATCATGATTAAAACAGATTCTCCTTCACCCAGGCATTGTACCTTTGATAGTGGATATGGTAATGTTTTATCTAGATTTCCCTCACTAACTCAACCTCCACGCTATGATTTACCTGTACGACATAATATAGTGCATACTATTACCACTAAAGGTCAATTACCATTTTCAAGACCTAGAAGACTCGACATTAATAAATTTAAAATCGATAAATTAGAATTCGAGCACATGGTAAAATTAGGCTTAAGCAGAACATCTTCATCATCAGTCTCATCAGCGCTACACATGGTTCCAAAGAAAGATTCCACTGATTGGCGACCATGCGGAGATTACCGGAGACTAAACTCAATAACAATTCCAGACAGATACCCGATTCCTCACATTCAAAATTTTACGTTAAATTTGAATGGTTGTACCATATTTTCGAAGATCGATTTAGTGAGAGCTTATCATCACATACCTATGGCAGAGGAAGATATCTATAAGACAGCGATAACTACACCTTTCGGTTTATTCGAATTTACTCGAATGCCCTTTGGACTTAGAAATGCTGCTCAAACTTTCCAACGATTTATGGATAGAGTTTTAACTGGTTTGGAATTCGTTTTTGTCTACATTGATGATATATTGGTTGCAAGTAAAAATAAGGAGGAACACAAGAAACACTTAGAGCAGGTGTTCGGCCGTTTAGAAGAATACGGAATAAATATTAACCCAGGGAAATGTCTTTTTGGTGTACATGAAATTGAATTTTTAAGTCACAAAATTACGAGGGACGGGATTCTTCCTTCTGAAAATAGAATTAAATTCATCCAGGATTTCCCTTCACCTACTTCCATTAAGCAGATTCAACAATTCATAGGAATGGTAAATTACTTTCACAGATTCATTCCACGATTAGCAGAGTTGTTAAGCCCCATTCATATACATTTAGTTAGAACGGAAGAATGCGAAGAGGCGTTCGTCAAAGTGAAAAAGGCTTTTATTTCGGCAACGTTATTAGTGCATCCAGCGGCGAATCCTACTTTGAAGTTGACGGTTGATGCATCAAACATTGCGATTGGAGCAATGTTGGAACAAATTAACAACAATGAAAGCGAACCTTTAGCGTTTTATTCCAGAAAATTAAACAATGCAGAAACTAAGTATTCTACATTTGATAGAGAGCTTTTGGCAATGTACTCAAGTATTAAACACTTTAGACATTTTTTGGAAGGTCGTGAATTTACAGTATTCACGGATCACAAACCTTTAACATCCGCAATTTGGACCAAAGCGGAGAGAAGTCCAAGACAAGCAAGACAATTAGACTATGTTACCCAATTCACCTCCGATATAAGATACATCAAGGGAGAATCAAATGTAGTAGCTGATACTTTATCACGGGTAACCGTAGAAAATAGCAATTGTGACGCGGTTAGCGAAAAACAAATAGATTTAAGCATTATCGCAGAAGCACAAAAGGACGATACAGAGTTAAAACAGTTGATTGAAAACCCAAATAAAAGTTCGAAATTCATTTTAGTGGAAACAGATGTACCTTTCTTAGAAAGTAAAATCTGGTTAGAGTGTTCCACTAGTAGAGATCGTCCATTCGTACCAGAGATAGTACGAAGAAGCATATTTGACAAAATCCATAACTTATCACATCCAGGAATACGAGGTACAAGGAAATTAATTACAAGAAGATATTTTTGGCCTAGGATGAATACTGATATTAATTTATGGGCGAAGTCATGTATAACGTGTCAAAAAGCGAAAATTCACAGACATACAAAATCTCCGATACAAAAATTCCAGATACCTATGGGAAGGTTTGAACACATCCATGTAGATTTGGTAGGCCCATTGCATCCGGTGGAAGGATTCGTATACTTGTTAACCGTAGTGGATCGATTCACCAGGTGGCCGGAAGTATACCCACTAAAGAGTATTACAGCCAGCATAGTAGTCAAGACATTGTATGAGCAATATTTTCCGAGATTTGGGATTCCATTGACAGTTACTACGGACCAAGGAGGTCAATTTGAAGGAAAACTTTTTGAGGAATTTTCAAAATTATTAGGAACCCATAGGATTCGAACAACAGCGTATCACCCACAATCAAACGGAATGGTGGAGAGGCTACACAAACAGTTAAAAGCATCTCTTAGAGCTAAGATGTCTAATCCGAATTGGTTGTTGCACATACCAGCTATATTACTAGGTTTAAGAACAACGGTTAAGGAGGATCTTAATTGTAGTCCGGCTGAATTAGTTTATGGTCAAACACTACGTATCCCGGGAGAATTCTTTGTGAGGGACCCACATCAAGTATCAGATCCAACAGACCTAGTAGAACAATTACGAGATCACATGAGGAACATCGTTCCAACAGATTCTCGGGATCAAAGAAGAAATTTCTATATTCCAAAAGACTTAGAAGATTGCGAATTCGTTTTTTTGAGGACAGATAGAGGTAGGGGATCCTTGCAGGATCCTTATAAAGGTCCTTTTAAAGTTATTAAGAGAAATAAAAAAGTTTTCACGATTGACGTCAACGGAAAAATAATGGTAGTATCAATTGATAGATTAAAACCCGCCTTTATTGAAAAAAAGGAAGACACTGAAAAACCAGTAACTAGAAGTTCAAAGAAAAAAGTTTCATTTCGGTTATAAAATTAATTTTTTTTTTTTTTCGTTTTATTTGAGTAATTAAATATTAAAATAAAGTATGATAGTACATTCATGGACGCTCGCGCTGAAGGGGGAGTTATGTAGCAGTCGCTACTTGTATATACGTTCTTCGTTGTAATAAGTTTTATTCAAGTATCCATTCAGTTTCTATTCTAATAATTTTAAGTACTGTGTTTTTGGTTACGTCACAATTTGGATTCTACATTGTCTAACCCGGACATAGGCGTAGTGAAATTTGTTCAGGTTTTGCGAAGGGTCTGCTTCAAACATTTAGCCAAGTGAAGCGTTCTCACCGAGATGGTTGCTGAGAAACGATATCCCTCCCGGTTTTTGAATAAATATAACACAGCCACTGTCCGGGTTAGAAACAAATACGTAAAGAATGCTAGGCATTAGTGTTGCCAAAATGCTTCCCCGTGTTTAATAAATTGCACTTCCTCGTCTTCTATATTCAAAGGGACCAACACTTTCCCGGATTCTTGGCTTTGACGTTTCTTCCAATTTCCTGTTGCGCTCATATGATTGGAATTCATGACAAAAAAAATGAAAATAAGTTCCTGCACTGCCCGCTAGGTTTGCTGAGATTTCTGTAAAAGCTTATATTAACGTCCATAGTGTGCCGTTGTACAGAAAGCTTTGTAATACCCGTGAAGTTGGCGCTTCTCATGCCTTGTAATCCCAATTATATAAGTTAACACCACGAGCCAGCAAAATCAGCATTTTAAGTAAACCAACAATAATTCGACCATCCACGAGCCAGCAAAATCATCATATTAAGTAAACCAACAATAATGCGACCATCCACGAGCCAGCAAAATCATCATATTAAGTAAACCGACAATAAATCGATCATCCAACAGTAATATCGGAATGCTGACACCGCATCTAGGGAATGCACGCGCCGTTTCCAAAGTAGGCTAGAATTTAAGCCAGAAGAATAAATTATAATATTCTTAGTGTCAGTTGTAACTCAAACCTCAAAGAATACAGTTGTTAAATAAAAAATAAATTTAAATTAAATTTTGTTTTTTTTATACAAAAGAAATAAAAATTTATTAACTTATATACGCCATAATAAGAATTCTCTAATGTTAATTGAAGCTAGGGAAAATCATTTTCTCAAATTCATTTATATAATACAAAAAAATCATCAACTTGCAATAATAACTGATATTCTTGTCATTACTTTCAAAGCTATAAATGCAAGCTTTCCGTGTAGGCAATGCCGTTGCTTTCCAATCAAGCGGTAAACAACTTCATTTACTGTTGTCTAACAAAAAGTAAAACCATAAATTGTTTGTGCAATTGCAGAAGTAGAATGTCTGAGACAAGTGAGGACGTTATAACCTTTGAATAGAGAAGAAAAGGAACCGAAAATTGCGTACATGTATACGCATTCGAGGGAAGCAGTTGAGCTCGACACTTTCTCCCTCTAAAAGAAAAGGAACAACCGTATGTTCATATTTGTCAAGCAGCCGATGTCATTGACAGTTCTGTTCCCGCTTGATAAAGGTGTGAAAATTTTTCATAAAAATTAAATTTGTGAATCAAAGTAATATTTTTTTACAAAGTGATAATTCTGTGTGTAATAAAAATTATAGTGGATAAAATGAAGCGCGCTGTAAAAGGCTGTTCGGAGAAGAAAACGCCTTGGAAGGCAACTGAGAACATTCGCTATCATAAGTAAGTATTTTTTCTTAATTCATGAATATCAAGTGTAGAATAAATCTTTCCAGTTGAAAAAATAAAGTGTATTGTTGAATATTCAGTTGTTTTTTTTAGAAGTTCGAGTACATTTAACGCGAATAAAACAAATCAAAAGCGCAGTGTGTCTCCATAATTTTAAATGTAAACAAATTTGATCGCAACAACAAAATACATTGTCTAACCCGGACATAGGCGTAGCGAAATTCGAAATTTTTGGTTTAATTCTAATGTTTGTTATTTTTATTTTTCTATTTTATGCAAATTTAATGTTTTTTCAGATTTCCGACTAATTCTGAAATGAGGAAGAAATGGCTCCATGCAATCGGAAGGGCTGATTTGGTTGTAACACAGAATGATTGTGTTTGCTCCAAACATTTTCAACCAAGTGTTTTCATCTGGATCGTTGCTGAGAAATTGTGAATTTAGGCATTTGTCGACCCTCTTCGTCACCTGTAGCATCGCCTCTACACATGGCTCCCAAAAGGCAAGCTAACGATTGGAGACCATGTGGGGACTACAGACAGTTAAATGCAGCAACGATATTCGACAAATACCCATTACCCAACATTCAGGACTTCACTCTTAATCTTTATGGTTCCCAAATATTTTCCAAGATTGATCTCGTGCGCGCATACCACCAAATTCCGGTGGCTCCCGAAGACATACACAAAACAGCCATAACCACTCCATTTGGCTTATATGAATTTTTGCGCATGCCTTTCGGTGTCAAAAATGGAGCGCAAACGTTTCAACGTTTTATTAATCGAGTATTAGACGACTTGGAATTCATATTTGTATACGTGGACGACATCCTAATTTTCAGCAAAACACCCGACCAACACAAAGAACACTTACGTCAACTTTTCGCGCGATTGCAGAAATATGACATAAAGATCAATCCCGAAAAATGTATATTCGGAGTTAAAGAGGTCAATTTTCTCGGACATGAGATCTCCGCCAAAGGTATCAAACCATCAAAAGAACGCGTAGAAACCATCGCAAATTTTCCTTCCCCATCTTCATCCAAAAGTTTACAACGTTTTCTTGGCATGGTAAACTTTTACCACAGATTTCTGCCTAACGTCGCAGAAGATGCCGCACCCTTATATGATTTGGTGAAAGCTACCAAACGTACAAAGACGTCAAAACCTGAATGGAACTGGTCCGAAGATCACCAATCGCATTTCGACAACATTAAAAAAAAATCTATAGCAAAACGTACTTCTCGTACACCCGGACCCAAGCTCAACCATCGCAAAATGGGTAGACGCATCCAATGACGCCATAGGAGCAGTGCTTCAACAACTTTCCGACAACGAATGGCAACCATTACATTTTTTCTCCAAAAGGTTGCAATCAAATGAGAGGAAATACTCTACCTTCGATAGGGAGTTGTTAGCCGCTTACCAAGCAGTCAAGAAGTTCCGATATTATGTAGAAACAAAAGATTTCACAATATACACAGACCACAAACCCCTTACGAGAGCCCTGTTTTCCAAAACCGAAAAGTCTCCCAGACAAATGAACCAACTTAACTACATAGCTCAATTCACTAATGATATCAGACATATCCCAGGTTCGCGCAACATTGTCTCAGACACACTTTCACGAGATCATGTTAATTCCATCGAGCACGTTACCAAGTTCGACCTCAAAATTCTAGCCGAGGAACAAAACAAAGATTAGGAACTCAAAACATTAATTTGCGAAGATTCCAAGCTCCCGTCCACTTCAATTAATATTCAAAAAGTATTCATCCCGATAGAGGAGTTAGAAATCTGGTGTGAGACATCTACACGAGTTAATAGGCCTTACATACCAGAAACGTTACGCCGAACAATTTTCGACTGTTTGCACAATATATTACACCCTGGCATAAGAACGTCTAGAAATCTCATAACTTCAAAATATTTCTGGCCCAAAATGAATATCGATATTAACTCTTGGGCAAAGTCTTGTATTGCTTGTCAGAAGTCCAAAGTAACAAGACACACACACACTCCCCATATGAAAACATAGAAGTTCCGTCAGGACGATTCGAACACGTCCACATGGACATCGTTGGCCCACTCACCTCTTCAGCAGGATATTCCTACCTCTTAACAATAAAAGACCGTTTTACTCATTGGCCAGAAGCCTTACACTCCGCGACATAATGATAGACGTGTTCCGGCGCCACTGAAAATAAAACCAAGGAATAAGGCACATCAAATAAAAACACAAAATTCACTATTTTCTTCATTTTTTATTCGTAAAATCAAAAAAAAACCTGCAAAAAAACCCTAAAAATAAAGATATGAAAAAGGTAAAAGCAACAAATAAAACACAAATTACTCTTGGTTTTTCTCCAACTATTTATTGTAAAAATCACAAAAACCCACGTACAAAGACATCACTACACAAAGTAAAACACAAAAAATTCATACCAGGAAGGAAACAGATCAATAAAAAAGTAAATACAAAAGGATACGTACCTTTTATTAACAAATCGACAAATCCGTCCATGAAAATGCCGAAATGCCGTCGGCAAATCGACAGTCTATAAGCAAACAAAGATTAATAAAAAATACACAACAGATTCCAAAAAAATTCTTACCTGTCAACCCTGAAGAGATGAACCCAAAACTCCGCCTCGATCATTCCCCACCGAATCGTTAAAAAACCTAAAAATATAACTAAAAATTAATATATAGCTTCAAAAACAAGGATAAAAAATACTTACCAGAAAACTCCATTTGACAGCCGTAAGATAAACAAGAACAGCTGATCAGACATCTAGTACATAACCCGAAATTATGTACTTCGAGAACGAAGCCCCCTGCCAAAGGATAGCCGCAACTATTGTTTGAGTAGAAATAAATACCGACGCACAGACGGCGTTAAATCAGATTGCTTTTAATCTTTCTAGAGTCTTGAACTAGAAGATAAAATCGGTATTGAGATTTTAACAATAAAGCAATTTCAAAAAGAATCTGCTCAAGTATCGAACTTAGCATTCTGAAAAGACAGAATTGAGGTCTTTTCCTAGTAAAGCCCGAATTAAAGACAGTCTTGAAGTCTTTACTGCAGCAGTAACTTAATCATCAAAGTTGATTTCAGCAGTTACTCTAACCAACCACAGAGGGACGAATTTGCGAAGAAACAAGGCAAAGCAGTCCAACAAGCACCCACCAGGGCAGCAAGCAGAAACCAGGGCAGCAAGCAGCACCCAGGCAGCAAGCAGCAAGCAAATCCCAAGCGATTCACAAGAAACGAGACCGGAGTGCAGCACCACAAAGGTTATTACTGGCTGTTCTAATTGCAGAACACATCAGTCGAAACATCAATCATCACGCTGACAGATAGGTGGCGTTATTCATTTAAGTTACCAGAGCAAGCAATATTTTGGTAATTTTTATTTACAAAACAAATACGAAATTTCAAGTAATAAATAACAAATTAAAGATTGAATTGAATTATTTTGGCAATTTGTTGAATTTTTATTGAAGTTATATTTGAGAAAATCTAAGAATTAATTGCGAATAAATAGTAATTTTGATTAGTGGAAAAGGTTATTTTTTTATTGAATCACACCCTTCCGGCACCTTTTTTATGAGTCAGAAATTAAATTGCTAATTCTGAACATTGGTCCTTCGAGCCGGATAGTGATTCAATAAGATAACTCAAGCCGCAATTCAGAAACATGGAAGAATTACTCGATCATCAAAAACGACTTCGAGAACGCATCGAGAAGGCATATCGCAACTTTTCCAAGGATGGACCAAGTAGAAAAACGGAAACATACTTCCAAAAGAAACTCGACGGTCTGGATGACGACTGGAAAAAGTTCCGCGATAACGAAGAGAAAATAATGAGCAAGACGCTAAGTGAAGCCGAACACAAGCATCCATACTTCAAGGACGATTGGTACGCAGAAGTGGAAGAAACTTACATAAACACCTATTCCGCAATCAACGAAGAATACCTCAAGATCCGTCCAGCCGCAGACCCAAGAGCCGAGCAGTCATCAACAGATCTAAATAATAGTCAAATTGCTCACCATAACAACGAGGTAAAACTTCCACGAATCTCAATACCCACATTCGCAGGCGACTATGCATCATGGCCATCGTTCTTGGACTTATTCACCAGCCTCATACACAACAAAACATCATTATCAGGTGCTCAAAACTCCAATATCTAAAGGCTCATTTATCTGGGGAAGCATTGAGACTACTCAGCAATACATTAGTAAGCGATGCCAACTATGAACCTGCATGGAATCTACTCGTTGATACTTACGACAATAAGCGAGCATTATTAAAGACACAGCTCGACATTCTACTCAGCCAACCGAAGTTAAGTCGAGAGTCAGCACAAGGCATCAAGGAGCTGAAGACAAGGACCCACGAATGTCTCACAGCTATTGAGAATCTGAAAATCTCAACAGAGAATTGGGACCCTATTCTCATCCATTTGCTTGTACAGAAACTACCGACCGAAACTCACGAGCTGTGGGAGCAATCCCAGAGTACTAAGTCAAGGCAAACCATTCCGACATGGCCACAACTGCGTACTTTCCTCGAAACGAGATTCAGGACGTTAGAAGCTGTCAACAACCCATCAAACAGCAAGCATGAACATCACGAGAGTAAATCCAGGGATCATCCAAGAAGAAAAACTCAAACCTTCCACGTAGCTAATCACAGCACATGCATCCTGTGCAAGGGCACACATGTTATGAGGAAATGCCCCAAATATGTACAATTGAGCATCGATGAGAGATACAAGGAAGTCAAAGCAAAGGATCTATGCATCAATTGTCTGGGAACCGGCCATCGCTCATCACAGTGTCCCAGCAAAGGTAGATGCTTCCAATGCGGAAAAACGCATCATACGACCCTGCATAGACCACCGTCAACAGAACGAACCAGCGACAGCATCGTTCCGTCAACAAGCTCGAATAATGAGCTGCCAACGAATCAAACACAAGTATGCCTTTTTCAGACTCCATCCTATGATTGCCAACAAGTATTATTAGCTACAGCTTTAGTAACAGTGATATCTCCAACCGGACGACAGCAAGTCTGCAGAGTACTCATCGATCCTGGCTCCCAATCCTCATTCGTACGTGAATCTGTGGTTCAAAGCCTGCAACTCAAGAAGAAGCCAGTTCACACAGACTTAACAGGAATCGGTAGCTTGCCAGCTGGCAAACTAACAAGCTGGGTCGCGCTGCTACTAAAATCTCAAGATCAGCACTCAGAAAGCATCCAGGCCCAAACACTAGTGATCAACAAAATCACCAATCCACTACCACACAAAGAATTTGCCATCCAGGATTGGACTCTTGTGGAGGGACTCGAACTAGCCGATCCAACATTCCACAAGCCAGGTCACATCGACATCCTCTTGGGTGCAGACATATACCCCAAGATCCTCTTGAACGGACTAAGAAAAAGCAACAACGGCCGTACCGCAGCCCAGAACACAATATTCGGATGGATTATCACTGGAGAAATCGAATCACCAGTACAACTAACCCAATAACGTTCTTCACGCAGGTGTCTCCTGACAACGAGCTCAAAAGGTTCTGGGAGTTAGAGGAGATCCCATCAAAACCCAAGTGGACGAAGGAAGAAATACAATGCGAAAACCACTTCGCCAACAATATCACCAGATGCAATGACGGACGATATCTGGTTCGACTCCCATTTGCAGCCCAACGTCCGAACAACTATCTGTCTTGTGATACAAGGAACATTAATATCCACTCTCATGCGTTGGAGAAGTTACCGCATCGCGTAAATGGCCGACGTCGAGAAAATGTACCGTCAAATACGAGTACATCCAGACGACTCCGAGTTTCAGCGAATCATCTGGCGAGAATCACCGACCCAATCTATCCAAGACTACAGGCTACGGACCGTAACATTCGGAACAAAAAGTGCCCCATTCCTGGCGATCAGGACCATGCATCAACTTGCGAGAGACTCATCAAACACCTATCCACTCGGTTCAGACGCAGTGCTCAACGACTTCTACGTCGACGACTTGATGACCGGCGCAGACACCATAGGGGAAGCGAAGGACAAACAAAAGCAAATAATCCAGCTCCTCCGATCAGGAGGGCTAGAATTGCGGAAGTGGGCAGCAAATCATCAAGCCATGCTACAAGAAGTCCCGGAATCCGATCGAGAGGTCTCTCTACCTCTCACACTAAACGAGGAAGACTTCAAGACACTCGGATTGTTATGGAATCCATCGATGGACACATTGTCATACAAAGTCACTATGGAAGCAGCTCCAGATGGATTCACGAAAAGAAAAATGCTATCCGAGATCGCTAAATTGTTTGACCCAATTGGATGGCTCACACCGATGACAATCAACGCCAAAATTCTAATTCAAAGTCTCTGGTTAACCAAAATCGATTGGGATGAAATAGTCCCAAAGAATATTGAACAACAATGGAGAGGATTTCGAACAACCCTTCCGATAATACAAACGATACAAATTCCCCGATGGATCCAGACTCACAGCAAAGGCCAGAACATTGAACTACATGGTTTCTGCGACGCGTCCATAAAGGCCTACGCTGCAGCCGTATACATTCGAACACAGAACGAAGATGGATCCATAGATTGCCATCTAATAGCCGCTAAGAGCAAGGTAGCGCCTATAAAAACAGTCTCCTTGCCAAGATTGGAATTATGCGGAGCACACTTATTGGCCAAATTGCTGGCACAGGTTAGAGATGATATGAAATTCGAGCGATCAACAACATACGCATGGACCGACTCCACAATCGTCATCGCCTGGTGGAGAAAACATCCATCATCAGCAACGAACCCTAAAGAAAAAATACCACAATGGCGTTTCCGCCGAAAAACAAACCGGTCTTAAAAAGCCCCATCAAACACGGCCACAGAACAGCAGCTTTAACACACTTCCGCCTACGAAATAGCAAAGACCACAATCAAGCAATGAAATCATACGTAACACGTCTACCAACAATTAAAACAAAAATCGTACAGATGTCCGTTATCTACCCAACCGTTAAAGCTAGTCAGTGAAAATCTCCATTCCCAATCACCAGCATTAAAAGCAAAAGGTCATGGATCGTGTAAATAACGAGCCAAGTCAATCAAATAAAGAGTCAGCGGTGTCAAAACTAAGAACCCCATCATCCCCAAAAAAGCCGATAGTGAAACGGCCCTTTGAGGCATTGGCGTGCGGGCCCGAAATCAGGAAACGGACTCAACCTCAACCCATCCCGACGTCCAAAACAAAAAAAATCCATCGCGAAGAGAAGAAGGCCACAACCAAAAGACGAATTTCACTGGAGGAATATCGACGGCGCAAACAGCAACCACCGCCAGATCTCCAGATTAAACAGAAGCTGTGGGAGAAAATCCGCCACCTCCCGCTTCCGTGGGAGAAAATTCGGCAGGCAAAAAAATCCTACCGGACGCAGATCAAGGACGGTATCATCCGCTTCATAAAAAAAGGAAATCAAATCCTGGTCCGCCTTCAACAAAGGATGATGAGAAAAGAAGACAATAAAAATAAATAATAATACATAAGTGTTTCATTTATCAACTCCTTTACAGTCTCCGTCGAACACTTTCATTGAAGCTTAACGCTTCAAGGCGGGGAGAATGTTCCGGCGCCACTGAAAATAAAACCAAGGAATAAGGCACATCAAATAAAAACACAAAATTCACTATTTTCTTCATTTTTTATTCGTAAAATCAAAAAAAAACCTGCAAAAAAACCCTAAAAATAAAGATATGAAAAAGGTAAAAGCAACAAATAAAACACAAATTACTCTTGGTTTTTCTCCAACTATTTATTGTAAAAATCACAAAAACCCACGTACAAAGACATCACTACACAAAGTAAAACACAAAAAATTCATACCTGGAAGGAAACAGATCAATAAAAAAGTAAATACAAAAGGATACGTACTTTTTATTAACAAATCGACAAATCCGTCCATGAAAATGCCGAAATGCCGTCGGCAAATCGACAGTCTATAAGCAAACAAAGATTAATAAAAAATACACAACAGATTCCAAAAAAATTCTTACCTGTCAACCCTGAAGAGATGAACCCAAAACTCCGCCTCGATCATTCCCCACCGAATCGTTAAAAAACCTAAAAATATAACTAAAAATTAATATATAGCTTCAAAAACAAGGATAAAAAATACTTACCAGAAAACTCCATTTGACAGCCGTAAGATAAACAAGAACAGCTGATCAGACATCTAGTACATAACCCGAAATTATGTACTTCGAGAACGAAGCCCCCTGCCAAAGGATAGCCGCAACTATTGTTTGAGTAGAAATAAATACCGACGCACAGACGGCGTTAAATCAGATTGCTTTTAATCTTTCTAGAGTCTTGAACTAGAAGATAAAATCGGTATTGAGATTTTAACAATAAAGCAATTTCAAAAAGAATCTGCTCAAGTATCGAACTTAGCATTCTGAAAAGACAGAATTGAGGTCTTTTCCTAGTAAAGCCCGAATTAAAGACAGTCTTGAAGTCTTTACTGCAGCAGTAACTTAATCATCAAAGTTGATTTCAGCAGTTACTCTAACCAACCACAGAGGGACGAATTTGCGAAGAAACAAGGCAAAGCAGTCCAACAAGCAGCCACCAGGGCAGCAAGCAGAAACCAGGGCAGCAAGCAGCACCCAGGCAGCAAGCAGCAAGCAAATCCCAAGCGATTCACAAGAAACGAGACCGGAGTGCAGCACTACAAAGGTTATTACTGGCTGTTCTAATTGCAGAACACATCAGTCGAAACATCAATCATCACGCTGACAGATAGGTGGCGTTATTCATTTAAGTTACCAGAGCAAGCAATATTTTGGTAATTTTTATTTACAAAACAAATACGAAATTTCAAGTAATAAATAACAAATTAAAGATTGAATTGAATTATTTTGGCAATTTGTTGAATTTTTATTGAAGTTATATTTGAGAAAATCTAAGAATTAATTGCGAATAAATAGTAATTTTGATTAGTGGAAAAGGTTATTTTTTTATTGAATCACACCCTTCCGGCACCTTTTTTATGAGTCAGAAATTAAATTGCTAATTCTGAACAAGACGCACATGCTATTTTTTTTTCTTTTTTTTTTCAAATCGGTCCATCGGGTTTAATATTATAAAATAACTTAGACTGAGGATCTGGTAACGCATATGCAAGGTTATTAAAGGAATTTTGCTGACGTCGTAGTATTTTCCAGGAATTTTTTTTAAAAAAACAACACTTTGCTGCGACACTGTGATAGGCGCAGTTGAATTGAAGCATTGTTGAATTACGCATTAATTAATTTTTCCTTCTGGTTAATAGTGAGAACACCGAGCTTAACTGTTTTTTGTTAGTTTTTGGTAATTCTGAATAAATTTAAAGGAAGTGTATAAAGATGGGTAGAAAAAAGTGGCTCAGTGATGAGGAAAAGGGAAAGATTAGTGCGTGCCATGAAGAAGGTCGCAGCAATAGAGAAATTGGAAGGAAAATTGGTCGCAGTGAACACGACATAAGAAATTTCCTACAGAATCCTAAAAGCTATGGCACCAAAAGGTCAAAAGGCCGTCCAAGGGTCATCTCTGAGAGGGGCCGAAGAGCTATTTTACGAATCGCGTCTAATTCTACAGCTACTGCTAGAGAAATCGCAGCAAAGGCAGGTGTAAAAGCCCATGTGCGAACTGTACAACGAGTTTTGAAAGGTTGCAAGACTCTGCAACGCAAGAAGATGCAAAGAAAGCCTGTACTTACACCCAAGCATCTAACGGCCAGATTAGATTTTGCAAGAACACACATATCGTGGACCAATGAATGGAAAAACGTTGTGTTTTCCGACGAAAAAAAATTTAATTTGGATGGCCCCGACGGGTTTCGGTACTACTACCATGATCTTCGAAAGGAGGAGAAAATACTATCCAGGCGACAAATGGGCGGTGGATCCGTAATGATCTGGGCAGCAATATCATTCAATGGAAGAAGTCATATGTGTTTCATGCCTTCCAGAATGAATGCAAATGTGTATGTCGATTTGTTGGAAGAAGAAATTTCATGCTTTGACGACATCAATGAAAGCCAGTTGATTTTTCAACAAGACAACTCTCCAGTCCATACGGCTAAATTAATACAACAATGGTTTTCTTCAAAGAAAATAGCTTTGCTCAAATGGCCTTCACGTTCTCCGGACCTCAATATTATTGAGAATGTATGGGGCGTGTTATCCAGGAACGTTTACAAAGATGGCAGAACATTCCAATCAACAGATGACCTTAAACGAGCAATATCAGCTGAGTGGGAAAGACTTCCCCAGAATTATATCCAAAATTTGTACAATATGTTGCCAAATAGAATTTTTGAATTAGTAAGAGTTAATGGAAAATATACTCATTATTAATAAAGTTTTATAATTACAATTAAATCTCGTTTTTTCCTTTGCGTCTATCATAATGTCGCACTAAAATTCTAATTTTCACATTTGTTTTAAATTAACCTATAGTGTTGTATCTTTTAAGCAATTTTTTTTGTAAAATTTTAGCGGGCAGTTGTTAAAGATTCCTCTATAATTAATAAACTAAAACTCTAAAAAAAAACTATACCGAAAAACTATAAAAGTTTAAGTGCGCCTATCATTATGTCGCGGAGTGTATGTCAGCCAAAACTGTAGCGAATACATTTCTTCAAAACTGGATATCAAGATACGGCGTTCCTATGACAATTACAACTGATCAAGGATCGCAATTCGAATCCTCACTGTTTTAAGAGTTATCTCAGATATTAGGTTGTCACCGCATCCGAACCACCGCCTATCACCCACAATCGAATGGCTCTGTTGAGCATTTTCATAGGCAACTGAAAGTCGCAATTCGCGCCACAGGAGACTCACAAAATTGGTATCACCATCTACCATTGATACTTTTAGGCTTCCGCTCGTCCATAATTGAAAACTTGAATATGTCCCCAGGACAACTACTATTCGGACAACCTCTGCGACTACCAGGAGAACTCGTCGCAAACGACACTAACATAAACCGACATATCACAAATGCGTTGGCAAACCAACTACAACAAGCTATATCAAACATAAGACCTCCTCATCCCAGGAGTCAAAAGCAAAGAAACATTTTTATTCCACAAGATTTACGCAATTGCACCCACGTATTTCTGAAAGATAAAACCCATAAAGGAAGTTTAACTTGCCCTTACACTGGACCTCATCCAGTTATATGTATCTAAAACAGACAAAATAAATTAATGTTAAATTTAATGTTATAAATAAATTATATTCTCGGAATGAACTGAACAATTATAGGAAATAAAAGTATTGTGTATAATTTTACAAGAACTAAACAAGTGCGTTTTACTCATGTGTTTTTTCCCGGTAAAAGTTATTTCAAACAAATTAAACGGTACCCTTGCGCCAACCATAAAAACGGTACAACACTAAATAAAAAAAATTTTATCAATGAAGAGCATAACAGTATGCTCTTGGAATTATTGGGATTTAGTTCCGAAATTTTTGAGAGACAGTTTTTAAAAAAAAGATCTAAGCCGCTCCCTAAAGTTTATTCGCCAGTCATTAGAGCGTTTGTCTTAAATTTGAATTTTTATTCACCAAAGGTATATAATTTTGTAAGGGAGACCTTTGATTGTTGTTTGCCTCATCCACGTACTCTATGTGGATGGTACAAAAACATCAACTGCGAACCGGGTTTCACAGCCGAGGCCTTTGTTGCTCTCAGGAACGTAGTTCTTGAAGCCAAAAAGAGAGATAGCGATATAATCTGTAATTTAGTTTTCGATGAAATCGCTATTCGTAGTCAGGTCCAATGGGATGGGAAAAAATCATACGGGTTTGTTGATTTTGGTAATGGTGATCAATCAGATGTGAAAGCAACACAAATTCTAGTCTTTATGCTTGTTTGCATTAACCGAAGCTGGAAATTACCTATCGCGTACTTCCCTATCACCACTTTAACAGGGCAACAAAAAGCTAATTTAATTAAATTGTGTATTCACAATGTTTTAGAGACTGGAGTTCATTTAACAGGCCTTACTTTTGATGGTGCTTCAACCAATCTGACGGCCTGTAAGATTTTAGGTTGTGATGTAACTTCCTTGTCGCAGGAGACATTTTTTTTTTTCAAAATTAATGATGATGAACAAGATATTTTTGTCTTGCCTGATGCAGTTTATTGTTTGAAATTAATCAGAAATCTTTTTGCTGAATTATCTCCTATCTTAGATGAAGAAGACCAATAAATTGACTGGAAATTTTTAGAGAGATTACAGTCTTTACAAGAGAATGAAGGTCTTCATTTGGGGAATAAATTAAGACGAACTCATATTCATTTCGCCCGTAACAAAATAAAAGTTCGGTTAGCAGTTCAGTCTTTAAGTAAATCGGTTGCAGATTCGATAGATTTTTGCCGTGAAGAATTGAAACTGTCGGAATTCAAAAACAGCGAGGCCACAACTGAGTTCATTAGTTTGAATGTGTTTAATAGCCGTAAACTATATGGCCATCAATTTAAACAAGCACTTTGCGAAAAAAAACTTTAATTTATTGCAAAACTTTGCGGAGAAGACTTGCAATTACCTGAAAATGCTGAAATTTCCAAATGGCCAGTTTCTTGTTAATCATAAGAGAAAAACAGGTATTATCGGCTTTATAGTCCTGTTAAAAAATCTTACACCCTTGTATGAAAATTTCATTGATAGGAAAATGCTGCTGTACATTCCGACGTACAAGCTAAATCAGGACCACTTGGAATTATTTTTTTCATCCATTAGAACCCGCTTGGGATACAACAATAACCCCACAGTCAGGCAATTTCTATCTGCTTATAGACAGCTCCTTATACACTGTCAAATCAGGGAAAAGGGTATAGGAAACTGCATTCCTCTCGAGGGTATTAATATTTTAAAATGTTCACCATTGCCAGCTATCAACACCATCAATGAACTCAATAACACTAGCGAAAGATCCCTCTTGGTGGATGATATAGAGGAGAGTTCTAACTCTAGTGTTAATATACCGGAAGATACTTTTTTGCGGGATCACGACTACTTGTGCAATCCAAATATTCTCACTGAATACACTAACCATGTAGTTAAATATTTTGCGGGATATGTAGTGTTTTCAATTAACAAGTGTTTAAAATGTGCCCTTTGCTTACAAGCACTTGATGGAGTTATAGCAGAAATACTTTGATTGCATATAAGAGCTATGGTTTTCTGAAATTTCCATCAAATTCGGTAGTGCTAATTTGCGAGCAAGCCGAAAAGGAAATAAGGCTGCAGCTTACATTAAATGAGAATATTGTTAATTCAAAGATTCATCAGCAGATTCTCATAAACCTTCAAAAACGACTTCTGCGGCAAAAATTTATTTGAAGAACTTACGGAGCATTTTCTTGAGGGTAACAACCATTACAGCCTAATTAGAAAGCTGATAATTGAGAAATATATTAATGTAAGGTTTCATTTTATTGCAAAAAGTGCCAGCCGAAAGGATTCAATTAGAAATTTGTATACTCGATTAATATTATTTCAAAATATGTAAAAAATTCTGCAAATAATTTCTTCCTCTTCGATGGCTCTACAGCCTAAATCGATCCTTGGCCTCCATCAGCTTCTTCCTCTGCTCCGTAGCTTGTCTCCAGTTTCTTGTCTTGAGTAGTTTTGTTGCATCGCCTTAATATTGTGTTCCCATCTTAACCGTGGTTTACCATTGTTGGTTTGGTTTGATCCATTGTTGACCTATTTCTTCTGAATCTACCTTAGTAATCACTTAATGCGGCTTATGCATAAGGTTCCAGCCTGGCCTTAATTATATTTGTCATTATTTTATATACTGTGCTTAAAAGAGATATGTCTCTGTAGTTCCCACCGTTGAATCTATCTCCTTTCTTGTGTATAATTGCAAATAATTTACTAGTTACTTATTAATTTTTACTTTAATTAATTTATGTTTATTATAATCTTGTACGAGCTTCGGAAGAAAGACTGTTAGCCAGGTGGTTCAATGAAGTATTGGAAAATATACGGAAACTTTTTATACCAAACTGGAGAGAATTTAGAAGAGATTTAAAGAGGATGTTCTGTGGACTAAAGAAGTAAGCATTATTTACACATATTAGTATACGATATATTATATAGGTACACATTTCTAATAGGACTGCCATGACATGCTTATCAATGGTCTTTGCAGGAACGACAAATATATTTCCTTTGCTGACTATGCTGGTTATGTTTGATGAAACTTGAGTAAACATTTGCTGATGCGGATCTAGGGGGAAATGTTCTATGCTGGATCTTCAGACGTAATTCCACGCCGTATAACTTTTCAGATCACAAAAGTTTTTTTGTACCTGTATGTAAAAAGTTTCGTTCTTTGCAATGTAGTTTTACTAGATGTTGCTATTAATGTTGCTATTAATGTATTAATGTCAACGTTGGTCAAATGACAAAAGCTTGTTTGTACTTGTATGTAAATAATTTCGTTCTTAGTAATGTAGGTACTTTTATTCGATGTTGCTATTAATGTTAACTATTAATATATTAATGTTAACGTTGGTCAAATGACAAAAGCTTGTTTGCACCTGTTTGTAAATAATTTCGTCCTTAGTAATGTACTTTTCCTAGATGTTGCTATTAATGTTAACTATTAATATACTCATTTTAATCCTGTTTTTATTGAAAAACCTTGTTTGTACCTTATTTATATAAATAATTTCATTCGCAATCATGTATTTTTATTTATGCTGCCCCTCCCGTTTTTTGAACAAATATGACACAGCCACTGTCCGGGATTGACACAAATACGTAAAGAATGCTATGCATTAGTGTTGCCAAAATGCTTCCCCGTGTTTAATAAATTGCACTTCCTTGTCTTCTCTATTCAAAGGATTGGCTTTGTGTTCCTGTTTATATGTATGTGTTTTATATTTCTGTGCTTTATTCCTAAAGAAGCCAAAAGTTACCTAACCATTAATGAATGTGTCTGCCAACCGTTTTGGAGTGTTTAAATTTCACGGTTCCAATTTTAATAAAAAAAATTGTGATTGATTTTAATAGCAGAGGTAAATTTGAATTTATGCTGTTTGACCTTTCTTGTATGAACTTTTCTTTTCTTATTCCTAGAATCAATTGAACGAGCAGAGTGAAGCTTTGAGAATTAAAATTGGTAAGAGAAATTTCGTTAACTACCTATGCTAATGAGGTCGATCTTTATTAGTGTTCCTTTTCGCGTTTTTAGCTACATAATGCCTCCAAAGAGAAAGCATTCTAAATTGAATGTGAAAACCAAACTAGAAATTTTAGAAAAATTGAATGCTGGGACTACCCGTAAGGAATTGTGTAATAGTTATGGATGTGATAACTCTACACTCAGCAGAATCATTAAGAACCAGAAAGATATCAGAAAAGTGAGCATGGAAAATTGAAACCTTAACCTAGTACAACTTAGAAAAGGATTGCATGAAACCGTCGATCAAGCTGTATCCGAATGGTTTCGTCAAATGAGAACTAAAAATGCAATAATTTCTGGTCCGATGATAATGGAACAAGCGACTAAATTTGCCCAAATGATGAGTGTAGAGGGCTTTCGTCCAAGCAACGGCTGGCTTGATAGGTGGAAGAAAAAGGAAAATGTTTCTTTCCATAAAATACACGGAGAAAAGATCTGTGGCGGCAAAAGTCGACGCGATCTCCGATCCACTGATACTCCAAAAATCCATGGATCGGCATACCAAAGAGGAATTCGATACATAAGATCGCCCCCGCCGTTATCATGACAAATGAAAAATTCTCTATCGGCATCGCCGTTATCAAAGCAGTGATACCTCGACTTTTGCCGTCACCGGACACTCAGTTATTGTAAGCAAGTAAAATAAATGCTATAGTCGAATAAATGCTTTTAGTCAAGTCAAATAGTCAAATAAATGTTTTAAGAGATCCCGGCGTGTTTGCATTATTGATTAATTAGTGAGCCGGATAAGAAAGGCGCTAAAGTGGTGACCCCGACAGGTGGAAACGCGCCACCTTCCCGTGAAAATATAACCAGGAAAAGAACCAGAAAAAATATCCAGAGGATCACTCAGGTGCGAGCCGAAATACCGCTAGCAGCGACCAGCACACACACACGTGGAGACCCCCAAATAGGTGAAACCCAGTGCCCAGGTGTTGCGGGAAGAAAAACAACCCCATAGCAGTATACTGGACATCACAGGGACACGAGAGGGAAATATTTTTTCTATTAGTTAGATAAGTTAACGAGGACCACGAGGGCGGCAAATGTAAAAATCATCATCAGGACATCAAGACGAACGATGACCACGAGGGAAACACATGCATAAGTTAAGTTAAACATAAATTGTTATTCGTAGCTCCAAAAGTAGAATATAAGTTAAATTACGTTGCATTTTCCTGCACTTAAATTTTTTACCTTGTTTTAGGCCTAAATAAAGCATAAAAAGTGAAATAAAGACTCATAAAAAACATAACGGAAAAAATATTGTAACGAGCATGTGGGGACAAGCACCGAAGGAAAGACAAAGAAGAAAACCGTAAACCGTGAGTAATATTCGTAAGGTTCTTGAAACTATTATATTATTATATTAAACATAACGCTATTACGATTATTAAACATATGCGTGAAAAGAACAAAGACCAGGAATGCGGGCAGTGACTCGACATTTTTCGGCAATAGAAAATTATTAGAGGCACCGTAAGGAAGACATACATTTTATTACATTTTTCAATAAAAAATGAAATTTAAGTGAATTTTTGATATATTAAAATATAATATAATAGAGTACCTTATTTTATTTTAAATAAAAAAATGAAACGTAAGTAAGTTTCGGTAACGAGTTTATTTTATTTCATTTTGAATTCAAGAAATGAAACATAAGTAAATTTTCGCGGTGATTAGCTCCAGATGGCTTCAAAAGAAGCGATGATAGATGGTAGTAGATAATAAAGACGAACAGTAAACTCAATTGTCTGTGGATTATAAAGTGAATTCATAAAACTATTTTAAGTACGATCGCTAATTATTAATTAATTTAAAGTAAATTAATTTATATTAATTTATATTAGTATAAAATTATATTTATATTGTTCCATAAATTGCGGGACGTAGCAAAAAAGGTGATAACGTGCTGACATATGTAAGCATAGGTCGATAACGTATAGGCTTAGGTCGAGCTAGGACGGTTTTCATTGATTTGCGCCGTTGTAAACCGGCCATAACTCGCAGCTTAGGACAAAAGGATAGCATACTGAAGATTTCAAGCGTCGAAAAAAACACTTCACGGTTAATAAACGCATTTGCGGTAAATTTCTTGTTATAGATATACGATAATAAAGCAATAATTAATAATTAAGTTCTTATACTCAATCGAGAAAATGCAACTGTTTGGTTTTCCTTGGGTTAACGATGAAATGCAAAATTTAGAGAAGGGAAATATGAGTATATTTTAAGGTTTAGGCTGAAGATAATTTATATAAAAAACACAAATCGCCCTTTCCCTAAAATAAATTTGCACGAGATTATTAGTGGTTTTTATGGACTTCAATGAGTTTAAGAAATTATAAATCGTAGTAGATAAACGGGTTACGGTAATAGGTAAAATAACAGTTACAATAAAACAATAATATTTAGAGGAGCGGTAAATGTTTATATTGTAAAGCGTTAATGGTAAATAAAAAAACAAAAAGCAACAATATACCGACTCAGTATTCGCGAGTTTTTTGAAATTTTCGAGAATGGATTAATGAGTTGAAGCTTTATACGTACATATAACGGGCAAATATTGAATTTCGATGAGTTTTAAAGAATAAAGTTGCGAAGTAGCAGAAACTGAGACAGAAAATTACTGAAACATTTATGGGCCGACGATAAAAACAATTAAAGGGTTATAATTAAAACGTTTTTGTATCATCGGCACTAGGAATAAAACCTTCCTTACTATTTACGGAAAGGGTTAAAGAGAATATTGAGGGGTAGCACCGATAAAGGGGAAATACCTTAACCATATACACCTTCATTAGTGTAGTGATTTTAAAATTTTTTTCCAAGGCATATGTCATTGTTATTAGTAGTATTATCTTTCGCGAATCGTACTTAACACGTGAACGTGACCACCTTGTGAACTCCGTCAAGCTAGTGGCACGGAACAATTATTTTCCTCCTTAAAGAGAACAAGTTCGTGCCAGCTGGCACCTTCTGGAAAAGGGTACCGCGCCCATTAGAACTAAACACAATCCGAACTTCAGAAATAGATACGGATTGGAAGATGGCGAATGACGAAGGGAGAGACGCCGGAAACCCCGAGGGTACTCGAAATGAGGAAGTGTCGCGTATTTCGCTCAAAACTCCACCGTTTTGGGAAGAGTCCCCGGAAATATGGTTCGCGCAAATGGAGGCACAGTTCAGCACGTGCGGTATCTCAACTGATACAACCAAATTTAACCACGTTGTGGGTGCTATTGACGGAAGGGTCCTTCAGCAGGTCAGGGATGCAGTACTTAATCCCCCGGAATTGGACAAATACGGGAATCTAAAAAGGTGCCTATTGAAAAGGTACTCAGATTCCGACGAAGCGAAAATTTCCAAGCTTTTAAACGAGGTGGCTTTAGGGGACAAAAAACCCTCACAGCTGCTTAATGAGATGCGACACCTCGGAGGCCATAGCACCACAGACTCCTTGCTCCGATCGTTATGGATGAACAGACTACCAGTTCAAGTCCGGGCGATCCTATCAGCGAGCAAGGACAATCTAGAGGCATTAGCATCCATGGCTGACAAAATTGTTGAAGTTAGTGATTTCAGCAGTGTAGCGGAGGTGAGTAAAATATCACCAGGCTCAACTTCACAGATAGCGGCACTAGAGAAAAAGGTAGACGGACTAGCGAAAGCCATCTCATCCATGCAGATCGGAAGGTCTAGATTCCGGCAACGCCGAGACCGGTCAAGGGAACCTAGTCGAAGCAGACCACGAGATTTAATTTGCTATTACCACCGGAGATTTGGAGACAACGCAACAAAGTGTAGAAGACCATGCGGTTACAAAAAAGGAATGTCGTCGGGAAACGGGACGACCACCTAGTCAGCGAGGCGACGTTAGGTGGTGCGAAATGTAAGCGCCTCTTCATTCGCGATGAGCTCACAGGGATAAGGTTCCTAATAGACTCGGGATCAGACGTCTCGGTAGTTCCACCAGACTTAAATGATCGAAGCAATACGCATTCTAATCACCAATTGTTCGCCGCGAACGGAACCCCAATCCAGACATACGGAAACAAGCGCATCACGCTGAGCTTAGGATTTCGCAGACAGTTCGCATGGACATTCATCATCGCCCAGACAACTAGTGCAATCATCGGCGTCGACTTCCTGGACAAATTTGGATTATTAATAGACATTAAAGGCGCCAGACTAATCGACAAGCGTACGAACATCTCCGTGGTAGGTGCGGTCAAATACATAAAAGAGGAAAGAATCACAATGGTGGACGCGAACAACCCATTCGCAGATCTGCTAAGAGAATTCGCCGATATTACAACGCCGTCACCAACCCCACAAAAAACCAAGTCACCGACTACAGTTACACACTATATAGAGACGAAGGGACCACCGGTATTCTCGAAGCCCCGAAGACTGCCACCAGACAAGTTGAAAATTGCAAAAGCAGAATTTGAGTATTTACTCCGGATGGGGATATGCAAGCCCTCAAATAGCAATTGGTCCAGCCCTCTTCACTTAGTGAAGAAATCCGATGGAGGATGGCGCCCTTGCGGCGACTACCGGCGCTTAAACGCAGTAACGATTCCTGATCGATACCCTATTCCCTTTATTCAAGATTTCTCAACGGTATGTCACGGCAGGAAATTTTTTTCAACCATTGACCTTCACAAGGCGTATCACCAGATACCAATTGAACCCGGGCACACCCCTAAGACGGCGATAACTACACCCTTCGGGCTTTATGAATTCAACTTCATGACATTCGGGCTATGCAACGCGGGGCAGACCTTACAGCGCTTTATGCACGAGATCCTGAGAGGCCGGGATTATATCTTCTCTTACGTCGACGATGTGTGTGTGGCATCAACCTCCATCGAGGAGCATCAAATGCACCTACGCGAGGTGTTCTCAATTTTTCGCAGACACGGCCTGACGATAAACGTGGCGAAGTGCCAGTTGGGCAAAGAAGCGGTAAAATTTTTGGGCCACGCAGTGAACAAAGACGGTATACGACCACTTGAAGAAAAAGTGCTTGCCGTAAAAAACTACGAGCTCCCAAAAGTGGCAAAGGATTTAAAGAGATTCTTGGCCTTAATTACTTTTTACCAAAGGTTCATACCTCATGCTGTAGAAAACCAGATGACTCTTCGTAAAATGATTGTGGGAAACAAGAAAAATGACACCACAAAAATAGAGTGGACACCGGAAGCCATGGTGGCTTTTGAAGCGTGCAAGAAAGACTTAGCGGAAGCTACGTTACTGGCGCATCCCACACCTGAAGCCGAACTGGCCCTGCACGTCGACGCGTCGGAAAAGGCCGTGGGAGCAGCCTTGCACCAAATCGACGGGAAAGGACTCAGCCCACTCGCGTTCTTCTCAAGGAAACTCTTGACCGCGGAACAAAAGTATAGTACTTACGACAGGGAGTTGTTGGCCGTCTACCAAGCAGTCCGGCAGTTCCGAAATTTGTTGGAAGGAAGAACCTTCCATATAATGACCGACCACAAGCCATTGACCTTCGCATTCCGGCAGACCGCGGACAGCAATTCACCTCGGCGGACTCGACAACTTAACTATATAAGCCAGTTCACAACCGATATTCGACACGTAGCGGGTAAGGAAAATATCGTGGCTGACACGTTGTCACGGGTCGAAGCTACGGCGACCAGGCTGAACCCGGTCGACTATCGACAGCTATCGAAACAGCAAGAGTTGGACCAGGGCCTTCAGGAAATCATAAAAAACCCTGAAATGTCCTCCATGGACATCAAACACTTGGCGTTCCCGGACCACGATGTAGCTGTGTATTGCGACGTATCGCGAGGTCGGGTACGCCCCTTGGTTCCGGAAGGCATGAGAGTGGACATCCTACGAACAATGCACGACCTCTCGCACCCAGGCGTTCGAGGCACAACTAAGTTAATCAGCGAGAGATTCGTCTGGCCAAGTCTTCGGAAGGACTGTGCTGCATTCGTAAAGGCCTGCATCCCGTGCCAGAAGTCCAAGGTCCAACGACACACAAAGACACCAGTAAACCGGTACCTGCCGCCAACCGAGCGGTTTTCCCACATCAACATAGACATTATCGGCCCATTGCCACCGTCAAGAGGATACCGGTACTGCCTGACTTGCATCGACCGCTTCACGCGATGGCCTGAGGCAATACCAATGGTGGACATAACGGCTGAAACAGTGTGCCGTCACTTCGTTGAGGGATGGATAGCAAAATACGGCGTACCGTTGAGAGTCACAACGGATTTGGGGCGGCAGTTTGAATCGTCCTTATTTCGCGAGTTGACCGTTGCATTAGGAATCACCCATTTGCGGACCACACCGTATCACCCACAGGCTAACGGTCTTGTGGAGCGGTGGCACCGGACCTTGAAGGCGGCGATAGTGTGCCGTAAGTCGAGTAGTTGGACAGAAGTCTTGCCAACGGTCCTCCTAGGACTGCGTTCGACATTCAAGCCCGACCTTAACGCAACGCCCGCGGAGATGGTGTACGGGACCACACTCCGCCTTCCAGGGGAATTTATGTCGGACCCGCCAAAAAAGCAGCCTGAGTCAGAGTTCGTAAGGGACCTGCGTCGAGCGATGCAGAGCGTGAGGCCAACAAGTACGGCCCATCATAGCAACCAAAGCGTTTTTATCCATGGGGACTTAGGCCGGTGTACACACGTGTTCGTCAGAAATGACGCAGTGAGATCACCCCTACAGCCACCATTCGACGGGCCTTACAGAGTGACACAGCGGAAGGACAAGTATTACCAAGTGGAGGCGAAAGGCCGCCGAGTCAGGATTTCGCTAGACCGGCTCAAACCAGCGTACTCGACGACGGAGAACTATCCAGTGGCGACAAGTACCGGATACCCAGAGCCGGGCAAGGAGCCAGACAAACCCGAAGAACAAGGAACAACTACTCGATCTGGACGAAAGGTCCGCTTTACAAAAACTGCCGAGAGCAGGAAGCGCTAGCCCGATCTCTAAATCGTCTATTCGTCTAGCCACTCCGATTAAAGAAGAGATTCACCCCGGAGACGCACTTCTTACGCCAATATATATTATACGTATACCTACATCTATATCTGTATATAAAGCATAAAATAAAATTTAAGATAAAGTAGAAAATACACTATATGAAATAAAATAAACTCTATAAAATAAATATAAAACTATATAAAATAAAATAAACTCTATAAAATAAAATATAAAACCATATAGAATAAATTATAAAACGCATTAAAATCCGATAAAATTAGATGCACGCTCGCTTTCCTGGCAAAAAGAAAAAAAGAAAAAGAAACCAAATAAGAAAGAGTAAATTGAATTCAAGTAAGTTTCAAGTTCCTTGTAGGAGGTACATGACACATTTAAAATAACTCGGTTTGCTTGACCCCAGCATGGCCGAGAATAGCCCAGATAGGTTAATTATAGGATAATGTTGATAACATAAATATACTAACGTACATATAGACACGAAAATTGTAGTAATGGAATAAAAGTATAATAACGTAAATAGAGATTTAGAAATTGTAATAATGGAGTAAAAATAGGTAGTATGCATGCATAGATATTGAAATTGAGAAAATGGAATAAAAATAGATAGTAAGGTAAATGAAGTAATAAGTATAAATGATGATATGTATAAATAAGGACAAAGTAAATATTCATGTAAAATTTTAAATTTCTTAGAGGGGAGTGATGTGGCGGCAAAAGTCGACGCGATCTCCGATCCACTGATACTCCAAAAATCCATGGATCGGCATACCAAAGAGGAATTCGATACATAAGATCGCCCCCGCCGTTATCATGACAAATGAAAAATTCTCGATCGGCATCGCCGTTATCAAAGCAGTGATACCTCGACTTTTGCCGTCACCGGACACTCAGTTATTGTAAGCAAGTAAAATAAATGCTATAGTCGAATAAATGCTTTTAGTCAAGTCAAATAGTCAAATAAATGTTTTAAGAGATCCCGGCGTGTTTGCATTATTGATTAATTAGTGAGCCGGATAAGAAAGGCGCTAAAGATCTCAGCTGATGAAGTTTCTGCGAATGAATGGATAAAAACTCATCTACCAAAACTTCTAAGAGTCTTTAAGCCAGAAGACGTCTTCAATGCTGATGAAACGGGAATATTATATAAAGCCCTTCCAAGTGGAACACTGGCTTCAAAAAACGAGAGGATTGCCGGCAGTAAAATGCATAAAGATAGACTGACACTTCTTTTCATGTGCAATTTCGATGGGTCAGAAAAGTATGTTTGGACGATTGGAAAATCACAAAAGCCTCGTTATTTTCGTTCTAAGAAAGCGCTGCCGATTCCATATTATTCTCAAAATAACAGCTGGATGACAAACTCTATTTGGACGGAAATTTTAAAAAAACTTGAGTTACAATTAGAAAAGCAAGGGAGAACGATTCTTTTATTAGTTGACAATGCTAGTTGTCACAAAGTCAGTGATAATTTAAGCCTGAAATATGTGAAGTTAACATTTCTACCGGCAAATACAACTTCTATTGTTCAGCTATTAGATCAAGGAATTATTCGATGTTTTAAAGCTTACTATAGGCAAAACATCATCAGGAGGCAGTTGCTATCACTAGAAAATGGAAAAACGATTCAAGAATTTTCAAAGTCGTTCAATATTTTGGATGCTATGAATTTAATCAAAAGATCATGGTGGCTTGTAACACCGACTACAATTAAAAATTGTTTTAAACAAGCAGGTTTCGTTCAGAGTGATGAAAATGAAGTTTTGTTTGAAGAAGAAATGATTGAGATCCCTATATCAGACAGGGAGTTTGAAAGCTATGTTGATTGCGATGCAAATTTAGACACTTGTGGGGACATTTCAGAAAAAGAAATAATGTATCAAGTTATAAAAAATAATTATCCTACGGAAGAGGATATTCCTGATCAGGCTGACGATGATGATGGTGATAATTTGCCTTCAGCAGCACCAAGTCGTCATCAGGTCTTTGAAGCGTTACAAACTTTGAAAGCCTTTGTTGAGGACGAGGAACTAAATTGCGACACTTCACTTTCCAAAGTGAAAGACACAATTATTAGCCATTTTATTCAAAATAAAACTCAAAAAAATATCTGCGATTTAAAAAAAAAAAATAGTTTTATAACACATTAAAGTACAAATGTTTACTGAATTCATTCTTGTTTTGTTTTATGTAGTATTACATGTTGAAATATTTATGAATATGTTTTTTACACTTCGTTATTTCAATATTTTTATTCATATACATATGTATGTACCTACTTAACCCAGTAGGAAAAAATACAAGCGCTTTGCTGCAAAGCAAATCAGCATAGCAGTGCCTTCTGCTTCCAACAACAACGATAGTAAAGCACAAAATCAGCAGATGTAACAATTGTTCCTTGAGTCTGCGGTAAAAAGCTTATCTCCAGCACGCCATGCATTTACCTCTTTTTGAGCCCCCATAATTAGCATCAGACAATAGAAAATGTTTCTTTCTCTTTTATTCTGCTGCTTCGCTTCTAAAAGGGGCTGAAGGGTCTGGTAACGCGTGCTCAGTCTTGTCTTTGTTGTCGAGATTGACGGATTATTTTATAAAAGTGGTCGGATTATTTTAAAAAAGTTTTCTGGTTTTAAAAAAGTGTCCCTAACAAGTTGGATATTGAGTGCAAGGTAAGTTCCTTCTTTTCTACAAAATTCCTATTTCTTCCCGTAAAAAAAGAACTATATTTATTGGTTTAATTTGATGTAAAAATAATAATTGCTGTGGATTCACAATGAGTCAAAAAATCTGCGGCGTAAGCAAGAGGCACATGAGACGGCTAGTGGCAAAAGGAATGAATGCATCGCGAAGTGCCAGTGAAGGTCAAACTGTTTCGAAAGAAATTCTTTCAGAAACTTCGAGTGACGTTTATGATAGCCAGTGTAGCGGTAGTTTCGAGTCAGAAGCTCAAAACGATCATGAAAATCCAACACTTTCAGAAGAATTGCGAGATTGGAGTATACGCCATAGAATAACTAGAGAGGCTTGTGACAATATTTTACAAATATTAAGAAATCGCGGATTAGATCTTCCAGCTTCATCAAAAACTTTATTAGAAATAAAACCAAATCCAATTACAATAATACAAGTGAATCCTGGAAGATATTTTCACTTTGGTTTAGAAAAAGCATTAAACCTTCTTAATTTGTCGTTTCCAAATACACAAAATGTGTTAGAAATTGACATTGGGATCGATGGCTTGCCATTATTTAAGAGTTCGTCAGAGCAATTGTGGCCAATATTAGGAGCGATATCCGAATCCGTAGAAATAAAACCTTTTCTGATTGGTGCTTACGTCGGCTCACATAAGCCAGAAAATATTTGCACATTCCTTGAAGAATTTATAAAGGAAGTGCAGCACCTAAAGCAAGGATTAGTTATTAAAGGAAAGCCAATCGAATTAAAAATAAAAAAAATTATATGTGACACTCCTGCAAGAGCCTTTATTACGGGAGCAGTTGGACATACATCAACCAGAGGATGCTCTAAATGTTATCAAAAAGCCGAAATGAAGTCCAGATGATTGACATATGAAACATCAGTGGCAGAACTACGAACAGACGATGATTTTAAAAATAAGAGGGATCTGCTTCACCATGTGAATACTTTTTGGGAAACTCTTTCTCCTCTAGAAAAAATAGACGTCAAAATGGTTTCTGATTTTCCTCTAGATATAATGCACTTAATAGATTTAGGTGTTGGAAAAAAAATTTTGACATTTACACTACCGGCAAAAAGTTTGGAAGCACTTCTAATTTTTGTAAAAAGAAATAGCAAATTAATAGTAACTAATTTTATCGATGTTGTAATAATAATATAATATTATTAACAATATAATATTATTTAATATTTTATAGTTTAACTGCTGTTTTAAATAAGTACCTAATAATTTTTAATTAAATAATACTATATCTCATATTATTTCCAATTTAATTTGGATTATTAGAAGTGCTTCCAAACTTTTTGTCGGTAGTGTATATGGAAAGGGCAACATTTAAAATCAAAATTAAATGCCGAAGATAAAGAAGTTCTAAGAGTGCGACTATGTACATACAAAGGTTACATTCCGAAAGAATTTAATAGAAAGCCAAGGAGTTTGGACGATATAGCTAGATGGAAGGCTGTTGAATTCCGGCAATTAATTTTATATACCGGAATATTATTATTTAAAGACGAAGATGACGAAGATTTCAACATTCATTTTTTGTTACTGCATAGCGCATATCGTTTGGTTTCCTGTCCCAAAAATTGTACCACCAATTTGAATTGCGTTCAAGAAATGCTAGAAACTTTTGTCACAAATTTTAAATACTTATATGGAGAAAACAAAATTAGTTACAATGTACACAATTTGTTACATATATCTGAATGCGTCCGACAATTTGGGAATGTAGACAATTTTTCTGCATATAAATTTGAAAATTTTCTACAACTAATAAAAAGAGATGTTCGCAAACCCAACAAAATTTTGGAGCAAATCAATAATAGAATTTTGGAAAGAGCTACATTAAGTACAGGATGTTCTTTTAAATTTGGACCAAGCAATTTATCTACAAGAAAGTCAAAGATAAATAGTTTACCACTATATAAAAGTTTTTGTTTTGGTCAATTTCTGTTGAACTCTCGTGAACCGGATAATTGCTGCTACCTAAAGCCACTGATTCCTATTAAAGTAATTGGATTTGTAAGGGATTGCGATGGTGAAGATTTTTTGGTAGGAATGCGATTCTTGCATGTAGAAGATTTTTTTCTGAGCCCTTAAAATCATCTGATTCTCTTGGAGTAGCATTTGTATCAAAGCTGAATAATAGAGAAGAAAAGTTTAAGATAAATGAAGTTTTGTGCAAAGTCGTTGCATTGCCATACAAAACCGGTGTCGTGTTTATTCCAATACTTCACCATTGTACTTACTAATGTTAGATTTTTTTAAAAGGTAATTAAAGTTTTTATTGGTTATATTTGAATTTCAGGAAATGGCAAGTAAAGAGAATAAAATGAAGCGACTACGTTTCGATCCGGTGGCCGTATATCGTTCTAACGCCACACTTGGGGCACACAACAGCGAAAACACGACAACACAATCAGAAATTGTGGCTTTAAGAAAAAAATGCGATGATTTGGCATTAAAAATTAATCAAAATGTCTCTTCATTGTGTTTCTTTTTGCTTTACAGAACAGGAAAATAAATTGCTCAAAGAAAATTTTTCTAAAATCCAGGAAAATTTTGATGCTATACGGGAAGCGTTAGCAAAACAAACCGTTTATTTACAAAAGCTGACTGATAAGGCTTTCCCTACAGAAAGACAAATTGAAATATTTCCAATTGGGAGTAAAGAGGAACTGGATGCCATAGATTCCACAATAACCATTTATGAGGAATCTGAATTGGTATATTTCTTTATTGATTTAGTCACAGAAATCTTCTAATTAATTTTAATTTATAGATTACCTTCATAAAACAATTAATTGGTAAAACTCCTCTGCATAACTGCCTGGATTTATTCTTCACAGAGGATTTTATTATGGAAATAAATTGGGAGGGAAAACAAAATAAAATTCCATTAAAAAATATTAAATTGTTTAATAAATTCATATATGGTATGTATTAATAATAGTAATAGTAATAGAAAAAGAGTGTTTTATTTTAAAAAAATAATATAACATATTTCAAAATAAATTTTTGTAAACTAAGTGCCTCCATGGCATAAATGATGTTTAAAAAAATAATAATTCAAACAAAAACATTTAACACAAAATAACATATTTCCTCAGATTATTGGACCAAAATAAAATGCCTCCATGGCTTAAACAATGCAGATATTTAAATAATATTTAAATAAAATATTTAAATCTAAAGAACAATCACTCAGTTTTCTTAATTCCAATATCTATCATAGCAGCAAATACTTTTATAATTTACATCCTAAAAATAGGTTTTTTTGTCTTCTTTTCGTATTCTTCACATTCAATTTTTTTTGATAAACTTCTAGTTTTAGTTTTTTTATATTTATTTCTTCTATTCTTAATTTTCTTTTTTCTAACATATCTTCCCGTAGGAATTTAAATTTATATTTTTTCAAGTCATACATTTTTCTTAACAATCTGGTTTTTTCTTTTAGTTCTCTTAAAATATTTTTCAAAGATTCCGAAATTCCTTTTTGTATATTTAACTGTTTCTCTAAAAGTGTTCACTGGACGTTAATATATGACTTTTTTTAACTGTTCTTGGTGGCGTCAAACGAGATGTAATTGTCGGTGATCCTTGTGAATAAACGGTTGGTGTAGGGATTGTTGGGGAAGTTATATTTGTTGGCTCGCATTCCTCTATAATTTGCTCAAAGAGTTCTTCAACACTATCGGGAATGTCGTTTTCTGTATTTTTATACCCAAAAGTTTTCGCTCCATGGAGAGCATATTAATTACGGCCTGCTCCGTCGGATTAAAACTAATTAAAGTGCATGGACCACCTCCTGTAGCTGAACGTTTTTTTTTTTTATTATTTATAATTTTCTTTCTGATGCTATATTTGTAATCCGTCCACACCTGAAATATATGTATACATATAATAATCTTTCACATATCTTACAAATCTGTGACCTTTTTCCAACCTTCTACATCTCTTGTCGGTGGCCCGTGCGAATTTAGTTGCTCCGTGAGTTCTTTCCACAAATTAGAAACTGGGTAGAAATTTCTCAAGTGAGCTCATGATTTTCGACGTTGAAAGCAAAATTAAAACCAAGCTGCAAAAAATAATCTACTTGGTAGGCTCAAGTCACGCCATGAATATTTTTGGAAAAAATTAATTTGTTTATGAATAATGGTGGATTGAATATTTTGGCATCGATTGATTGTAAAATTATTTTCTCGTAAACGATACGATGAAAATTATTGAAAATTTGGGAAAATGATGTGAAATAAATACGATTTACTTTAGTGTGCGGAACAACATAATAATTTATTACTGTTACTAATTTTTATCATTTAAACAAATACTGATTTGGCCCTGTTCTCAATGCAATATTAGAAATTTTTTTCGAGGAGTGTAATCTGAAGGATCACGATTAAAATACCGTTTCAAACTTTTTGTGATCGCTCTTCGGTTTGGTAAAAAATACTATTGTTTATAGTTCATTCAAAACGCGAGGGGGGTGTTCCAAAATAACACCGTTAAGAAAATCGAACCCTAAAGTTTTTTGGGTTCGTTGATCACGAAAATCGAGGTCCCGCGGTTCTAAAATTAGGGCGTCACCCCTAAAAATGCAAAAAACACCCCTTTTTAGGGGGTTTTCGCGATTACTTCAGTAATAATGAAAACTAATGCGATAAAATGCACTTTTTTAAATATTTATTTGCGAAGGTGGTTGATTTATACTAAATTAAGGCGAACTTTATGGTAAGGGGTACCCCTAAGGTTTAACTCCTTCAACAGGGTTAAAAATTTTCCAAATGTTTTAATAATATTTCATCAAATATAAAATTTTAATGCAAAGCAATAAATTTCAATTGGTTCCAATTACAATTTTAATGTGGGGGTAGTTTTACCCCCTTAAGAGTTGAACAAATTAATTTGCTGATAATACCTTTTGAACCAGATTTCAAACAAAAAGCAAAAAAAATGTTTGCAATATTTTTTATATTAAGTTGTTTTTATTATAGTAGGGGTAGTTTTAACCCCTTAAGGGTTGAAAATAATGTATTTTTGCCTGACAGTACGCCCACAATCGAATTTGAAGCATAAACTTGAAAAAAAAAAAATGTTTACAATTTTTGCCATTTTTGGCCGATTTAGGGGTAGTTTAAACCCTTTAGGAGTACCCCTTACCATAAAGTACGCCTTAATTTAGTATAAATCAACCACCTTCGCAAATAAATATTAAATAAAGTGCATTTCATCGCATTAGTTTTCATTATTAGTGAAGTAATCGCGAAAACCCCCTAAAAAGGGGTGTTTTTTGCATTTTTAGGGGTGACGCCCTAATTTTAGAACCGCGGGACCTCGATTTTCGTGATCAACGAACCCAAAAAACTTTAGGGTTCGATTTTCTTAACGGTGTTATTTTGGAACACCCCCCTCGCGTTTTGAATGAACTATAAACAATAGTATTTTTTACCAACCCGAAGAGCGATCACAAAAAGTTTGAAACGGTATTTTAATCGTGATCCTTCATAGATTACACTCCTCGAAAAAAATTTCGAATATTGCATTGAGAACAGGGCCAAATCAGTATTTGTTTATAAAAAAATGATAAAAATTAGTAACAATAATAAATTATTATGTTGTTCCGCACACTAAAGTAAATCGTATTTATTTCACATCATTTTCCCAAATTTTCAATAATTTTCATCGTATCGTTTACGAGAAAATAATTTTACAATCAATCGATGCCAAAATATTCAATCCACCATTATTCATAAACAAATTAATTTTTTCCAAAAATATTCATGGCGTGACTTGAGCCTACCAAGTAGATTATTTTTTGCAGCTTGGTTTTAATTTTGCTTTCAACGTCGAAAATCATGAGCTCACTTGAGAAATTTCTACCCAACTACTATTTTTGCATCCGGTGCGCGAATATAATTTTTGGCCAAGTCATTATTTGTTTCCATGAAAGAAATCATAATTTCATACTGTTTAGCTGTGGTTATTTTGACCCTAAATTTTTATAAATGCAGTATTTTAGATGTATTATTATATATATACCTACAATATATTTAACTAAAAACCATTGATTAATACTTGCATTTTGTTGTTTTAACCCCCCGACTAGAAATTCTATTCGGGCATGTCAAAGAATCAGTTCGGGCCGAAGTTGGCTTTCCTAAGTAAGGCAAGCCTAATTTGTACTTTCTTAGTTTTGTATTAGGCAAAACGAACATTGGCATGCCAAATAAATACCAGATTCGGTTGTGGTTGCAAATGACTATGGCAAAGCCAAATTTCAGCATACCATTGGAATACCTAACTGGTACGTGGTTACAGTTACCACAGGTTTGCCGAAATTTGTTATATCGAAGTTAAAGTTGATTGGGAAAGTCCGCGGCAATGCCTTTCTTAGGCACATCATTGGAATATCTAACTTGTACTTAGTAACGTTAACCTAAGGTTTGCCGAAGTTTGGCACACCAAACTCGGATTTACTCAGGAACGTCTGTGGCAATGCCACACTTGGGCACATCCTTGGAATGCCTGAATGCTGCCGAGCTAGAGTAACCTCAAGTTTGCCGAAGTTTGGCAAACCAAACTCGGATTTACCCAGAAAAGTTTGTGGCAATGCCTTACTTCGGCATACGAATGGTATGCGTAACTATTGCTGGTCTAGGGCAACCTAAGGTTTTCCGAAGCTTGGTACACCAAACTCGGATTTACTCAGGAACGTCTGTGGCAATGCCACACTTGGGAACATCCTTGGAATGCCTGAATGTTGCCGAGCTAGAGTAACCTCAAGTTTGCCGAAGTTCGGCACACCAAACTCGGATTTACTCAGGAAAGTTTGTAACAATGCCTTACCTCGGCATACGAATGCTATGCCTAACTATTGCCGGTCTAGGGAAACCTAAGGTTTGCCGAAGTTTGGTACATCAAACTCGAATTTACTCAGGAACGTCTGTGGCAATGCCACACTTGGGCACATCCTTGAAATGCCTGAATGCTGCCGAGCTAGAGTAACCTAAGGTTTGCCGAAGTTTGGTACATCAAACTCGGATTTACTCAGGAACGTCTGTGGCAATGCACTCTCGGGTACATCATTGAAATACCTGACTGTTGCCGAGCTAAAGTAACCGAAGATTTTTTCAAGTTTGGTATACCGATGTTGAACTCAATCGGAAAAATCTTTGACAAACCCTTACTTAGGCATAACTTTGGAATACCTAAGTGGTACTTAGTAACGGTAATCAAAGGATTGCCAAAGTTTTGTATGCTAGTCGAACTTTTCTTCAAGGAAGGGGTTATTCGACTCCGAATCATCCGAGCATCAGCGCGTCAGTTTCCCCACTACTACTCACCATGTATATGATACATCTTACCTAATATATTCGAGTTTCATTTTTTTTCGTTGACAGTTATTAGTCGTGTTCTCGGACACTATTCCCTTTCGTCCGAACATCGGTTAGTAAAAAAGTTTATTTGAAATCTACACTCGATTTACAATTTTTTTTACGATCGAAAATTATTGTGACGTAAAAATGTTTATCATAAATAATAAAAGTTTCCGAAAACGTGAACTCGGTCGTTTAAGGACGGAAAAATTCCGTAAAGCTCGACTCAAATTATCTTGCGTTGCACACTCTGTTTCATTTACTGATGAAACTAATACAGATCCAATTTTACATGATGTTGAAACGCCGTGTCGTAATTTACTATCAGTACACAATAGTGTTTGTGATACTAGTCTACATTCTGTTTGTGAACAAGTGAGTGAGTCTAATGAAGAATCGGTGACTGATACTGTGATATCAAATGATTTAAAACAACATTACGAAGATAGCTTTGAATCTAGTATCGATGAGCAGTTCAGAAATCTTACAATGACTTCCGGTTCTGACAGTGAAAGTGAAATAAATAATGCAATGGACAATTCTAATGTTATTGAAAAACTTCGGCAATGGGCATTAATAAATCCTCCTGTCCCTCATACTCGGTTAGAACAACTAATGGATATTTTAAGAGACCAATTCCCGGACCTACCAAAAAGCGCTAAAACATTTTTAGGCACAAATACGACTGACTATGAAATTGAAACTTTCGAAAATGATGAAGAGTTCGTTTATTTTGGTATCCAAGCGAATTTAAAAAAATGTATCAATACCCAATTGCGTGAGACCAATGATATCGAATTATTGATTAATGTCGACGGCGTACCATTATTTAAATCAAGTAGGAAGCAACTATGGCCTATACTATGTCAAGTTTTTAGTCATCATAATCATTATAGACCATTTCCTGTTGCTATTTTTTGTAGTAACAGTAAGCCCAGTGATATGGAACGATATTTAGCAAAATTTATAACGGAAATTAATGCATTACAAGAGACTGGAATTAGAATAAGTAATCGTTTATTCAATATTTCGATCAAAGCTTTTGTATGTAATAGACCTGCACGATCACTACTAAAAAACGATTCGGTTGTGGTTGCAAATGACTATGGCAAAGCCAAATTTCAGCATACCATTGGAATACCTAACTGGTACGTGGTTACAGTTACCACAGGTTTGCCGAAATTTGTTATATCGAAGTTAAAGTTGATTGGGAAAGTCCGCGGCAATGCCTTTCTTAGGCACATCATTGGAATATCTAACTTGTACTTAGTAACGTTAACCTAAGGTTTGCCGAAGTTTGGCACACCAAACTCGGATTTACTCAGGAACGTCTGTGGCAATGCCACACTTGGGCACATCCTTGGAATGCCTGAATGCTGCCGAGCTAGAGTAACCTCAAGTTTGCCGAAGTTTGGCAAACCAAACTCGGATTTACCCAGAAAAGTTTGTGGCAATGCCTTACTTCGGCATACGAATGGTATGCGTAACTATTGCTGGTCTAGGGCAACCTAAGGTTTTCCGAAGCTTGGTACACCAAACTCGGATTTACTCAGGAACGTCTGTGGCAATGCCACACTTGGGAACATCCTTGGAATGCCTGAATGTTGCCGAGCTAGAGTAACCTCAAGTTTGCCGAAGTTCGGCACACCAAACTCGGATTTACTCAGGAAAGTTTGTAACAATGCCTTACCTCGGCATACGAATGCTATGCCTAACTATTGCCGGTCTAGGGAAACCTAAGGTTTGCCGAAGTTTGGTACATCAAACTCGAATTTACTCAGGAACGTCTGTGGCAATGCCACACTTGGGCACATCCTTGAAATGCCTGAATGCTGCCGAGCTAGAGTAACCTAAGGTTTGCCGAAGTTTGGTACATCAAACTCGGATTTACTCAGGAACGTCTGTGGCAATGCACTCTCGGGTACATCATTGAAATACCTGACTGTTGCCGAGCTAAAGTAACCGAAGATTTTTTCAAGTTTGGTATACCGATGTTGAACTCAATCGGAAAAATCTTTGACAAACCCTTACTTAGGCATAACTTTGGAATACCTAAGTGGTACTTAGTAACGGTAATCAAAGGATTGCCAAAGTTTTGTATGCTAGTCGAACTTTTCTTCAAGGAAGGGGTTATTCGACTCCGAATCATCCGAGCATCAGCGCGTCAGTTTCCCCACTACTACTCACCATGTATATGATACATCTTACCTACTATATTCGAGTTTCATTTTTTTTCGTTGACAGTTATTAGTCGTGTTCTCGGACACTATTCCCTTTCGTCCGAACATCGGTTAGTAAAAAAGTTTATTTGAAATCTACACTCGATTTACAATTTTTTTTACGATCGAAAATTATTGTGACGTAAAAATGTTTATCATAAATAATAAAAGTTTCCGAAAACGTGAACTCGGTCGTTTAAGGACGGAAAAATTCCGTAAAGCTCGACTCAAATTATCTTGCGTTGCACACTCTGTTTCATTTACTGATGAAACTAATACAGATCCAATTTTACATGATGTTGAAACGCCGTGTCGTAATTTACTATCAGTACACAATAGTGTTTGTGATACTAGTCTACATTCTGTTTGTGAACAAGTGAGTGAGTCTAATGAAGAATCGGTGACTGATACTGTGATATCAAATGATTTAAAACAACATTACGAAGATAGCTTTGAATCTAGTATCGATGAGCAGTTCAGAAATCTTACAAAGACTTCCGGTTCTGACAGTGAAAGTGAAATAAATAATGCAATGGACAATTCTAATGTTATTGAAAAACTTCGGCAATGGGCATTAATAAATCCTCCTGTCCCTCATACTCGGTTAGAACAACTAATGGATATTTTAAGAGACCAATTCCCGGACCTACCAAAAAGCGCTAAAACATTTTTAGGCACAAATACGACTGACTATGAAATTGAAACTTTCGAAAATGATGAAGAGTTCGTTTATTTTGGTATCCAAGCGAATTTAAAAAAATGTATCAATACCCAATTGCGTGAGACCAATGATATCGAATTATTGATTAATGTCGACGGCGTACCATTATTTAAATCAAGTAGGAAGCAACTATGGCCTATACTATGTCAAGTTTTTAGTCATCATAATCATTATAGACCATTTCCTGTTGCTATTTTTTGTGGTAACAGTAAGCCCAGTGATATGGAACGATATTTAGCAAAATTTATAACGGAAATTAATGCATTACAAGAGACTGGAATTAGAATAAGTAATCGTTTATTCAATATTTCGATCAAAGCTTTTGTATGTGATAGACCTGCACGATCACTACTAAAAAACATGAAGAATCACGGAGAATATTATGCTTGTGAGAGATGCACAGTGTCGGGTAAAAGATATAAAAAACGGACTGTCTATCCTCTTTCAAATGATTCTGAACCAAGGACTGACGAATCATTTAGGAAGCAGTCTAATCCAAAACATCACACTGGAAAGTCACCATTGCTTCTCATTGAGCCTGAAATAGATTTAGTGAATATATTTGTACTTGATTCAATGCACTTGCTATTTTTAGGAGTGATGAAAAAGTTATTAGACTGTTGGATAGACGGTAGTGTCAATAAAAAATTAAAAATAAGTAATAATGATAAAACTAGGTTATCGAGTTTATTAACAAGAATTAAAGTGCCTTCCGAATTTCAGAGAAGCACACGTTCATTGGCTGATTTTCATAAATTTAAAGCAACAGAGTTACAATTTTTGTTATTGTATGCAGGACCTGTTGTATTTAAAAAAAATTCTGCCTGAAACTATTTATCAGCACTTTTTACTTTTACATGTTGCATGTAGAATATTGTTTTCCAATGAACTCGATGTAAAAAATGTGGAACATGCGAAATTTTTTTTTGCAAAAGTTTGTGAGTATTGCCCCTTTGCTATACACTTTACAATTTATTGTTGGAAATATTCACAGTCTCTACCACCTTGCTGACGACGTAGAATTTATACAATGTTGTTTATCGTTAATTTCGAGTTATCCATTTGAAAACTTATTGGGCAAAATTAAAAGACTTTTGAGGAGTGGTAATAAACCACTTGCTCAGTTATGCCGTCGATTTAATGAAATGGGTTCAAGTTTCTGCCCAAAACCAAAAGTATCAACAGAAATATTAAATGAATATCAGGACGTGACATGAGTGAACTAAACATGAAACGGATAAAATTTAACAACGTTCTGTTGACTACGAAATCGCCAGATAATATTGTATTGTTAAAGAATAATTAAATTTTGCAAATACACAAAATTTTTCGAGCTTCTACAGATGATATCAAGGCTGTAAAGATTAACGGGAAAATTTTGTGTAAAAAGAAGGCGCTTTTCACATATCCATGTGATTCAGATAAATTACAAATGTGGAAAGTAAGGGCGAAGAATAAGACAATCGACAGATATAAAATTACTGACATAGTGAAAAAAATGGTGTGCATTGATATAAGTGATGAGACTAAAGAAAAATTATGTGCAATGCCATTACTGCATATGTAGTGCTTGATTCAATGTTACTTTATTTTTTACCTATTTATATTGACCATGTTAAATTTCTACATAAATATATAAATTTTATTAAGTTGCCGTTTGAAATTTTGCCGGGTTTTTGTTTACAAGATAATCTATTTTAAAAAATATAAAAAATATAAACATTCGGCATGTGTAGTTTATTTAATTTATAGCGTGTACATCTTTTTATTTTTCTTCCAATTCGCTAGTTAAGAATAAAAATACAAAAATTTGTACCATCAATTTTAGTATTATGAACACGTTTAATTAATTTTTAATAGCTATTTTTAGTAATTAATAATTGAATACGAAAAAACTCCCGCGTAAAACGTATGCATACACCAAGCCCTTCGTAACCTACACACGTTTACACACATTCGTATACGTCACATATTGTTATATCTCAATAACTCCAGCGCCAATATTTTCATTTTCCAATAGACAAACGAATGAGTCACGCTTTGGCTATGTAGTGCGGTCTTGCTTACATGAACACAAGCGAGCTCGAGCCTACTTTATATGTGGCGTAGTATACGCAAGTAAGATGTGCGTCAACAACTAAGTCGTTGGCAGACTTGGGTTCTATTGAAACGCTGAGATATCGATCATACAGTGTAAAATGTGTCGGATTAATTAAAAAATTATTTTATTCGTCGATTTCTATAATATGTGTTTAAGCTAGTAATTAATGAACGGGCTTTTGTGACTTTAGATTAATGATAAATTTATCAAATAATTCGGGAGAGGAACAGTGGCGGTGCCGCCATTTTTATTTGAATAAACAAGTGAAATACCGAGGTTGTTATACAGTGACATCAGATAGACAGTGTGCGAACTGTAGTGCATTTTGTGTAGCTGTATTCTGTTCAGACGGGCTTATTAAATATTATTTGATATTTATTTTAGATAAATTATTTTATTTAATAAAATATAAATAAAAATGTCGGCTATGGATTTGTTGGACTTCAAATATCGATTAGTGATATTTTTAGGAACTACGACAAAACAAAAAAACAAAAAGTAATTGATATTGTACCCAGTAGATGGATTTATTTTGACGATAATTTTGATGGATTACGATGTAAATTTATGTCTGAAAAAAAGTATAATGATAAAAGTTTAAAAATGTTGACGCACATGGTGAAGAGTTGTGCTGAACCATATGGAGATTGGCCGTCTTATCCTGTTGAGATTCGTGGACGAGCACGTAAGTTTAATACTTTAATTGATATTGGAATAAGCAAACATATGATAACTAGTACCATGGAATTGGGTAATTCTATCTTTGAATGACATAAACTTCATTAAAATTTTTCAATTTTTCTTAAAAAAATTAGTATAAAAAAAGGATAATTACAAAATTGTACAGTCAAATTTCAAAAATTTCTCCATATGTTTATTCTAATTTTTAATTATTTAGTAGTTATAAAAAAACTAATAAAAATACTAAAATGTCTGCTTAATTCTCATTCATATTTCATCAACAATATATTTTGTAATTATAAGTTTGACATACTATTATATTATATTAATAATCAAATGATTCGTGTTGTAGATTCATATGAAGAAGCTGAAAAATTTATTGATAAGCTACGCTTTGAACCGTATGCTTACTCGACTGACAATGAAGGGACGGCGAAACAAAAAGAAAGAGATGACGAAGAGTTCTTCAAGCAGAATAAAATATCCTTATCATCTGCCAAGGACATGCTTAAATCTGCAAGAAAAACTTTAGATAGTAATGATAAACGGAGTTCTGGTGAGTTATCTTATCTTTTATTTTATTTTTTTGTTATTTTTAGAATCAATTATTGAATTAATTATTGAATAATTTTAAAATTAATCATTGAATTAATTTTTAATATCTAATATTTACATATAAAATATTTTAATTTTGAATACTTAATTTTTTTCTTAAATAAACATTGATATAACTCGATTAAAAAAAGATATAAAAATAATTTTTTTTTATTGAAAATTATTTCATGAAACACGATAATGAATTGAAATAAATAATTTTGTATCTTAATTACTAGGAACTACTTTACCTGGGAATAAACATAAAAAACCGCCTTCAACAAAAGAAAATAAAAGCTCTTCAGCAGATTCTAGAAGCGAAGAACAAGATGAATTGAGTTCTGGTAAGTTATTTTATTTTTTATTTCATTTATTTGTTATTTTGTCAACCAATTATTGACACCCATTATTTTAAAATTAATAATCATTACAGTGATTTTTAATATTTTATATTTGCATCTTAGCTATTTTGATTTTACATACTTTATTTATTTATTGAATAAACCTTGATATAATTTGATAAAAAAAAAAGATTTAAAACTTCGTTTATTGATAATTATTCGTAAAGCACAATAATGAAAATTATTTCATGAAACACGATAATGAATTGAAATAAATAATTTTGTATCTTAATTACTAGGAACTACTTTACCTGGGAATAAACATAAAAAACCGCCTACAACAAAAGAAAATAAAAGCTTTTCTGAAGATTCTATAAGCGAAAAACATGGTAAACTCGGTTCTGGTGAGTTATTTTATTTTTTATTTGTTATTTTGTAAACCAATTATTGACACTCATTATTTTAAAATTAATTGTAAATATTCTATATTTAGGTATTAGATATTTTGATTTTGCATACTTAATTTATTTATTAAATAAATGTTAATGTGGTTGATAAAAAGGGGAATTAACAATTCAGAAGAGTCCTTGTCTAACCAAAGTAAATAAGAAGTTCGACGCTCAGGAATTGTTACAATAAACTCAAGTAAACTTTTTTTTTACTAATTAGTATTTGATAGTTTTGATTTCATTAATTTTTTAAACTATAAAGATTGTATAAAAATTTGTTCGATTGATATTCATATCGTAAATAATTGAACAAATTTTAAAATAAAGTAGGGTATCAATAGTTGGTGCTTTTAACCTTATTTTACCTTATTGAATATTATTTCATGAAGTACAAAAATAAATTGTAATAATTAATTTTGTATCTAAAGTGAAAGAATCCGATTTATCAAAAAATAAACGCAAAAGACGAGTAACGAAAACTACAGCGAAAGGAAGTAAAAGCTCTTCAGAAAGCTTCAGCAGCGAAGATAATAGTATTAAAAAATATATGAGAATAACTGGAAAAGAAAATAAAACTGAAAGAGTGCCCAACGCAGATATACATCCAAAGGAAAAAGGAGGCAGTTCATTTCTTCATAATCGAAGTGGATTTAGTGGAAGAAACTTGATGGGAAACATACCACCACCAAATATTTATATTGATGAAGGTATTGTAGTTTATTTAATTGTTCTTAAGGAGAAACGTTAAATTAAGCTGACTTTTAATCACTCAGTTTTTTACAAGTTATAAAAACTACATCATACTTTATTTGTAAAGAAATTTATATCCTCTAATTTTATAATAATTTCTAATATTTGACATGTTATTTCAGACTTGCTGACTAAGATTGTAGGTAAATTAATTTCTCCGCTTGTTGAAGAGCAGAAAGTCACTACTTCTCAACTCAAATCATTAACAAAAACGGTTAATGATCTTAAAGGAAACGTGATTGAAACAAAGAAAATATGTGAATCGAATAATACAGCTACATGTGCAATTCTGTCAATTGATTCCGATAACGAAAATGAGATTAAATTACCATGCCTAGAAATTGGTGATTTTGACAAGTTTGAAGTAAAATTGAAATCTGATGAAAGTTGCCGCTCAAAAATAGTAAAAATTTTAGATTACTTTTTCCTTTACAATTTTTATTTAAAAATATTTCTTTATAGGTACGCAAGCTTTTAACACAAGTAAATATTAGTCAAGCCATGGTTAAAAGTGTCGGAGTTATGATGCGGCTTGTAATGTCACGTGAAGTGGCTCTTAAATATAATTTAAAAAAGCTAATGATAAAAAAAGTAAACTTTTCATAGAAACTCAATTTTATAAAGTTATAAAAGGTATGTATTTTTTAAGTACATCTAATTAGTTAAAATTATAAATTTATTAAGTAATAAATTAAGTTATGTAATTTGTTTGTTGCAGGTATACTAGTACAGAAGTTTTCAAAGTTAGATAATGCTCCTTTGCCTGACTCAGACATCAATGATAGTATTTCCTCCATACTAAACCATTGTGGTGATTGGAATTGAGGACGGTCGAACAGAAAAAAAGCAAGTGAACAAAAAAATATTGAAAAAAGTGAGTCCGAAAAAGTTCCAGAAGAAGAAAATAGTGGGAACAACGATAGCCAACATAAAAATGGGATAGATGACTAGAGTTATTATATAGAATTTTATTTAATATTTTCTTTTTTTTTATTCAAGTTATTATTCACAATAATACTACTACATATGAATACCTTCATATAATTTTTCTTTTCATTCCAATACAATATAATCATAAATACATGTATTAACATAATTTGATGATCTTTTCGTTTATTATCAATAAATAAAAAAAAAATTTTTTAGTCAGTCTGAGGCTATGTCTCCTAGTGAATAGTCACAATCAGTCCGGTCTGTCATTTTTCGCGCGCCTCCACTTGTTTTTTACCATAATAGTTTCATAATTCGTGTGGTTTCGCTATTTTTTGTTTTTTTTTTAATACGCTTTTATTAGCTTCACTTGTAACTATGTAATAAAATCTTGGAAGTTAAATTTGACCCACTTCCCGGTTTCCGATTAAGCTGAAATTTTGCATACATGTTTAGTTTGGATGACAATGCAATCTGACCATTTTAAAAAAAAAATCAAGATGGCGGTTCCAAGATGGCGGCCGAATTTTGCAATTGTGCTCCCCGACCCCCGATATGGGTATCTAATGAAAGGGTATGACAAGTAGAATACAATTTACTATGTGGCGTCATTCAAAATTCAAAATAGCGACTAACACAAAATGGCGGACTATGGCTTTCTTTACAACCCACTCGTTATGGGTAACTAATGAAAGGATATGACAAGTAGAATACTATTATCTATGTGGAGTCACTCCAAATTCAAAATGGCGGCCGAAACAAAATGACGACGAACCCAAAATGTGGATCACCTTTTTCTTTACAACGCGCTTGGTATGGGTATCAAATAAAAGCTTATGAATAGTGTAGTACAGTAAGCTGAGTGACATCATTTTAAATATAATATGGGGGAATACATATAAAAATACCTGGTTGCCTGTAAAGTCCGTATACGGGCGAAGTTTTTACGTGACAACGTCTTGAGACTTGGGACTTGGGACTTGGGACTTGAGACTTGAGAGTTGAGAGCTGAGAGTTGAGACTTAAAACTTGATACTTGAGACTCGAACAGAGCGATGAGTCATAAGGTAACGGAGAATTTTGTGATAACTTTTTTGCGAATGACTCCCAGGGTATGCCGATTTATAAGACGTTGTCACGTCAATAGACTAAAAAGTAGAAAATAAAAAAAATAGTTTAAAAAAACTAAAAAATACGCTTTTATTTTAAAATGAACGAAAAAGGAAAAATAATATTGAATGTAAAGTTTTTATTGCTTCAGCTAGTATATGGAAACAACCTACCTTTCAAAATGTAAAAAAGCGTGGGGCGAATCCGATGTTAATAAAATATGTGGCATATATATGAATATAGGTAAAGAGCCCCACGCTTTTTTACATTTTGAACGGTAGGTTGTTTCCATATACTAGCTGAAGCAATAAAAACTTTACATTCAAAATTATTTTTCCTTTTTCGTTCATTTTAAAATAAAAGCGTATTTTTTAGTTTTTTTAAACTATTTTTTTTATTTGTTTTCTTTCTCGCCAGTGTTTCCTTTTTCGTGTGCTTATTTAGCTATGGGAAAATTGCATGGATCCACTAAATTATCTGGAGCATCCTCCTCGGGTGCAACGACTCAACCCAGCCCGGTATGCACCAGATTGGCTGCAAAAAATCAGCAGAGCGATAGGCAGGCTAATACTACGAAACTGAGACGTTCCTGTTCTATCTGCTCCACTGACAGTTTTGAACTTCTTGAGAAGAAGCTGGAACGTAGTATTATAAACATACTTTCGGAGAAATTCTCGGAGTTTGAAGAACGTTTTATGGCAAGATTTGATCAAACGATCAACTCCATGAACGCTGATATATGTCAGATGAAAGGCGAAATTGAAGACCTACAGCTGAAGCTGCAAGTTGCCCACCAAGAGGTCAATGACTTGCAGAGGCAATCACGTCTGACTGATGCTGTTATCACCGGGATTCCCTCTACTCCGGACGAAAAGCCGCATGATTTAATAGCGTCTGTCTGTGCAGCTATAGGGCATGATTTATCGCCTTATGCCAATGTATTTCGTGCACGCTCTGGCAGGAAGAAACCGCTCATTGTCAAATTCTCATCTGCAGCTGAGCAGCGCATTTTCTTGGACAAATTCAGGAGGCATGGAAAGCTCAAGTTGAGCCAAATTTCGCCTGGGTGGTCTTCTGAGCTGAGACTGAATGCTTTTGAAAGTCTCGCTGCTGCTCACCAGAGTATTCTGGGAAAAGCTCTGAGGCTTCGTAAGGAGAATTTGCTCCAATCCGTATTCACCAGGAGAGGTTTTGTCCATATTTGCGTGAAGCCTGGCGATCCGCCGATGAAAATTATCACCATGGAGGAGTTGGATGCGGTGACTGGTGCCGGGATTGATGCTGACGACAGGGTAGAAGCTATTTAGTTTTATTCTTTGCTACATACTTATATATTTTTATTTTTTTTATTTTTGTTTTATCTTCCTTGATTTGATTTTTATTTTTATTTTCATTTTATGTTATTTGTCTTTCTTATATTATTTATCTATTTACTTTTTTTTTGCTGAATTCTAGTTTTTGCTTTCTATTTATGTGTTATAATTTTTAATTTTTAGTTTTAATTTTTTAATTTATTATTATCTATATTTTTTTTTATTAACTTAATCTATGCTGCCTACTCTATGTCCTTTTTTCTCTTCGTCTCTACTATTATTTCTTTTCTTCTATTATGCTTCCTTATTTCTAAAGCTTTCACTTCTCTTGTCTGCTTGTTGTCATGTTGATCTGTGCTATCTATGTATACTCGTATCGTATGAGCGCGTCTCCTAGTTGTATGCACAATGAAGGAACACTCCTCAATATCCTCGCATCTTGTTCTTCTGGGCTGAATATTGTTGTTTTTAATACCAGGAGTTTAAAAAATAAAATGGATGAGCTGAGAAACTTGCTCGATTGCCCCAAAAGTCATGTTGTAAGTGTAAGTGAAACGTGGTTAAATTCGGAAATTCCCTCCTCCTATGTCTCCCTTTCCGGCTTTACTATCCACAGAAATGACCGTGTTGGTCGCTGTGGAGGTGGTGTTGCTGTGTATGTCTCGTCTGTGCTTTCCTCTAGAGTGATTTGTAAATCTAGTGATTCTCCACTTGAATTTATTGCCGTGGAATTAAAATCTTCCGTTGATAAATGTGCTGTCATAAGTGTATACTGTCCTCCCACTATATTTGATCCTGTGGTTGCTGCTGAATTCCATACTGCTGTCGCTAATCTCTCTCGCCAGTATGAGAATCTAGTTGTTGCTGGTAATTTCAATGTTAACTTGTTAAAACCAAATGGTCAGGTGAAATCTCTTAATTATATGTTCGAGTCTCTGGACCTTCATGTTTTAAATAAACTCCCAACCTTTATGAATTGTCGTAATCCGTCGTTGCTTGATGTTCTCGCTGTTACGTCCGTCGACTCAGTGGTGAGGCACAGTCAAATTTCTAATCCGAGTTTTCTTGACCATGACATCCTTTTTCTCTCTATCTCTTTCTCATTCCTACCTTCTTCTTCGCCTTCTTCCCTCTCTTACCGTGATTACAGCAACATCAATCCTGAGCGGCTTCTAACTGCTGTTTCTTCTCTACCTTGGTATGACATCTATATCTCTACCTCTGTCGACGATAAGGTAGCTATCTTGTCTTCCTTCATCCAATCAGTGTACGAACAATGTGTACCGTTTGTTACCCGTAGACTTAAAACTCCTTCCCATTGTCCGTGGTTTTCACGAGAGATTCGGGATTTGATAATCCAGCGCGAGTATATGTACCGGCGTTACCGTAGAACTAAAATTCGCAGCTACCTAATTGAGTACAAAGTGCTTCGCAATCGCATCAACCTCAAAGTTAAAGCTGCCAAACGTGTGTTCTATGCTCGCAAGCTTAATCCTAACCTAGATTCGAAACGACTTTGGTCTAACCTTCGCTCGCTTGGTGTTCATTCTTCTGCATCTGACCCTTTTGATGTTGATGTTGAGCTCATAAACTCATCATTTATCCTCTCTCCCCCGAGATATGATGGTATCTCTTTCACTAATTACTCCTCCTCTGATTCACTCAGTCCTGGTAGCTTTTACTTCCGCTGTGTTGATTCTTTAGAAGTTCTTGAATCTCTACTGTCTATCTCCTCGAACAGTATCGGCTTTGATGGAATCTCTCCACGCTTTCTCAAAATCCTTTCACCCCTAATTGCTGATCCTATCGCTCATGTTTTCAACTATTGTCTTACTGCATCTGAATTCCCTTCGCTCTGGAAAAAGGCCATTGTGATTCCTTTACCCAAAAGACCGTCTCCATCTGATATATCTGATTTTCGTCCTATTAGCATCCTTCCCTTTCTTGCTAAAGCTTTTGAAAAAATTATTTTTACTCAAGTGATGAGCCATCTTGAACGTAACAATTTTCTTTCTATCTTTCAATCTGGCTTTCGTAAATAGCACAGTTGTGAGACTGCTATGTTAAGGGTTACAACTGATCTAAGGGCTACCATTGATCAGGGTAATATTGCATTTCTAGCTCTGCTCGACTTTTCTAAGGCTTTTGACTCGGTGGTCCATCCGCTCCTGTTGTCCAAACTTAATCAACTCTATCAGTTCTCTTCCTCTGCCACGCGTCTTTGCTCCTCTCTTCTTTCTGATAGATTTCAATGTGTTCGGCACAACGGCAGAATATCCTCTCTTCTGCCGGTGCGTCTGGGTGTCCCTCAAGGCTCGATACTGGGTCCTCTTCTTTTCTCCCTGTATATTAATGATCTTCCCTCTGTCATTGACGGCTGTTCTTTCATATGTATGCTGATGATCTTCAGCTGTACAATTCCTTTCCTCCTAGTGATATTGTTTCTGGTACAGCAGTTATGAATAATATTTTATATCGTATAAGTGAATGGAGCTCTAATAATTTCCTCAAACTTAATCCAATTAAATCCCAAGTACTGCTTATCAGCCAGCGTCCTATGTCCTCCGAATATACTCCTAATTTATTAGTAGGTGGTGTTCCTATTCCTGTCGTTGATTGTGTCAAGAGCCTTGGGATATTTATTAATTGGAAGCTTTCCTGTTGCAATCATGTTTCCTTCATGCTGTCTAAGATATATGGTACCTTGCGAAAACTGTGGCTGTTCGCGGATCTGCTATCACCCTCTATCCGTGCCAAGCTTGTGAAATCCCTAATTCTGCCGCATTTTCTCTATGGCGCCCTTGTGTATATATCTCTTGCTCCGTCCTGTCATCAACGACTCAGGGTCGCATTCAATGATTGTTTGAGATTTGTTTTTCACCTTCGTAGATCCGATCATGTGTCGGGCGTGCAAAATTCACTACTTGGATGTGGGCTCTTTCATTTTCTCAATGTCATGGCACTAACTCTCCTATATAAAATATTTTACTCTAAGCGTCCTTGCTACATCTCTGATTTCCTTGTCCCGATGCAGTCCTTGAGATCACTTAAATTGCTTATCCCTTTTCATCGTTCCATGGTTGGCAGTCATTCTTTCTTTGTGCATGCGATTAGACTTTGGAATAGACTTCCTATATCCATCCAAAAAATTAGCACGGCCACAATGTTCAAAAAGCAGGCTTCTATATTTCTAAGCTCTCTTCCAGCTTCGCAGTAGTACTACTACTCTACTGTTCTTAGCTTACCTAGCTCTATCGTATTTTCTTAATCTCTTACTTCTTTCAAATTCTTCACTTCTCTATATTAAGCTATTTGTAAGAATTTAGGATTATTTACCGTTTCCTTTGTACTCTAAAAGATTGTAATCTTGTGTACTTTATCCAATAAATAATAAATAACTAGTTGGGATGTGGGTTCGACCCTTTCGGTCCACACGATCAACTTCCCAGTATGATGGATGTTGAATATTATGATTGGATATTTTAATAATAATTGAACAATAGGCAATATAGAATATACTCGTATGCATAATACCGAGAATTTGTCACAATTGTTTATCAATATTTTCGCTAAAATGTCAAACTAAATTTTGCACACTTACAAGATTAGGATGACGAAAATGTATATAAAATTGATAGTTGCGTTACATTTTCATTGGAGTACGTACGCCGGCGTAGTTGGAGTAGATGCAGCTACCCCAGCCTGAACTGTGGTGCAGCATCAGGGAGTAGTAACAATTTTTTTTCCAACAGATGGCTTTTATAATTTGTCGGTAATGTAGACTTATTTGGGTATGTCAAGTTATGTTTTGACATTTCATAAAGGGTTTCGGCTAATAAATAAATAATTTGAAGTTGTAACCGACAGAAAAAGTTAAAAATATGGCCAATGAAATGAGTGAAGTAATTAAAATAAATAAGGAAAATCCATTTTTTATATAATTGTATTATAGATTTTTCATCTAATTGAGGAGGAATCTTCAAACGACAGTTTAAACGATTTGCTAAATTCTTCTTCATCAGAATCATCTTCATCTTCATCATCATCTTCATCAGATGAAAATTATTCAACTATACAAGTTCGTATCGAGAACTACATAGATATAATTGAAAAATATAGTGATCATCAATTTAAACAACACTTTCGTCTTGAACGCGCTTGTGTCAAACAACTTGTAGGTAAAATTTTCTTTTTACATTAATTTTGAATAAATGTGTATTATTAATACATTTATAAATCTTTGTAGATGAATATAATGCATGTAGAACTGACCGTTTTATTCGGGGTCGTGATGAGATAGGTGCTGATGCAGAAATTTATATTACATTGTGGTATATGGCTAATACCGAAACCTACAGACAAATTGCTGATCGTTTTAATGTATCCAAGTGCTCTGTTTTCCGCGTTTTAAACAGAGTAGTTGACTGGCTTGTGGTAGAAAGCCCAAAACATATTAAATGGCCAGACTATAGAGAAATGGAGGCCAATCAAATACAATTTCAGATGAAAAGGAATTTTCCTAAAGTAGTAGGTGCCATAGATGGTACGCATGTCAAAATATGTGCACCCAGAGAGAATAAAGAAGCCTACTACAATAGAAAAAAATTCTACAGCATATCTCTTCAAGGAATTGTTGATTGCAAAAAGAGATTCATAGATGTTTCCTGTGGAGAGCCAGGAGCTATGCATGATGCTCGTGTTTTGCGTCGATCAAAATTCTATGCAAAAATGCAGGAAAATGAGAATTTAATTATTCCAGGTGGAGTTATTTTGGGAGACTCTGCTTATCCGGAGAACGATTATTTATTAACGCCATACAAAGATTATGGTAATTTAACCGAAAAGCAAAAGAAATTCAATACTCTACATTCGGCAACTAGGATAGTTGTTGAAAATGCCTTTGGGTTACTAAAAGGAAGGTTTAGGAGGTTAAAGTTTTTTGAGCACCCAAGATTGGAATTTGTTGCAAAATCTGTAGTTGCTACATGTGCATTGCACAACATATGTATAAATAATAATGATTTGGAAGAGTGGATAGAAGACATTTCAGCTGATAATGGAAGTAATGAAGGGCAGACTGCATCTCAAGGATCACTTGAAAATCGTAGCTTAAGTAGAAGACAGGAGTTTTATGAATATTTAGATAGTAATGATTTGTTAAATTAGTTTAAGAACTTCATAAATATAAAAAAATAAAATAAATATACGAAATTTGATTTATTAGAGAGAATCTTCTATAATGGTAATGCCTCATTGGGTACGAGTATTCCAATAGTGACTTAGATTTAGTAATTTCCTCATCATCTTCTCGTCCTTCTTAATCAGATGACAACTTCATAAGAAAAGTGCGCTTAGAAAATTTTAAAGAATTAATCGAAGAATACACCGATTTCCAATTCAAGGAACTTTTCCGCCTGATAAAAATATGTGGTTGTAGAAGAAAGATTTGCATTATATTAAATACAATATATTTTAAAAATTGATTTTATTAAATAGATTATACCACATAAATAAATATTATAAAATAAGAAAATAAAAGTATTGCATTTAATTGAAATGTATATTCATAATAAATAAAATAAAATAATCTCAGTCTCCAAAATAACAGCAATAAAATAAATTCACATTCTAAAATAAACATAATCTTAATGCGATAAATAAATTCACAGGCTTAAAATAAATAAATAAGAAAATATATATTTACAGTGTAATAAAAATTAAAATAACTTCAGTCTTCAAAATAACAATAATAAAATTCAAAAGTAAACATAATATAAATGAGATAAATAAATTCATAGGTTTAATAAACAACTAAAAAAATATGTCTTAAGTCTAATTTTTAGGTTTTAGGGCGTTTAAAAGCTCTTTATGTCTCCTTTCCTTCGCCTCTTCTTTATCACATAGGAATTGTTGTAAAAATTCCCTTTTTTTGGTTTTTTCCTTCAATCTATCAGAATAATATTTACTTTTTTGTTCGTAATATTTTTTTTTTGTGTCCAGGAAAGTTTCTGTTTTTTTTTTCCTTGGCTTTTTCCTAACGTCAGTTTGTTCAAGTTCTGTATTTTCTTGATCTGGCTCTTGTGGTTCCGCGCTAATAACTGCAGTTCGCTCCACACCCGCAGTCACGACATGCGGAGAACTCATAAGAGGGTTCGTGTGGAATATATCATCCATTTCGTCCAAAAAAACGAATTTTGATGTGCTGGTACCGGTACCTCTGTCTTTCGCGGACTTGTATGCTCGGTACAAAGTCTTCCACTTTGACTGAACATTTTCTTCAGTAGTAGGACTAGTCTATAAATGTTGAAAATGGATTTTACTGAATTCTCTAAGTAAATTATGTTTTTTATTAATCTTACCAAAACATTCATGCTTTCCAGGTCGCTTAAAATAATTTTCCATATTTCTTTTTTATTTTTTAAGCGATTTATCTCGTTCATTCTGTCTTTATAAATATTAATAAGCGCCTTTCCCTCTTCGTATGTCCAATTTTTCACTACTTTCGCTTGCGCCTAATAAACATAAACAAATAAAAGTATGATAATGAGCTTATAACATATTATTTTGTTTTAAAACTTACCATTTCCGAATCAATTAAAATAAAATTGTCTTAAACCGACACTTGACAGTTACTAAGCAGTTCTCTCTCTCTTCTTCTTACTTTTTTATGAACTACTCCAGATGAGGAAAAAACGCGTTTCATTTTCCAACTACTCCAACTACGCCGGAGTATCTACTCCAAAGAAAATGAAACGCAGCTGATGTATTAATGTTTTTCGGCACCTCAATGAAGTCGATATAGTTTTTAGTTCGCGCGGTATCGTGCAGGTACAGAAATCACCTAAGTCATTTAAACCAAAAAACCGCTGGACCGAATATTATAAAAATATTTTCAGATTATATTGTCGCTAATACACTTCGAACGACACCTCAAGTAAGTCAATATCTTTTGTTGTTCGGGCCATATCGTGCAGGTAGAAAAATCACTTACGCCGCTTAAACAAAAAAACGGCTCGACCGAATTTTATGAAAATCTTTTCAGATCATATTTTGGTTAATACTCTTCGAACGGCATGTCAACTAAGTCGATATCTTTTATAGTTCGCGCGATATCGTGCAGGTACAAAAATCACTTAAGTCATTTAAACCAAAAAACCGCTAAACCGAATATTATAAAAATCTTTTCAGATTATATAGTCGCTAATACGCTTCGAACGGCACCTCAAGTAAGTCAATATCTTTCGTGGTTCGGGCGATATCGTGCAGGTACAAAAATCACTTACGTCGCTCAAACAAAAAAACGGCTGGACCGAATTTTATGAAATTCTTTTCAGATCATATTTCGGTTAATACGCTTCGAACAACACCTCAACGAAGTCGACATCAGTTTTGGTTCGCGCGATATCGTGCAGGAAAAAATGACCACATCCGTACGCACATACACACATACTTCCTCCCAATTTTTTGCTTAAAATGCTCCTGGGACCTTGAAAGATGAAAATACGTTGAAATTTTCGATTTCGATTTTCGGACCGATTACAATAACTTCCTATACTGGGAAGTTAATAATAATAAATAATAATAATAGTCCATCAATTTCTATCACTATTACATTTCCGAGTGCAATTCCAAGAAAGAAGTTTAAGTCGGAGATGCTTAAACTGTTACCAGCAAATTTGGTTTCCAAACCACAGATGCCTAAGTAAGAAACCAAGCTCGGGCTACACAAGCTTTAAGCTGTTACCAGCAAGCGTGGTTTTCAAACCACTGCCTATGTTAAGATCCGGGCTTGCGCTACACTTGGTTTAGGTTATTACTAGCAAGTAAGGTTTCCAAACCACTGCCTTAGTTAGCAACCGAGCTCGCGCTACACTAGGCTTAGGTTGTTACTAGCAAGTAAGGTTTCCAAACCACTGCCTAAGTAGGAAGCCAAGTTAGGCAGTGATTCGCAACTGCGTTATTTTAGTGATATCGGCCTACTTTGGCTTCCTGGTTTGGCGCGAGTCTGAAATTTGGCATGCCTAATTCGGGCCCTCCCACTGCCTCACTTGAATTTCTAGTCGGGCCGGTTATAACTTTTCAAGAACGCTTTGAGCAAACTTCAAATCTTCTTCTTTTTGAAGTGAAAACTTCTTTAGCCGCGTTGGGCACTTTTTGATAGGGGAAAATGTTATAGGTTCGCGTCACCGACATGCTCATGACTGGCGCACGCGCTCAATCGATTATAATCAAAAACTTTTTGATTTTGAATAAAAAAATAAATCTGACCGCCTACTATTATTCAATTAAGTATCGAAAATGAAAATATAAAACCAGTCATTTTGACTGATGTGTTAAATATCTGTTTTCCAAATTTGTTTGGATCCTTGATCCCGAAGATGTCTTCAGACGATAACAAAAGAAAAAAAAAATTGGCAGTTATAGGTATTGCCGATAGAAGTGAAAACTTAGAACTTAGATGTTGAAATTCGATTCTTTTGAAGTAATACAAAATTCTATATTTCTTGAAAGGATTAAATCTTTTTGATTGCAGTATTTTCATTAGGACATTAACCAACTTATTAAAATATGTAGCACAAGTAACTGCGTCTTCATTAATAAGTGTACTTTTTTCTATAAAATTTAATGCTGCTGCATCTTCAACCGATATCTCAGAATTATTTTTTAAATTATGTAACAATTGTAGCAATTTTGGCCATCCTATTTCATTAGCACTTATTGTAAAAAAAACTGTTGGCTTACCATATTGTCTAATCATTGAAAATAGGTCTTTTTTTTCTTTCTGACCAATAATATGCTGAATTCGGGATCGTGCGTAGAAAAGCCAAGTTACTTTCAATACAACCTTGTACGTAATATGCTGACTCTCAAACATTTTCATTTCTTACTTTAGTTACCATAACCCGATTGTACAATTATTACATAATTTAAAAAATAATTCTGAGATATCGGTTGAAGATGCAGCAGCATAAAATTTTATAGAAAAAAGTACACTTATTAATGAAGACGCAGTTACTTGTACTACATATTTTAATAAGTTGGTTAATGTCCTAATGAAAATACTGCAATCAAAAAGATTTAATCCTTTCAAGAAATATAGAATTTTGTATTACTTCAAAAGAATCGAATTTCAACATCTAAGTTCTAAGTTTTCACTTCTATCGGCAGTCCCTATAACTACCAATTTTTTGTTTTTTTATCGACACTTATGACAGATGAAAATCGACAATAACTTTGTCGATATCGTGTTGCCAAATGTAAATTTTCATTTATCGACAGAAGTCAATGTCGACTCGAGAAACCAAATACGGCCCCTGCCGCGATATCACAATTAGAAGATTGGGTTTTGAATGAAGAAGATGGCGATTTTAGCTGCGATTCAGATATCGACGAAGATTTTGTTATGGAGGAAATGCTGTCTCAAGATGATTCTGCATGTAGTCTGTCCGACACGGAACTGGACACAGCTGGAAATGATATCGAAAACTTGGATCATGATGCTGGCTCATCTGCTACCGGTGAAAACCAGTCAAGATCGGGGTACTATTACGGTAAAAATAAATTTAAGTGGAGTAAACAGGAACCAACTAGAAACGTGCGTACACAATCACATAATATTATTCGGCCTGATAGAGTAGTGCTACCTGTAAGAAACAACACTCCGGTAAGCTTATTCAAACTATTATTTGACGAAAAAATAATTTCTGTAGTTTTACTATGGACCAATTTGAAGCTTACAGAAATCAAATTGAAATTTAAAAACCAGTCGAGACCCGAGCTGAAAGAAATTTCTCAAGAAGAATTTGAAGCTTTCCTTGGCTTATTATTATATACTTCAGCATTCAAATCAAATTCCGAGGATCTGACACTATTGTTTGCAACCGATGGTGGTGGTCGTGAGATATTTCGTGCTGTGATGTCAAGGGAGCGATTTGGAATTATATTGCGATGTTTACGATTTGATGATATTTCCACAAGAACCCAACGTACTCAAGAAATCCACTATGCGCTATATCTGAGATCTTTTACCATTTCATTGTGAAATTGTCAAAAAAATTATACTATGTGTCCTTACGCCTGCATTGACGAAATGTTACTTGGTTTTCGTGGAAGATGCAAGTTCATAGTATATATGCCTTCCAAACCGGATAAGTACGGCATCAAACTCCAATGTCTGTTAGATGCAACCAATGGTTACTTATAATGCTTATATTTACCATGGAAAGGACTCCGCTGGCATTGGTTTAGATCACAATGAAAAGAAACTACTCAAACCGACACAGTCAGTCATCCGACTTGTGAAACCAATTAGAGACACAAACAGAAATATTACTGCTGATAATTGGGTTTCATCAATAGAATTGGCAAACGAACTTTTGAAAAGAGGTCTCACCTACTGTGGAACACTACGAAAAAATAAAGCCGAAATACCACCCCAATTCACTAACCTCAGATCAAGAGAAGTAGGTTCTAGTCTGGACGGGTTTACCAAAGATTTGACTTTGCTCTCACGGGTAACTAAAAGAAATAAAGCAGTATTATTACTATCTTCAATGCACCACAGTACTGGCGTTGATGAAACAAATGGTTTGCCGGAAATTAATTCTTTTTACAATGCAACTAAAGGAGGTGTCGATGCCCTTGATGAGAAGTGTTCAAAGATGACTTGCAAAAGAAGAACTCGACGTTGGCCCTCTACAATTTTTTATCGTATTGTGGATATCGCTTCAACCAATTCATACGTTCTTTCAGGACATTCATACAAGCGATCAGAATTTATAAAAAATATAGCACTAGGACTAGTTCAGAACCATTTGGAGACCAGATTATCTAATCCTTACATCCCAGACTGATTCAACAAATTAATCCAGAAAGTGAAAAACTTGAAAAAAGGAAGTACTGCAGTCTATGTGTTGAATCTAAAATAAAATAAATTAAAAAAAAACATAATAATTAACAAATAATCAAACATCAAAACAAAAAATATATAAACCAAAACAGCTCGATGACAGCTCCAGCTGCCGGCCATCGATTTCTGGTTTTTTTGTTTTTTATTGTTTTTTACTTGTTCTACAGGGCTGGTACCAAGGGTTATCATGCGAATCTATACTTGCTAGCGATCACGAGATGGCTTTACATTAATTCAGCCTTGAAGTCTACATTCAGCCCTGATCCAGAGAGAGAGATTGCGAGGGGTCCGGCAAGCTGGAAAGGACAACTCTCGCAGCGTTGCCAAATTGACGGATTTCCCGTCATATCTAGCGGATTGGAATGAGAGAAAACGGAACAAATTTTATGCTAACGGCTGACGGATTTTTTAATGGATAGATTATTTAAGCTTACTTTGGAGACTGGAGACGCGTCTCCTATGAAAACATGGGGAAATTTGGTAACAAAAATTATGACGAAAAAGTGTTATTTTAATTTCGTAGCCAAACGGTGGCGCTAGGTATGTTATGTGGTAAGAACGTACCATGAAGTTAGCTCTTTATCAAATTTAGTACTTCCCGGTAATTCGAAGGGACTTCCCCGCTTATGTCTATCAAAAGTTTAGTACTGCTTGTTTAAACTTCGCATGTAGATGTTGAGACTTGTTATGCATATGAATAAACGGTACACTACAAGCAAACGGTTTTTACGGCTACAGAAATTGCGGTATTTATTTTATGTACACATTCGGGATTTATCAAAGTGAATTGCGGATTTATGACTAATTTATGAAAAATTTCCCTTTCGTAACCATACATTGGGTTACTGCTTTAACCTAAATTACAACAATATTTACACGCTCAAGTACAGGTCAAGCAGCGATAATACAAATTTCAAGCAGTGGTCAACCCACAATTTGTACGCTCAAGCACCAATTAAGCAGCGGTCACATACTCGTATATTTTAACGCCCAAGCAGCGATTGTATTTATACGCTCACGGCGGCGACTACAAAGTACACAATAGACACGATAAACAAAATTTTTTTTTTGTTTTTCTTTTGCGGTTTCGGCAAGAAGCTAATTCTGATTTTTTTCGTACTTTGTTCCTCAATCATTATCAATGGATACCTTTAAGGATTTAATTTCACGAGTTCTTTCATCAAAAAAGAAGGTAGAAAGGTCAATTGATAACGGCAAGAAAACTCGACTAGATAAACGAACAGCGGGTTTTTATAAACAAAAGCTGATCGATTTAACTAACTTGTGGAACAATTTTGTCGAGTCAGATACTCGTCTTGAAGAATTCGTCTACTCAGCTCCTAGTGAATATTCACACAGCTACATAAGTGAAGATCAATATGATGAGATTGAAATAAAATATTCTGAGTACATGGGAGAATTACACGATGGTCTTCAGAGTTTATCTGAATCTTTAAACTCCACTCAATCGGATTCTCAAGACAATAAAAATGTGTCTGCAACTTCGGGGTTGAGGTTGTGTGAACCTAGCATGCAGCCACAGTTGCCAAAAATTAATTTACCCAAATTCGATGGAGATTATAATTCTTGGAGATCCTTTCACGACCTCTTCGTTTTATTAGTCCACAATAACACACAAATTCAGGCGGTACATTACTTGAAAACGTGTCTTGTTGGCGAAGCTGAAAGAGTTTTAAGACACACTCCTGTAACTAATGCCGATTATGCACCCGCCTGGCAGAAACTGAAGGCCAGATATGAAAATAAACGTGCACTAGTAAACCACCAGCTACGAAATTTGTTTAATCAAGCGAAATTAACCACAGAAACCCACAAGGGCCTAAAAATGTTGGTTGATAACATGGAGGAATATCTTCAACAACTCAAAGCCTTGATGGTGGACACCTCTTCTTGGGATATTTTATTAATTTATTTAATAGTGCAAAAACTACCGTTCGCGACTTTACGAATGTGGGAAGAACAATTAAAGGATACACAAAATCTGCCAGATTATGAAACCTTCAATAATTTTCTTCATTCACGAATTCGAGTTCTCGAGTCAATTGGCGATGCAATCAAACCAACTTCAATTTGGATTTGAGTTCAAGGCTCAATAATTCCAAAAGAGAGACAACATAAGCTTATCATACCACAAATAAGTTAAACTGTCCTGCGTGCAACGGCAAACATTATGTCGGATCCTGCAATGTTTTTCTGAGGTTGGACATTTCAGATCGTAGGAAGTTAATCAAGGAAACAGGGAGGTGTTTCAATTGTTTTTCCAGCAAACATTCCATGATAAATGTCAAAGCAATTACCGATGCCACAAATGTAAGCAGTTGCATCACACTACCTTACATGCGTTGGAACCTGCAGTGCAGAACCTATTCATTAGAAAAGAACCCACTACTGTACCAACTACATCTAAAGGAACAACTGATGGGGAGAAAGGCTTATTTCAATCCAGCCTTCCATTAGCAGATTCTGCAGCCGGATCAACTCAAAGCTTCTTAACGACAGAAGGATGCAACACATTACTGTCTACTGCTTTAGTATCAGCTAAATGCAGCAATGGACATTCGATAATCTTGCGCTGTGTCCTAGATACGGGGTCTGAGTCTTCATTTATAACTGAAAGTGCCTGTAATAGAATGAAAATTTGTCGGAACACGCACCTCTGTGCAGATCTTTGGTATCAATAAGGGGCAAACAGCGATCGCCAAAAAACAAGTACAAATAAATTTGAGTCCAGTTAACTCAGAAATACCAAGGATAGAGACTAATGTGCTAGTTGTCAAAACTATTACAGATTTTCTACCCACAAAGAAGATAACTAATAAAACATGGCCGCATATTAAAGGACTCAACCTAGCTGATCCAATGATTTGGAAGTCAGGTCCAATCGACGCTCTACTAGATGCAGCTGTGTATGGGTTGGTTTTGAGAGAAGGTCTACGATTTGATCCAAGCGGAGCCGCCCCTACTGCGGTCAACACCATATTTGGATGGATATTTATTAGGAACGCAACAACGTCAACTAATATGCATACTAAAGCATTTTCGCTTACTGTAGAACAAACATTGGATCTCGATCAACAACTGCGCAAATTTTGGGAGATTGAGGAAGCAAAAGGTGTCAGTTTGCTCACACCTGACGAAAGGAAATGCGAACAGCACTACAGCGACACTCACTGTCGACTGCCAAATGGGCAGTACCAAGTTCAGCTACCGTTTTTAACAGACCACACTCCAACGTTAGGTGATTCGAGAAGTGGCGCCCTAAAACGTTTTAACTACTTGCAAAGGAAATTAGCCAATAATCCTCTTTTGAAACAAGATTATGAGAAATGCTTGGATGAATATATACACTTAGGCCATATGACTGCCTGTGAGCCATCCCAACCATTAGAAGAAAATTATTACATCCCGCATCACGCCGTATTTAAACAGAGTAGCACCACCAAATTAAGAGTTGTTTTTGATGCTTCCGCTAAAACAACCAACGGCAAATCATTAAACGAGCAACTACTAGTAGGACCAACCATACAGCCTAGATTATTCACTATAATTCTCAATTGGATGAAATATAAGGTGGCCATGACAGCAGATGTTGAAAAAATGTATCGGATGGTGTGGGTTCATCCTAGCCATCGAACATATCAGCGCATCATTTGGAGACACCCGGAAACCCAGACCGTTCAAGACTATCAGCTCAACACCGTTACGTTTGGTATGTCACCAGCTGCAACAATTGGCCTACGACGAAAGGGAACGATGGCCATTAACATCAAGTGCAGTATCACGTCACTTCTACGTCGACGATTTGTTAACTGGGGCAGATTCCCTTCGCGACGCAAAGGAGCTTCAAAGGCAATTAATAGAGATGCTGAACCAAGGCGGTTTCAACTTACGCAAGTGGGCCAGTAACTGTAACGATCTTCTTGAACACCTTCCAAACGAATACAGAGAACTAAAGGTTTGTTTCGACTCTCTCTCTGGACACGGAAGCAGACGGACGTCTTTCTAAAAGTTTATTGTTTTAATACAAAATGGTGGTCACTTAGACAAAAAATTTCTTTTTTTTTGTGGAAAGTTAAATATTAAATAATTGTACTTCCTTGTTAATTGCTTAATTCTTGTTGATTAGTGTGCTCATACAACATAAAGAAGCATAATTGATGTAGAGTCTTAATATCAATTTATAGTAGGTACTGGAAATTGAAGCTAAGTATTTGCTCTCTTTTTTTGGCTTGTTTTACTGTTACCATGCCGTTAATATGTATTTTAATTTTAATTTTTAATATTTTTTTAATATGCTGATTAAATTTTCTGGTTGCTTAATTTCTTACCTTTTGCAATTTTATATTGTTATACTATTTATAAGCTGCATTACATTCAAAGATAAATTTTCATTTTCTGGATTTTTATGGAATTTTTTATAGATTATTCAAAATGGCGGATCCTATAAGTCTTTAATTCCGGTTTAAAGTGCTTTTCTAGTGTTAATTGTTATTGTGTCTATAAAAATTTTAATCCTTAATATCATTACAATTAAAGTTCATTAAAATCATTATAAAGTTTCCTGTTTTACGATCTAGAAAGTTTAAGTCCAGCAAATTTAAATTCTATATCCTCGTGGTGAACCTAAAAACATTCATTCTTTTGTTCGGATCTTATAACGCCATCTTGAATTGATCAAGTTATGTAGTACGGTACTATAATTTTACAGTTTTTACGGCATGTGTACATATACAGTATAGTTATCTAAATAATTTGATTTCTAAAATTTTCATTAAACTTTTATCTATTTAATATTAAATCTTCTTCTTTTGTCATCTGCTTAATTAGTTTTTTGTTACCCTTGTATTTTACTTTATATTCTTGGTTTGTAATTTGTAATTTTGTTACCTTCATATGTAAATGTGTTGACCTCCTAAGATCTCAGTGAGTTGTCAATTTATCGACGGTTTGTTTTCTTTTTTGATTTTTGGTTAATGAACGACTTGTTATATGACAATTGAGTACATTTCATCAATGTGGACTCTATAACGAAATTTCCTTTTATCTTGTGGAGTACGCTATACGTCCCTCACGCCTTGACATCTTTCTACGTCCTACTTCCGATGCTATGCAACTAAATTTCTATTCAAATTCTCCATAGCAACTAACTAATTTTCGTATCTTAATCCGGATCAACAATTACTAGCACGTATCATTTAAGTAAATATAGCTATATTCATAAAGATTGAGTGCCTCTGTATACCTAATATTTATTCCTCGGGTCGCCCTCCCCCTCGCTCTGCTATAACGTAATGTACATGTGTAATTTCGATACAAGGATCTATTAACTATTGACTAATTCTTACCCCCCTCCCCTTCCCTTACCTTTTTTTTTCCTTTCCTTTTCTTTTCTCATTCCTTAATGTAAATTCCCACACTTGTCTACCTCTCTATGCCCATCTCTGCAAAACCTAATCTATTCCATTTACAGTTTGTACAATTCTCCTTTTTATAGAGATTCTTCAATTAACTTTGCCTATAACTAAATATAGAGGAATCCACTCTTCCTCAACTGTTATGATCACTCCAGAACAGCATTTAGTTTAATAATATCTACATATGATTAATGAATTCTCTATACTTCTGAATTTACGTACCAGTAGCGAGGTGTTCTGGGCGGTTCACTGGCTTCTCGGCATTCTATCCTCTGATTAATGCGACTAGTGGGATCGGACTGTTTCATCGCCTCTTCTCCTTACGACAATAACTACAATAAATTCTTTGTTCCCCCTAACGTCTGACGGCATAAGACATCAGGGCTGATTCTAAGGGAAAAATTTCGTCCTTCAACTCTACTCTTTCAAACAGAACGTCTCTACGTCTACGCAGCAAATCGACTGACAAAGATACTATCACTCCCATCAATAATGATCAAGTAGGGAAAAGACTCAGGGCCAATTCCAAACAGAAAGACCTTATTAAAAAATCCACCGTAAAAGTGCCACAGAGTTCAAATTCAAATTTAATTAGAGAAGAAGTGTCAAACGCTTCGATAAATGAAGACATCAACACCTTAAACAATCAATTGATTACCTTATCTGAATCAACTCCTGAAGCCCATAAGATCATACCCCTTAACAGCAATGTGTCGTGCAGCCATATTCCAAACCAGATTCTTTATGAAGAAGATGATAGTGGTCCCTTTACTATCTCCATTAAAAAAGTTAGATCAGACTCTAAGGAATGGCTTCCTTTAAATCCGATGAAACTCGGTATGAAACTAACAACAACACCTGGAATAGATCAAATTTTTAAAGTTGCCAATGATACCTGCAAAATAACCTTTAATACAGCTACACAGGCCAATAATTTCATTATTAATTCTCCTCTGCCAGAAGACTACAAAGTCTTCATTCCCATAAATTCAATTGCAGCTCCGATTTTTCTACATGGTGTTGATGAGGATTTAACAGAAGACCAAATTTTAGAGTCGCTCAATAGCTCCAATCCAGAATGTAAAATAGTCAAAGCATTCAGAATAAAATGGCACAAGTTTGTTGATGGCAAAAAAATAGTTTTCCCCACAAATAAAATTAAAGTGTTCATAAAAGGTTCAACAATCCCTTCTTCTCTAAAGATTTTATATCTTTCATTCAAAACACAAAAATTTATAAACTCTCCCCTACGTTGCTTCAACTGCCAGAGATATGGCCATATAGCCAGATCCTGCAAAGTCAAATACTCGATTTGTGGAAGATGCGCTGGAAAAGATTGCAAAGAAGGCAAAGCATGCAAAAAAAAAAGAGTGTTGCATAAACTGCAATGGTAACCATGGGTCTTATGATGTGTCGTGTCCGACATGGAGGAAAGAAAAGGAAATTGTCAAAATAATGCGGCATGGCAACTTTTCCAGAGGGAGTGCTTGGCGAATCCTAAAATCGAGATCTAGATCGACTAATCAGTCTAATAGTTGTGATACCCATAAGCCTATCAATAAAAACAATAGAAAAACACCAGAGAATATTAAGGGGGCGAGGGCTAGTCCGGTCTCACAGGGCATTGAAACGTTCTCACCAATGAAAAAAAAGACCCTTCAAGTCTCCGCAAAGACAGTCCACCTCTCCAACTCCTAAAGCACCTCCCCGTCACGGAATTGAGTTTCTCAAAACCCTCAAATTAGAATCAGTTAAATTTCTCAATAATGTCTGTACAAATGAGTCTGATAAAAAAGTAGCTTCTGAAATAACAGATGAAACTTGATTCATAAATTGCTCCCAAAGATAGATGGCACTAAAATCATTAACTCAGCTGTAACAACTGTTCAATCAAGATAATTCAAATCTTACAGCTGAATATTCAAAGTCTTTTAAAGAATCTTGACGAACTGGAGCAATTTATAACATTGTCCAATCCTGACATTATAGTAATTGCGGAAACATGGCTTAAGCCATCTGACCATGTTAAACTGCGGAACTATAATATTGTCAGAAAAGATAGAATTGATGGTTATGGCGGCACAGCCATCGCAATACACAATAGAATTCACTTTAAGGCACTTCATTTTACCAATAAACTAAACTCGTGCTCAATTACTACCACCAATCTGAACCGCAATATCAGCTTGTTTTCAATCTACTCCAGTCAAAACTGCAGTAACATTGAATTCAAAAAAGAATTAAACAATATTCTAAAGTTAGTAAACACATCTCAGAACACTCTGTATAGCTTGGGGGGATACCATCACAAATAGAAGGGGAAAAATTCTTGAAGGGGTGATGTCGAGCGGCGGTTTCATAAATGTTAATAACAACAATCCTACCTGCATAACCAGAAAGGCAAATTCGACCGCCTCTATCATTGATCTATGTTTTGTTAACTTTGTAGACTGCCCTATAGAATCGAAAACTAGACATTGTTCAATCAGTGGCAGCCCTCACTTGCCAATCTCCATCAAGTTGGGAATAGATCGGCCCATCATTCCAAAAATCACGAAAATCTCTTACAATAAAGCATTGTCTGCAGTAAAATCCCTAACCTTTGAAGAGCTTGATGATTCTAACATCTTAGATACGCTATATAATATTATAGAAACAGCTTCTTTTACCACATCTGCCTCCTATTATAATCACATACCAAAACCCAGGTGGAATGCAACCTTGAACAAACTCTTTAGACTCAAAGTGGTTGCCCTTAAAAAATTCAACAACTATAAGAAAATCTCTGATCTCATTCTTCATAATAAATTAAATGCCCTCTTCAAAAAGGAAAAGAAAAAGAGCAAAAAAGCGTCATGGGATCAACTCATTCAGGAGGTATGTCACAAAAAATCTATCACTAAATTCTGGGACATAGTTAACAAATTTAAAGTCAATAAAACAGTTAGTAAATTCTCGGCCTATCAACTTTCTGCTGCACAATATTTAAATCTCATAACTAATAAATCCACTTCCCATAACCTAATTCCCTACTTAAATCCAATCTCACCTATAGATCATATCTCCTGGACAGTTGACAACCTAGACGCTGTACTCAGTTGTAAAAAGGGAAAATCGGCCCTCGGCATTGATCTTCTAAATTTTGAAATGATCAAAAATCTAAATTCAGGTCTTAAAAAAGCTTTCATCGCCAAACTTAAAGAGATCTTCATCACAAATGATATTCCACCAAAATGGTAGATTAAAATTGTTCCGATACAAAAACCATGCAAGGACCCTACTAGTCTAAATAGTTACAGACCCATCTCCTTAATCTGCACCCCTATGAAAATCATAAACATGTTTATTAAAGACTTCATCAACTCAAAAATTGAGACACAAAATATACTTCCAAAGAACTCCTTTGCTTATAGGAAGGGTAGATCGTCGTCTACTTGTCTTTCATTCATTTCTCAACATATAAAGAATAAAATTAGGAATGGCAGAACTGTTGGTATGCTCACCCTTGACTTAGACAATGCTTATGATAGAGTCGATCTAAGAAAACTATACATTACACTTTTGGAAGTTGGGATACCCTTAATTTACATTAACTGGATCATGAAATTCTTTAGTGAAAGGAGTCTCATTCTAGACAATAATCTGGTAAAGGTAAATGGGGGAATTCCTCAGGGAAGTTCCTTGTGTCCAATTCTTTTTAATCTATACACTAAGAACCTTCATAATGTCTATAATAACAATGTTGAAATATTTCAATTTGCAGATGACTTCTGTCTCTTAGCGGAGGGTAGTGATAGCTTCGATGTAGAATCTTCTCTACAACTTGCTTTAGATCAATTTCAAAGAACAGCTTCAGACTGCAATCTTAATATCAACATTAACAAATCTAATGTTATGCTATTAAAAAAAAGGAAACCAGTATCCATCTTTTCATCTTTTTGAACGATTCATTAATTCCTAATCCCAAGAAAATTAAATTTATTGGATGGACCTTTACGAACAATTTGAATAGCAGAGTTCAATATAAAGAAGCGGTTGATGCACTTCAAAAAAATCAAAGAGTAATTGATATTCTTAGTAAGAAGAAATTTGGGACTAATCCCTCCACTTGTCTATTGATGTATAGATCTCTCATTAGATCAAAAATGGAGTTTGCCAGAGCACTATCTTTTAACGAGTCTAAAACTTTGGAGAAAAAAATCAACACTATCTCCAATAAATTCCTAAGGAAGTGCCTTGGTCTAACTCCATCTACTCCAAATCACATAATCTATGCATTAGCCAATGAGCTACCCCCTTCGCTGAGAGCGGAATTAATCACTGCAAAAGACTCTGCTAGAATCAAAAAAATTGATCCCACTCTGATAAATTCATTAAACCTCATTAATCCTAACACACCCCTCGAAAATGTATGGTCCAAATACATAGAAATTTTTGAACTCTTCAACACTAACCCTGTTGAATTACCCCCAACTTCCAATTTAAAAATCGACACCTCCCTGCTTGATGGACTTGGTAGTAAAGGGAATTTGCCTAAAAACCTTATCTGTAAATTATACAACGAAAAAAAATCATCCCTTCCGCGGGACTCGTTAATTATATCAACGGATGCCTCCATCTCCAATGATATGGTTGGTTTGGGAATCTCTTTCTTCAATCCCTCTGATGATGTTATGTTGAGATCCTTTTGGTTGATGTCAATCTTATCTGCTGAACTTTATGCAATCAAATTTGCCCTTGAATTGGCACATGATTTCAATAATAGAGATATAGTCATTCTCACTGACAGCCTTAATAGCTGCAAAGTTTTAATGAATAGAAAACCTGATCATGTTGTTGCACTCATTCTACACAAGATAAGAGCATTTAAATCTGTTACGATTGTCTGGGTCCCATCTCATGTAGGGATTCCTGAGAACAAAAAAGCGGATGCTCTGGCTGCTAGTGCCATTGATTGTGGCGCAGTCTTCCCGCATGATCTTAACTTCAAAGATCTCTCTTTAAACATAATGCACAAAATAAAAGCCGAATGGAATAGATCCTACAAACTATTGTACAAACAATGCTAATAAATAATAATAATATTATCTGTAAATAAAGGCAAATTTTTTGCCTCTATTTTTCCGGACATTCCTTCTACTCCTTGGTTCAAAAACATCAATTTAGAACCAAAATACTTTCGCATGATCAATAGAATCCTCTCAGGACATTCCTATGATGATGCCAGACTTGCTTCTTGGAAAATCATTCCTATAGCTATGTATGCTGTTCCTAAGTACGGCGGTCAAGAAAATGTTCCCCATATAAAGTGTATGTAAAAAACGCCTAAGTAATCGGTCAAGAAATGCTATAGGAATTTTTGCTCAAGAAATTTCTGTACCTAGTACGCTGTTCGCTCAAGAAAAATGCTAGTACTATTCTGACACATAGATGGATCCTTTTCCTAAGGCGGTTAAGAAAAAATTGGAAAGACCATTTTTTCTTGACCGAAATTGACGGAAAGTAGATTTGGCGTTTTCACTAACGTGATTATTATTTGAAGTGATTATTTTAGTGTGCTATGATGTCAAATGTCAATTTTGAACACGGAAAAAAATCATCGCATTACTTGTCGAAATTTTCTGTACCGGGGTCAAGAAATAATAAGAACATTTTTCTTGACCGCCGTACTTAGGAACAGCATACTTAGCTTAATGATCAATGTAACACGTGCAACACAACTAACAATCCTAATCACATCATCCTAAGGTGCCTCAAATTCACTAACATCAGATCAAAATTTTTCATCCTTATTAATAAAAATCATCTAGGAGATGTTCTCATCCCCTTCCGTACTTCAACTATTCTTGAACTTTCCAATTTTTTAAAAGAGGCCGGGATCTTAATATAGTGCTGTTCAAGTCATTAACGAGCGCCGTGATTTAGATGAATATTGTCAAAACTACAAGTTTACATCCTCCCTACACCTCGCTTTAACCTCTTTACTCAAAAAACAACTACTATCTCATTCAACCTAAGACTTCCTTTATGAGATTGTCGGGGCGTGTCGGACCCTTCTGTACTCCTTCAAGATATTCGAATTAATGTATCATCCTTTAGAAATCTAGGATTGTGGAGGTCAACACATACCTTTGTCAAATTGTATCGTATACAGTGACCACCCTTAGACTTCTATTCATATTAGCTTTAAGTAAATTTTATGACCTTTGACGCCCTCCGTTGAGGAGGATCAGCACAGAGAGAGAGTCCATTCTACGCTCACCACACTCCAATCAACGAGATGCATTAAACCAATGTACTCTTAGAGACGAAGTCTTTTCAGACAGACAAATTGTAATCGTGAGTCAATCACAAGCCAGTCCTGGATCTATATAATAAAACCAATCAAGATTGACATTACAATCCTACAGCTTCGAAGTATAATATCCTGACTGAACTGGCCCATCGCCAAGGATCAATTCATCAACAGCTTCACCCATATGGCCGCAAATCTTAGAAGAGCAAACAATTGTATAATCAAGTGACACTCAATTAAGTACCTTGTGAACATCTACTCAATCCAGAACCTATATGTCAAGTTGAGTCAGCTCACCAACTTGGACTATTACATCACGAGTGATTAACTTTAGAGCTAATTAAATTTAAACTAACAAAGAATCAGTCGTTGATATGGTTGAAAAACCTTATACCAGTTATAACCCTGGGGTTATACCATCACCTTGGTGTTGGAAAGTTTAAAAATCAACAACAACAACAAAGGTTTGTTTCGACTTCTCGGACAACGAATCAATAAAGGCCATAGGCATCAAATGGTATCCTCCTGGCGACTATTTCACATTCAGTTTCAATCAAACTCTACAAGACAGGCCAATAACCAAACGCACAATCTCATCGGAAATATCGACATTGTTTGACCTTCTCGGTTGGATTTCACCTGTAATAATCACCGCAAAAATTTTGATACAAACTTTATGGATATCTGGATGCTCCTGGGATACACCAGTCCCTGATACTATTGTAAATCAATGGCGCACCTTCAAGCAAGAACTTCCAGAAATAGACCAACTTAAAATTCCAAGATGGATTGAATACTCCAATAACAATCAAAACAGCCAGCTTCACGGATTTTGCGATGCCTCTATTAAGGCCTATGCAGCAGTTTTATACTTACGCACGCAATCTATCGATGGTGAGACACCGGTGTCATTGTTAACATCCAAAACCAAAGTCGCTCCACACAAGCCAACTACCAGCGCGTTTATGTGCAGGACCGAACCGGTCCAAAGTACCCAAAAAAGGTCCAAAAAAAACCCGCATAAACGAGACTTTGGGTCTGGATTTTCAGGTGGACCATAGCGGACCGAACCATTTCGGTGCCGACACATAAACTGTTTAGGACCAAAACATAACCTTATTTATTCCAATAAATCAAAAAAGGGTGGAAATAAATTTAAAAAAAGTGAAATTTAATATTATTATTGAAATAAGTGAACATTGGGCATATGACAAAGCAATAATAACACTTCCTGAGGTGTGTACTGAAAATAATATAACGGCGATAATGGATGGGGAAAATGCGAAGCAACGGAATTTTTAATAAAATTCGTTTAGAGAAATGTAAGCTCGCAAAATTACTTCACACATTGTTTTTAGAAAATTGCTAAAATGTTTCACTTTGACTTCGTTGTCACAGCTCAGTGAGGTTATATTCGAATGCGCACATAAACTCAAGACCGGATCGGTTCAATAGACCGGTTCGGTCCTGCACATAAAAGCGCTGTACGTTACCACGTTTGGAACTGAATGGAGCACTACTGCTCGCAAGATTGCTAAGTGTGACTGTTCAAGAAATGCAGCTGCAGGACACCGCAACATATGCATGGACCGATTCAACAATAGTATTACAATGGATACGTCAACACCCTTCACGTTGGAAGACCTACGTTGCCAATCGGGTAGCCGAGATTCAGGATCTATTACCTGCAGAGCACTGGCATCATGTATCCACAGACCAAAACCCTGCTGACTTAGCGTCTAGAGGAACATCTGTAAAGCGGCTAAACCTTGCGACATTATGGTGGAAAGGACCTGACTGGCTTATAACCCAACAGAACAATTGGCCCAAGTATTTTATACCTGTAGAACAGATAGACCTTGAAGCCAAACAAACAAACGCAATCAACTTATTCACTCACATATCCGAGCAATTCCTGACAAAATATTCATCCTATACAAGGCTAACACGGATCGTAGCAACCATTCAAAGATTCATTTGCAATTGTAAAAATCCAAACAACAAACAAACGCATCGATTGTCTTACTCGGAATTATCCACCGCCAACATCACAATTTTAAAGCTTTTACAACAAATTACATTTTCCAATGAATATGAAGCCCTCAAACATGATAAACCGCTTTCAACAAAGAGTCGCTTATTACGATTGAGTCCCTTTCTGGATCATAATGGTCTTATTCGAGTTGGTGGCAGATTGGAACACGCAAGTATTCCTTACGAGAGGAAACATCCAATCATTCTTCCGCGTGATCATCATGTCAGCCGCATTTTGATTGACAAAAGTCATAAGGAAACACTCCACGGTGGAACTATGTTGGTGTTAAACACCATGCGAAATCAATTTTGGATATTAGATGGCAAACGAGCCATATCCCACCAGCTTTATAAATGCATAATCTGTGCAAGACAAAGGCAACGTACTTCTAGTCAAATAATGGGAAATCTACCCGCTCCGCGAATTAACATTACAAGAGCTTTCGGTCATGTGGGCATTGATTATGCTGGACCAATTTACGTAAAGGCCTCTCCTCTTCGCAATAGCAAAGTCTACAAGGGATATTTTTGTATCTTTGTGTGCTTGGCTACCAAGGCTATCCATATTGAAGCAGCATCAAATATGACATCACAAGTTTTTTTTGCAGCCATGAGAAGATTTGTGGCCAGGCGAGGAGTGTGTTCAGACGTATATTCTGATTGCGGCACAAACTTTAAGGGTGGTAAAACTATTTTAGATAAAGACCTAACACAAGCCCTGCGCGAAGGTGGACTTTGGGAAGCGGGTGTTAAATCTGTTAAACACCATCTGAGACGTGTCATGGGCACGGCCACGTATACGTTCGAAAAAATAACAACACTGCTCACTCAGATCGAAGCCTGCCTAAATTCTAGACCGTTGTGTCCGCTGCAAAATGATCCAGACGAACTAGCTGTTTTAACACCCGGACATTTCTTGATAGGCCAACCGCTAAATGCACTGCCTGAACCCAATCTTTTAAAACAACTTCAAGACTCCTTTGACGAGTATTTAGATAAGATGATGGTCCTATACAACAAAATGAAAAACCCGATTTCGGAATCACAGCTGACGGAAATGATGGTCAAAAATCTTAACTATACTACGGGTAGTTCGTTAGTGGGTCGACAATTTAGAACCATAAAAGAATTACGAGAGCAATGCCTTAAAGTTGAAAGCTGGCATTTGAATAAGAAAATGGAACGAAGGACTAATCTAAGAGTCCATGAGCTCGAGAACGACTTCGCGGTAGATTCCGCTTCCGAGTCTTTAGATCCATACTATCATGAAATAGATGCTCTCCAAGGTCATGACCCAGACCTTACCAGAAGACAATTAAAATGTTGGAATTGCCTGCAGCCAGGCCACCCTTTCTACGACTGTCCGTCTGAAACAAGAAAAATTTTCTGTTATCGTTGTGGTAATCCTGGGGTAGTGTCACCCAAGTGTCATTGCCAGCGAAACCGACAAATGGTCGCGAGGCCGCGTGGGAACCCGCGTCCACCGCAGACGCCTCAACCCTCCCCACAGTAACTGAAGCTGCTCAGCGCAGTGCATCACCTGACGTGTCAATAGTGATTCCGGATAAGTCAAATTTTCATTCCCATTGTGACGATCCCCCTGATTTTCCCTCAGAGGAATCCAGAGCTTCCTCCATTTCAAGATGGAATAACTATCAAATGGTCCGCGAGCGAATCTTTTCAGTGTCCCATCTCTTCGTAGAATTCCAAATATTCGGCAATTAGCCAATGAGAAACGTCGGTTTTCACACATGATCGTTTCTGCCATCTTCAATGACCATTCAGATGAAAGGCCTTTCGCGAGTATAACCCTCGGCGACGTAGCCATGACTGGGTTACTGGACAGCGGTGCCTCCATAACGTGCCTGGGAAGGGATGTCGAGTCATTTCTAGAAGACCATCCTGAATATAAACTACATTCTTTAAATACTTCTTTACAAACTGCTGATGGTACATCCCAGCGAGTGTTAGGGTACATTAAAGCTCCCGTTTCCTTTGCACGACGGACTCATTTGATGACCATATTCGCAGTACCCAGCTTAAGTCAGAAGCTATATTTAGGTTATAATTTTTGGAAATTATTCGGCATCGTTCCCCAGATAGTTGGCGAGCTGAACGCTCCGGCCGTACAGTCCATAACCCACGAATTGTCTAATGTTCAACTAGCTGAGTTAGAACGAGTTAAAGCTACCTTTCTCTTCTTTGATGTCTTGGATTTGGGGAAACCCCATTTGGAAGAACATATAATTGATGTTGGTGATTCAGTCCCCATCAAACAAAGACATTATCCCGTGTCGTCTGCAGTGCAAAAACTAATGTACGACGAATTGGACCGGATGCTCAGTCTAGGTCTCATTGAGCCATCCAACAGTCCGTGGAATTCCCCCGTTGTTTTACAAAGTCGCATAGACAGATAAGGAGATTCTTAGGCATGACCGGTTGGTATCAACGCTTCATTTCTAATTATGCTAGCATAGCCGCCCCCATCACAGATTGCTTGAAAGGCAAGAAGTTTGTTTGGACGGACGACGCACAGCAATCCTTCCTCAAGTTGAAGTCATGTATGACTCAGGCCCCAGTATTGGCTACCCCTGATTTCTCTAGGCCGTTTTACATTCAGTGCGATGCGAGTGGGACCGGTGTCGGTAGTGTGTTGTTCCAAAAGGACACGATGGAAATGAACATCCAATCGCGTATATGTCCAAAAAGTTGAGCAGTGTTCAACGGAATAACACGATTACCGAACTCGAGTGCTACGCTGCCGTATTAAGTGTGAAAAAGTTCAGAGCATATGTCGAGGGCCAACCGTTCACAGTAATTACTGACCACGCTAGTCTTAAATAGCTCATGAATCAGTCAGACCTGAACGGGCGATTAGCTAGATTGAGCCTGAAATTACAGGGGTTTGAGTTTGCGATAGAACATCGAAAGGGGAGTCAAAACGTGGTCCCGGATGCCCTGTCTCGGATTGACTGCGTAGACGAAATATCCTTCTGTCACGATGTGGACTTAATGTCCCCTGCATTTAAGTCGGCAGAATATTTGTCACTAGCTGATGGCATAGGCGGAAGGGCAGCACAGTTACCTGATCTCATGGTGTCCGAAGGGTTTGTATTCCATCGTAGTGCTCCACGTTCCGGAGACCCTATCTCCGACGAACTGACCTGGAAGTTATGGGTTCCTTCTGATTTGACCCTGGTGACGTCCTATTGCATAATCCGCTCCTTTACCAGTTTCATTCTCCCCTAGGCCGGAGTAGATCCTTGTGGACGGGAGAGGGTTATGAGCCATCTGGTTCGGGCCCGCGATGATGACGCTGAGCGGGTGAGCCTGTAGCTCCCTCCCGCCGAATGATTTAGGGTTGATTGACCGCACGGACGGGTGTTACCTAGTCCATCGGTGACGAATCCCTAAATCATTATCCCCATAGAATCGAACGTGTGCCACGGGTACCCTATGGACCATTTCAACCTTTTTCAATAGCCCAGACCAATTATGCTGCCACAACACGAACCTTCACTTCGTTACGGGGTCCATCGATCTGACGATCCTCACTCATCATCCACTAGGCTCTTCACGAGCAAACTCAGAGAAACCGTCGCAACAAGGCTTTTCTTTTTCCAAACCCCTCGTGGGGTTATGTTTCTTTATTACAACGATTTCCATTAATTGATCAGCTCACACGAAAAATGAAATTAAGTTTTTCTATCTTTTAATTTCCCGTCCACCATTTCTAACCGACTTCAAAATACTCTTATATGTTTTTATGAAGCATGAACTTAGGTGGTGGAACCCTAACCAGTAATACCCCTTATAAACGAAGATCTTAGCAGATAACGCTTTAGAGGATTCTCCTGAGCTCACTTTGAGTTATCAGCTACTTATATACTTTCTCTTGTCTTGGTTAACGCGACATTGTTCATTTTTTTGCTGTGTCAAAATCCATTCCAACCCCTTCCAGGTTCGTTTGGATGCTTTGCAATCATAGCATATGGCAAAATCCGTTAAGGATGACACACTTTTATGTATCGGGCACTGCACTTCAACTCTCTCCAAATAGGGAAATTGTCTCTTAGGGCAGAAAGTAGTGTTTGCTTCCTTTCGCAAATGCGTTTAACTGAATCCGCCATTTGAAACGTTTTCGTTTCCCTTCAAAAAAGGCTTTTATAATCAATACAAAAGACGTTGTTATTTTCTACTAACTGCTAAACGGAAAGCGGTATTCCGTTCCCTTTATTCTCTCTTATCCCCCCCCACCCGAAGTCCAAAACAAAACCTCGACGCAAAGCGTGTCCATGATCCGAAGTTCAATCTCACTTTTCTCACCATTCTTTTATTATCAAGACCCACCCAACTTTGTGCCCGGCTGGCTCAGTCGGTAGAGCATGCGACTCTTAATCACAGGGTCGCGGGTCGAGCCACACGATTTCCTAGAATCTTTCTGCCCGGCTGGCTCCGTCGGTAGAACCTGGGCCTCTTAACCTCGGGTTCATGGGTCGATCCTTTTGTCTGTCCTTCTCAGTGGATTTGTTGAGTTTTCACAAAATAAATTCACACCAACGGTGATACATGTTGACTATTTCCTTTATAATTGAATTCCTCCACGGCTCCATGCCCGAAAAAACGTCGTCACGCCTAAAGGCCTCCTCGTCTTTCGGCTCCTCTCTCCCTTCTCTTTGTTCGGTCTAGAGTATCCGCGTTGCAATGGTCGGCAGTGTTTAGGAACGATTTTACAAATCTCCCGTGTAAATCAATTAATCATTGTAAATTGCCGTTGCTAAGCAATAACCTGGAAAAGAATTCTTTTTTTAAGAATCCTCCTATTCATACACCCTTTTAACCCATTCATTTCCCCTTTTTGGATCATCTCCTTTTTATAATAATTATCCACCAATTTATTGCCCACGCAACACTTTTCCCCATGGACGCCCCGAACGGCGTCTAAAGACTTAGCCAATCAGGTCGCGACACTTGGATTCTCTCACAAAAAAATTCTTTTCTAAATTAATTGGTATGGGTGAAACAGGAAAATGAATAAGCCATTCCCTCATTCCATTATGATTATTCATAATTCTCCCTTCGGGCAATTGCAATTTGACCGAAAAAAAGACGATGACAATAAGGAATTGCGCGGTGTGAACACGATTTTGGTGATTGAGGCCCTGTGGTAGGGGAAGAAGAGCTTGAGCTTCTGGCGTCAGTGGGTCGGAAGCAGGAACTCGAGCAGTGAGGTTGTGAATTCAGCAGGGAACAGACGAGTTGGGATCTGAAGGTTTTTTTTTTATAGCTCTTGGCTAAAAATCCTTTACTGGCGAAGTGCAAAATTTAGAGGAATTTGAATTCGATTTTCCAGTTTTCTTGTGTAAGAAGTGACCAGCGCGCGATAGAGTGCTCGATTCGGCAATTATCTGGTGAACATGAAATCTAGTTTATTAGTCTTTGCGAAAAAAAGAAACAAAAATGGCCGAGGTAAGAAAGTCCGGTACAAACCTGGTTGAATAAAGAAAAAAACAAACGCCAAAAAAAGAAACAATCTCGAGACGGAAAGTTGATTTTCAAGCTAAAAAAATCGGGAAAAGTTAAACCACGGAAGATTTCCGACCATAGGCTCTAAAACGAAACCTTATCTGTTATAATCGTCTATTTTACTTACATAAATGTACCCGGCTGTGCGTTACAACAGTAGCCACAACAAAATGTTTGGATTCCTGAAAAATTGTAACAATCTAGACTGGATTTTCATCATCAAGAAAAAAAAAGAAGTAAGGTACAAGTTTGAATTACACATTTTTTTATTTTTAGCAACTGCAAAATAAAATTGACTAATTAATGAGGAAAATTGAATCACTCCATAAAAGAAAAAAATGGCTTCAGCACTATTCACCTTAACATTACTGTTATGTGTAAAAAGATGTTATCGTGATTCTCTGTAAAAAAAACCAAAAAAGAAAAGAAAAAGTTATTATATATTGTTCGATCTCAGCTAAACCTGAAAAGAAGAAAACATAATTAAAATTATAAACCATTTTAATTTCAAAAATACTTCTCTCAGTGTCCAATTCCAAAATATCAAACGGCTATCACAGCTCCAAAATCAAACGCCCATTCCTACAAATTGAACAAAAATTATCACAAAGAATCATTCTTATCAAAAAAAAATACAAACCTGATAACACCAAGATTTTGTTCCAGCAATCCCTTCAGGCATCTGAAAATACATAATAAATTAATTTATTACAAACCAAAAAGATAAATAAATACTTACCCATAATTCTTGCTGACATTCTCTGACAGCCGATGTCAAAGACACTCATCCACACAAATAAACTTCATTCACAATGGAGAGTGGGAATTCGAAACTCCCCACCAAGTGCGACTGATCTATTGTGAAATTGCAAATAAATATCGGAGCACTTTGGCACTTTATTTCGTATTAAAGAAAAAGTGAATTTAGATTTTAAGTTTTGTTAAAGAATTTTATTATTTAAGACGTTGGAAAATTTGTATTTAATAAAATAAATATTAAGGTGAAGTAAAATTTGTTTTACTGAAATTACACGTTGTAACCATCCACTGAGTTTTACTAATAGGCTTAATTCTAGCCCAAACATATATAGTGTACTAGCATAAAACCCGCGTGCCTTGCAACGCCTTTAAATAAAAACTGTTTATTATGTGCAATGTTTTCCTTAAAAAAAAAAAACAAACAAAAAAGTCAGCTGTCATTATCCCTAAAAGGGTTTATTATAGTGCATTTTTTTAATAAATATGGTTAACAAATTGCTGCGTATATCACTCTGCTCAATAAATCTGCAAGTTTTGAAGCAGAGATTGGCATGTTTATGTCCCCCATTTCACTGCGTTAGGGGATGAATTTCGAAAAATTGCTTCTTAGTGAATGTCCACGTCATTATAGAGATACACTGTCAAAATTAAAGCCCTTCAGCTCCAGCGGTTTGGGTTAACCCCATTTAACCCCCTTAGGGGATAGATTTCAAAAAATCGCTCCTAAGTGGATGTCCACGTCATTATAGGGATGCACGGTCAAAATTAAAGCCCTTCAGCTTCAGCGGTGTGAGTTAACCCCATTTCACCCCCTTAGGGGATGAATTTCGAAAAATCGCTCTATAGTGGATGTCCATGTCATAGGGATGCACTGTCAAAATTTCAGTCCTATAGCTCCAGCGGTTTGGGTAAACCCTATTTCACCCCCTTAGGGGATGAATTTCGAAAAATCGCTTTATAGTGGATGTCCACGCTATTATAGGGATGCACTGTCAAAATTTCAGCCCTATAGCTCCAGCGGTTTGGGTAAACCCCATTTAACTCCCTTTGGGGATGAATTTCGAAAAATCTTTTTAATAGTGGATGACCACGCCATTATAGGGATGCACTGTCAAAATTTCAGCCCTATAAATTTAGCGGTTTGGAAAACCCCCATTTCACCCCCTTAGGGGATGAATTTCGAAAAATCGCTTTATAGTGGATGTCCACGCCATTATAGGGATGCACTGTCAAAATTTCAGCCCTATAAATTTAGCGGTTTGGAAAAACCCCATTTCACCCCCTTAGGGGATGAATTTCGAAAAATCGCTTCTTAGTGGATGTCCACGTCATTAAAGGGATGCACTGCCAAAATTTCAGCCCTATAAATTTAGCGGTTTGGAAAAACCCCAACCCCAACCCCATTGCGACTGATCTATTGTGAAATTGCAAATAAATATCGGAGCACTTTGGCACTTTATTTCGTATTAAAGAAAAAGTGAATTTAGATTTTAAGTTTTGTTAAAGAATTTTATTATTTAAGACGTTGGAAAATTTGTATTTAATAAAATAAATATTAAGGTGAAGTAAAATTTGTTTTACTGAAATTACACGTTGTAACCATCCACTGAGTTTTACTAATAGGCTTAATTCTAGCCCAAACATATATAGTGTACTAGCATAAAACCCGCGTGCCTTGCAACGCCTTTAAATAAAAACTGTTTATTATGTGCAATGTTTTCCTTAAAAAAAAAAAACAAACAAAAAAGTCAGCTGTCATTATCCCTAAAAGGGTTTATTATAGTGCATTTTTTTAATAAATATGGTTAACAAATTGCTGCGTATATCACTCTGCTCAATAAATCTGCAAGTTTTGAAGCAGAGATTGGCATGTTTATGTCCCCCATTTCACTGCGTTAGGGGATGAATTTCGAAAAATTGCTTCTTAGTGAATGTCCACGTCATTATAGAGATACACTGTCAAAATTAAAGCCCTTCAGCTCCAGCGGTTTGGGTTAACCCCATTTAACCCCCTTAGGGGATAGATTTCAAAAAATCGCTCCTAAGTGGATGTCCACGTCATTATAGGGATGCACGGTCAAAATTAAAGCCCTTCAGCTTCAGCGGTGTGAGTTAACCCCATTTCACCCCCTTAGGGGATGAATTTCGAAAAATCGCTCTATAGTGGATGTCCATGTCATAGGGATGCACTGTCAAAATTTCAGTCCTATAGCTCCAGCGGTTTGGGTAAACCCTATTTCACCCCCTTAGGGGATGAATTTCGAAAAATCGCTTTATAGTGGATGTCCACGCTATTATAGGGATGCACTGTCAAAATTTCAGCCCTATAGCTCCAGCGGTTTGGGTAAACCCCATTTAACTCCCTTTGGGGATGAATTTCGAAAAATCTTTTTAATAGTGGATGACCACGCCATTATAGGGATGCACTGTCAAAATTTCAGCCCTATAAATTTAGCGGTTTGGAAAACCCCCATTTCACCCCCTTAGGGGATGAATTTCGAAAAATCGCTTTATAGTGGATGTCCACGCCATTATAGGGATGCACTGTCAAAATTTCAGCCCTATAAATTTAGCGGTTTGGAAAAACCCCATTTCACCCCCTTAGGGGATGAATTTCGAAAAATCGCTTCTTAGTGGATGTCCACGTCATTAAAGGGATGCACTGCCAAAATTTCAGCCCTATAAATTTAGCGGTTTGGAAAAACCCCATTTCACCCCCTTAGGGGATGAATTACGAAAAATCGCTTCTTAGTGGATGTCCACGTCATTAAAGGGATGCACTGTCAAAATTTCAGCCCTATAGCTATAGCGGTTTGGAAAACCCCCATTTCACCCCCTTAGGGGATGAATTTCGAAAAATCGCTTTATAGTGGATGTCCACGCCATTATAGGGATGCACTGTCAAAATTTCAGCCCTATAGCTCCAGCGGTTTGGGAAAACCCCATTTCACCCCCTTAGGGGATGAATTTCGTAAAATCGCTTCTTAGTGGATCTCCACGTCATTATAGGGATGCACTGTCAAAATTTCAGCCTTATAGCTCCAGCGGTTTTCAGTTGACCCTATTTCACCCCCTTAGGGGATGAATTTCGAAAAATCGCTAGGGAGGCACTGTCAAAAATTTCAGCCCTTTAGCTCTAGCGGTTTAGGTTGTGCGTTGTCTGTCAGTCAGTTACTTTTTATACAATAGAAAAAAAGTAAAGAAAGTAAATCCCCTTACAACTTATTGAACCCCATTTCACCCCCTTCAACCCTTTTTCTCCAAAAAAAAATAGCCTATGTCCGTCTCCAAGGTCTAAACTATGTCTGTTGCAAATTTCATCAAAATCGGTCCAGCGGTTTAGGCGTGAAAGCGTAACATACAGACAGACAGACAGACAGACAGACAGACAGACAGAGCTACTTTCGCATTTATAATATTAGTAAGGATTAGAAGTCAGATTATTCAGCCAGTTCATAATTTTAATTAGATTAAACATTGTAAAGTAAAGCAACAATGTTGTAAGCTAAGGCTAGGAAAATACGCAAGAATAAAAAGAGAAAAATTAAAAATAAAAAGGTGAGTGATTCCTACCAAATTTTATTGTTATTACTGTGATTACCTTACTTAGCACTAGATTAAGAAGAAAGCGGATCTTGTTGTGTTGAATCTATACAGAAATGGATTAAATTGTTATCGTACATTCATAACTTTTAGCCTCACGCGCCTTTCTTTTCTGTGGTGTGCTCTCTTTCGAAAACTGGATTTTTTTTTGTTTCTACTTAACATGTACAAAGAAATAGGTGGACATCGGGGCATGGCGACTAGTGGAGGGGCTGTGTGCCTCGTCACCGAAACCGAAGTACAATCAGATTTTATATTCATTTTCAGCTTCCATCCCCGACCGCATCCGCTCGCATGGCTGCGACCCCGAACCCCCATTAAGCTCTCTCGATGGCCCCGGACGGTTTCCCCTATCGCCCCTTTGATTTTTTTGGTACTTGTCGGCACGAAATTTTACTTTGTTTAAACTGTCACCCCTCTCAATTGCTCCCTACACGACGAACCCCCCCCCCCCCCCATCCGGCGAGCTAGCTAGAGCATCGCTAGTCGTGCCCAGCCAAGTGTAGTGGAGGCAAACAATTTTTTTGGTGATATCCCTTTTTTTGGACTTCGTCCAGCTACCCTTTTGGTCATTAGTGACCTCTTCCCCTTTCTTTCTTTTTGTAAAATGTATATGGTCCATGGAGGCAATGTGGTATCCTTCCTTTTACTTTTCTTCGAGCGCAAGCTCAATCAAACTTCCCGACGATTACAATCATCATATTCCAAAATGAAATATACAAAAAACGTATACAGGAATCGACTTACTGACGCTCACCTTGATGACGTATTGAGGGCAGCAATTTTAAACCCGATTTGTCTAAAATTGTTAAAGATTTATCTCAATGTCAAAAATCACACTAAATTTGAAATAAACGGTTGGATACATGCTACTTTTGAGTTTTAATTTTTCACTATTTTTTAACGTATGTTATCCTGCCGCTCGTGCTTCCTCTATATACGGAGCCTGTGCATTGCTCATTACGCCAAAAGTCCTTTTTTAAAAGTCCATCCATAAATTATTTCTATAATTTCGACCTTCACGTGTCATGGCACGTCTGGACAACGCCGACCGGAAACCATCAACATTTAGTAACCCGATCGGCGTCAATTTATTTCATTAAATCCCAAATACGGAAGGGTAATCCGAATCCCGAATAATGTTAGCGCTGCTAAATTATTTGCAGTTGGCGGAAATTCTCATGAATTTCGAAAACGCGCGAAAATACAAATAACTACTACCTTTACTTACAGCCTTGAGCCGATCAAATTTCCTATTTGGCGCATGCACTTTTGTTTTAGCAAATTCTGCTAGATTTTCCACCTTTCTAGAGGTCTGGCTAAAAGAAGCCAGAGTCCCAAAAGGCAGTCGATTACAAGAAGTGTCAGGGATAATAGCTATAAAATTGTTATTATAAAAATAAAGTCTTGTTATTTCTATAAAAAAATAAAAGTTAAGTGCCGGAGACTTGTTATTAATAAAATAAATAAAAAGTTTGAAGTGCTAATTGTTTCTCTTATTTTTACAAAAAAGTGGATTCTCCTCCCTGACCGCTTCTTCCCTCCGTATATAGAGGAAGCACGAGCGGCAGGATAACAAATTTGGTGTCAGATGTGGGGTGTTTCTCAGGTGTTGATTAACAAAAGTGACAACACCGAGGATACCAATCCGTTAGAGAACAACGAACCAGCATTAACAGAAACAGTGTTAGTGATAGAGAAGAGGAGAACAGAAAGGGGTGATAAAAAAAACCCCCTCCCCAACGATTAAGAGGAAAATATTTAAGGCAGGCAGCCCGAAGTCACTGTCCAACTAAGTCAGCAGCTAATTTTAACTGGTGATGTGGAGAAATATTGCAGCTTTAATCAAAGACAAAGAAGAGATCCGGAAACTGGAGCGACCTTTAGAAGAAGACGAGAAAGTAGCCGATTTTTCCCTCAACATGTCCCTCAAGATCCAATTGGAAAGTTTAATGACAAGTAACAAGTAAGTTATATTAAGCTATTACAAAAAAAGACATTTTAGATAAATTACAAAATATTACTCCTTTCATTTTTCATAATCACATCATTTTTATAATTATTGTGACAAATTATTTGAATTTTGTGTAAATTAAGAGTTTTATAATTCGGTGCGGTACTAAAGTGAACTTTTGAGTTTTTCTTTATTTTTTTCTTTCCCATATTGGATGTTTTAATTGTTCTCGAAGTTTTTGTCGCTTCCTACTATAAAAGTGAACGCTTTAATTTTTTTTTTGTTCTTGAAGTGAATTTATTAGAACCATTTTATTTAATTTTCTTAGTACTACATATTTCTCATTTCCTGTTCGTAGAGTGAATGTTTAGATTTTGTAAAAGCGAAATTATTTCTCTTGTTCTATTATCGCCTTTGCGAATTTCAAGATAGTGAAGACACGGGCAAAAAACTATTCCACCGGAGGAATAGGAGCTGGTAGTGCCGAAAACCCCTCTAGCTTGGCGGGTACTATACGGTTAACTATAAGCGATGCCCAAACCATGATCCCGGAGTACGATGGAGATTCCCAACTCTTGCATAAATTTACCAACTGCTGTGATGTACTCTTTTCAACTGCCAAAACTATCGCAGATCAAAACTTATTTCTTAATCTTTTAAAAACTTAATTAAACGGTCCCGCCTACGACGTTGCGAAATTCAGCACAGCCACCAATTGGGACGACTTAAAAGGGAATTAATTGCTAACTTCGCAGATCATCGACCAAGAGCTGCTATTCAAGCTCAACTAATGAAATGCAAGCAACTACCTCGAGAAGAGTTTAGAGAATATTGTTTGAGAATTTCTAAAATTTTAGGGGAATTAAACGACTCCACCAACTCCAGCGTTAAAGATCCGGGTGCTTTACGATACCTTATTAAGGAAAACGAGGAAAATGCAATAAGGGCTTTCCAAGACGGTATCCGGAATGATCAGTTACGAATAATCGCTAAAACTAGGGACGAAAGTTGTCTACGAACCCTAATGAATTTCGTGCAAGAGCATGCTTCACGTATAGACGAAAATTCAGGTGACCGCAATAAAGGGAGAACAAACTCAGTTCCCATTTGCGAAGTTTGTCATATAAAGGGCCACACAAAACATACTTGTTTCAAAAACAGAGCGTTACCTGTTTTTCCTTCAAATGTTCATCTTAAAAGGGAAGTACATCGCGTTACTTGTGAATATTGTAGAAGACCAAATCACCACATAACCGAATGTAAAACAAGACAACTTCGCGAAAGATTGAGAGAGAATTCGAATCAACAACGACAGAGGCCTAACGAAAATTTTAGGCAATTTAACCCTTCATCTCCTGCCCCGAATCCCCCACAACAGCCCACTAGAATGAGACAAGTAAGGTGGACTGAAGTACCACGTCCGGAAAACGAGGAACAGCGGGAGGAAGAGAACGGCTCCCCTTCCCGCTTTCTAACCACAGAAGCCGTAATTCACGAAAACTAGAAATCTTATCAATAAAAGTACCTTTTACCCTTGTAAATAAATCGGTTATAGTAAATTTGGAAACTTCAATTTCGAACAAAAAGTATAATAAATTTTTAGTAGATTCTGGCTCAGATATTAGTTGTCTTAAAGCCGCGGTTACTAGTGATGATACCTGGGTGCACGAAGATAAAAAATGCGAAATTACTACTCTATATGGGGACTCAAGTTCTTTAGGAGTTTCCTACGCTACTATTCAGCTAAAATTAGAAGACGGTACAGTGTCGATCGATCATCCTTTTCATATACTACGTGATGACACAATACTTAAATATGGTCTCCTGGGTGGAGATCTTCTTACAAAGTATGTCTGCAATGTAAATTACATCTATAGACATTTAGAAATCAACTTCTTTAACTACAAATTGCCTAAACGCCAAGCCTTGGACTACAAGTTTGAAAACCTCAAAAAGAACAAATTTATCAATGAACGAGAACAATTAATAAGTATAGAAGAAAAGAATCTGAGACAAAGAGGAGTATTTTTAAAAAGGAAAAAAAGGTCATATCGAAAGAGAGGGAAGTCTCTTAGAAGACAAATGTGAATTTCTTAAAGGGACTACTGCAAATCTAGGTGGAACTAAAAAGGCAAAAGCAAACAACAAATCAAATTATGAAAGGGAAACTGGCGAAATAGATAAACGAAAAGATTTTTAAGAGTTAGAAATCGTACCTGCGAATCCAGTGTCGCGAGACCCGATTTCAGTAAAAAACTATCCGACACATAGGTGTTCGATCACTACCTCGTCTGGGGATGTTACCGAATCTGTGTGCAGAAATACTGAAAACATCGAGATCAAGCGGAGTATTCAGGAAAATCAGAATGATACGACTCCTTCTTCATTCAATTTCTGTTCCGTTCAACTAAATAGTCAGAGCAAGACAAACCCTTGCACAAACGCTGAAGTATTAGATAAAAATAAAAATAATTATGAAAGAGGTAATCCTCACCGATTGAGGAAAGCACTACCTGATCCCTTGTTGAAAAATGACTGGCTCCGCGATCGGACAGCATTCAACATAAATTCGCACTTTACTTGTGCTGTAATTAACCCAAACGATAGCGCACCATATGGCGGGGAATTAAACAAAGTACCCATCGGTAAAATACAAGGATGCGTTGAAGAAAATTCTTACAAGGAGCAAAAGAGAAGCTCCTTCTTTATCAATAAGCACGGAAACACCGTGTACGGAAATGAACTACAAGAAATTTCAAGGAAAGAAACATAAAGAAAAGAAATCAGAAAGGCGAAGTAAAATAAATTTGCTTCCACGAAGCGAAACTATAATAGAACTACCAGTAAAATTTGATAGCGAAATGGTTTGCATGCAACAGGAAATACAACCAGGAATTTTTTTAGGAAACGTTTTAACTACACCTCAGAATAATTGTGCTAAGGTGCTTGTACTTAATGCAAACGAGTCCGCAGTGAATATTAAGAGCGGAGGGTCTCCAAAATTTTAATAATCGTTTCCTTAGACTATGGTAAAGACCCGGTAAGAAATCGACTCAATAAACTCAAAGAATCCTTAGATCTAACACATTGCAACAAGGAGGAAGAAAATGCCGTCCTAAATATTTGCCGGCACTATAACGACCTATTTTACCTAGAGGGTGACTACTTATCCTGCACGGATGTAATAACATAATATTTCCACACCAGCCGACAAAGGTCCAATTTATGTAAAGCCATATAGAATTACCTGTTTCTCAAAGAGAGGAAATAGATCGACATATACAACAAATGTTGGATAATGATATAATCAGCCTCAGCAAAAGCCCGTGGAACTCACCTCTTCTACTGGTCCCCAAAAAGGCCGATAGTTCCGGAAATAAAAAATGGCGGGTCGTCATTGATTTTCGACGCTTGAATGAAATAACTGTAGGCGACGCCTACCCTTTACCGAATATCACAGATATTTTGGACCAGCTTGGGAAGTCCAAATACTTCTCTACTTTGGATCTGGCAAGTGGCTTCCACCAGATCCCTATGAGTGAGACCGACAAAGAGAAAACGGCATTCTCGACCCCTTTCGGGCACTATCAATACAACAGAATGCCGTTTGGTTTAAAAGGAGCGCCAGCAACTTTCCAGAGGCTTATGAACTCTGTTCTTACAGGTCTTCAAGGATTGCACTGTTTCGTGAATCTTGATGACATTGTCATTTATGGATACAATCTAGCGGAACATAACTCACGGCTCAGGCAGATTTTAGATAGATTGCGGTGCAGTAATCTTAAACTCCAGCCGGAGAAGTGTCATTTTTTGCAAAAGGAAATTATATATTTAGGGCATATAGTCAGCGAACATGGTGTATTCCCCGACCCTTCCAAAATCCAAGCAGTGAAGACATATCCAACACCTAGAAAGGCCAAGAATATAAAAGCCTTCCTCGGATTTGTCGGATATTATAGGCGATTTATTCCGAACTTCGCCCAAGTATCAAAACCTTTAACAAAACTATTAAAAAAGGACACAGCCTTCATTTGGGACGGATTTTGCGACGAGGCATTCTCAACTCTTAAAAAGAAATTAATAACTGCTCCTATATTAGCTTACCCCGACTACGACAAAGAATGCAACGTTACAACGGATGCTAGTGATTTTGCTCTAGGTGCCGTTCTGTCTCAAGGGCCGATAGGCGAAGATCGACCTATAAGTTACGCCAGTAGAACTTTGAACCAAGCGGAAATAAAATACTCCACAATCGAGAAGGAGCTCCTGGCAATCATTTATGCTATAAAACAGTTTAGGCCATATATTTACGGTCATCACCGATCATAAACCACTAACCTGGCTTATGAGCTTAAAGGACTGCTCTTCTCGTTTAATGAGATGGAGAATACGCTTGGAAGAGTATTTTCATCTTCCATTGTTTGCAGTATATATTTACGGGCTCAATATTTAACAAGGGGACTCTAAAATGGATAAATCCTGTAATTGCAAGTCTGAGACTGAATTCCTTCTGTCATACGTTTTCCCTGAAAATTGACTTGACATGAAGCCTTTCCTCATCTTCATTAATTGAAGAGTTTACAAATAACAAGGAAGGTATTGAGCCTATTTTTAATTTATTTTTACCAAACTAATTACGATCGAATTGTTTTAAGCAGACGTACGATTTTTTATTGTGGGCGGGGAGTTAACTTTATGAAAAACACTTGTCCCAGATTTTGGAAATCGAAAGAATTTCAGATTTGGCTGAGCACGTTTATGCGCTTTGCAACTTTGGGTGATGCAAACAACTCTCCAGGTTGTGCGACTTTGTAGCATTTTTTATAAAAAATGTGTCCAAAAATCTACACCCACAATACACCTGCAACAAAGGACTTACGTAAAGCCAAAACCCAACATTTTAAGCCAATAGCGAAAATTCAGATAAAATAAAACAAAGAATAATTACCTAAATTCGTTTCTAAAATCAATCGAGTTAGTCAATACCGAAATACCAGAAAATAAAAAAAAGTAACCAAAACCTCAACTAAGTACCTATTTTAAAAATATCGCAAACCCTCTCACCAAGAATTTGAAATCAAGTGAAATTGATAGTGGACAGACAGTCATTAAAAAAATACACTGAATGTTCTAAAAAATAGTTAAATACAAAGCATCAGGAAAATCGTTCAATGTAGCGCTAGAGGCAAACGTTCGAAAGATGACAATGCTGCGAGAAACATTCTGTTGTCAGTTCCTTTCCTTGCCCCCCAAAAATTCTAGCTTCCTTATCCACAAACTCACCGCATGTCTTGTGCTGCGGACCATGACCACGTTCGCCTCCTTGTGTAGCTGGAAATTCCAAAATGTTGCATGTTGCTAAGGTGGAGGCAATCTCAGAGGTCTGCCGATGCGAAAAGCGTTCGGGTTTTTTGTTCTAGCTGTCGCATCTTTATACGGAGTATTATGTTATCTCTGCCAGTGGTCTATAAAATATAAAATAGGCGCTCAGGCTATGAATGAATTATTACAGACATTAATAATCTATAATCTTCTTCTATAATATAAAAATGAATCGCTAAATGTGTTGGTAAGCGCAAAACTCGAGAACGGCTGGACCTATTGGACTAATTTTTTTTTGAATATTCGTTGAAGTACGAGGATGGTTCTTACGGAGAGAAAAATTTAAAAAATTGCCTGAAAAAACAAAAAAATGGTAATTTTAGGAATTTTCACTTCATTTTAGTTTCAATAGCTTCATGGCCTACCTATTGTTTGACAAATGTAAAATTGTCATTAAATTGAATCATTACATTTAATGAAAATTTCAAATTTACGCAGCTGTCAAACAATAGGTAGGCCATGACGCTATTGAAACTAAAATGATCCATGGCGGCCGTCTCAAGAGGGCGGTGTACCACTTTCTTCACAACCACCTCGACATGGGTATCAAATGAAAGGGTATGATAAGTAGAATACAATAAGCAATGTAGTATACAAAATATATCTTTAGATCCATGGCGGCCGTCTAAAGAGGCCGGATTACCACTTTCTTCACAACCCTATCAAAATGGGTATCAAATTAAAGGGTATGATAAGTAGAATACAATAAGCAATGTAGTAGACTCAATATACCGATTCATGGCGGCCGACGCAAGACCCATGTTCTTTGAGGCATTTCATCTGTGTAAAATTCATATCTGAAGGAAAGGTCTCGGGCTCCGTGAGGTTTATAGCAAAATTTCAATAGAAAAGCAGGCGTTTGGTCCATAGCAGCCATCTCAAGAGGGCGGATTACCATTTTCTTTACAACCCCTCGACATGGATATCAAATGAAAGGGTATGGTAAGTAGAACACCAAAGGCAATATAGTATACTCAATATATCGTTTGGTCCATGGCAGTCATCTCAAGAGAGCAGATGACCATTATCTTCACAACCCCTTCGAAATGGGTATCCAATGAAAGAGTATGATAAGTAGAACAATATAAGCAATATAGTATACTCAATATGTCGCTTGGTCCATAGCGGCCACCTCAAGAATGCGGATTACCATTTTCTTCACAACACCTTCGACATGGATATCAAATGAAAGAGTATGACAAGAAGAACACCATAGGCAATATAGTATACTCAATATATCGGTTCGTCCATGGCGATCATCTCAAGCGGGCGGACTACCGTTTTCTTCACAACCCTTTCGAGATGGGTATCAAATGAGAGAGTATGATAAGTAGAACACATAAGCAATATAGTATACTCAATATATCGTTTGGCCCATAGCGGCCATCTCCAGAGGTTGGATTACCATTATCTTCACACCCCTCGACATGGATTTCAAATGAAAGGGTATGATAAGTAGAACACCATAAGCAATATAGTATACTCAATATATCGTTTGGTCCATGGCGGTCATCTGAAGAGGGCGGATGATCATTTTCTTCACTACCCCCTCGACATTGGTATCAAATGAAAGGGCATTATAAGAACATTGCCATAGACTGTGTCTTTAGATTCATGGCGGCCATCTCAAGAGGGCGGGTTACCATTTTCTTCACAACACCCGAGACATGGGTATCACATGAAAGGCTATGAAAAGTAGAACACCATAAGCAATATAGTATACTCAATTTATAATTTGGTCCATGGCGGCCATCTCAAAAGGGCGGTTTACCATTTTCTTCACAACACCCGAGACATGGGTATCAAATGAAAGGCTATGATAAGTAGAACAATATAAGCAATATAGTATACTCAATATATCGTTTGGTAAATGGCGGTCATCTCCAGAGGGCGGATTACCATTTTCTTCACAACCCCTTCGAGATGGGTATCAAATGAAAGAGTATGATAAGTAGAACACCATATGCAATATAGTATACTCAATATATCGTTTGGTCCATAGCGCCATCTCAAGAGGGCGTATTAATATTTTCTTTACAACCCCTTCGACATGGGTATCAAATGAAAGAGTATGATAAGTAGAACACCATAGGTAATATAGTATACTCAATATATCATTTGGTCCATGGCGGTCATCTCCCAAAATCAATTTTTCCAGATTTGTTCTTTTTTCACTATATCATTTTCCTATCGCAGACTGTGTCCCCATAATCTTATTTCATTGAAAGGCGTTGCAACGCACGCGGGTTTTTGCTAGTATATGATAAAAGTGTTCCAAAAGACGTGAGGACCCTTAGAGGTACGCCAAGAACCACTGAAATCATGCCTATGCAACCTGGTGAATATTTTCACTAAGGTGTAAAGAACTGCCTAACAGATTTTATGACAGAAAATAGAAATTTGTTTCTTGGTGATAATTTTTTATTAAATTTCGGTGTTGATGGCTTACCTTTATTTAAATCAAGCGCAAAACAGATTTGGCCAATTTTATTAAATATTCAAGATTTTGAAAAGGTATACCTCGTAGGATGCTACAGTAATAAAGTTGATAGAACTCCAAAGCCTAGTAAAACTACTAGCAAGCCAAAAGATCTCAACATCTTTCTCAAATATTTAGTTTCTGAATTACATCTATTGCAGTTAGAAGGCTTCGTTTATTGTGGGAAAATGTACTCAATCAGCATCAATTACTTCACTTGCGATGCACCTGCTAGGTCCTTTCTACTGAATATTAAACTGCATTCAGGCTACTACCCTTGCACAAAATGTACGCAAAAAGGACAGAGTACTAACAAACGCCTGATTTTTGCAGATGTTAATGCCCCATCCAGAACGGATGAATCCTTCAAAAGTAGAGCCCAATCTGAACATCACACCAAGCTTGAACCCCTTGCGTTGGACACAGTAGGTGTGCGGTGCGTTTCGCAATTTCCTCTTGATAACATGCACGTAGTATGTCTAGGAGTTATGAGGCAGCTACTAAAATTATGGACAAAAGTTAAGAGGAAACCATTTTCTCTTTCATCTGCACAAATAGATTATATAAGCTTACAAAACATTTTTATGCGGAAACAATTTCCCTATGAATTCAACAGAAAACCAAGAACTTTACAAGAGTTGGATAAGTGGAAGGCTTCAGAATACCGAAGTTTCATTTTATATAGTGGCATAGTTATTCTAAAAAATGTCCTCGATTCGGCTTACTACAACAATTTTTTGAAATTACATGCTGGAATAAGAATTCTTGCCGACAAGCAGCTATATAGCAAATACAATCTATTGGCTAGAGAGCATTATTAGAAGATTTTGTATCTGAAATACCTACATTATATGGTGTTAAAAGTGCACAAACATTTGTCAAAAACACTCTGGCAACATTTAAACAAACAAAACCCCATTTGCCAAAAACACTCTGGCAACATTTAAACAATCAAAACCAGAAACAACGCAAAAGGAAATTTCCAACGATCGACGTTTACTAACGGGACGACGACATCACATCGCACGTTCGACATCACAAAAACTTGCCTTCGCTGGATATTTCACTAGCTTCAAAACTTTGACGGCGCGAGGTCCAGTCGTGCGGGTGTTTGGCCATCGGTGTTCTCCAGTTGTACTTCATCAATACTGTTAATCGGCTAAACTTAAATTCAAATAGTTACTCTCTTTTTAATCGAAGAATATTTTGTATCGCGGAACTTTATCCTTTAAAGTGAAGTAAATTTTGTATTGTGTTTACAACAAGTACATGAATAAATTATTAAATTATGAATTAAAAGTGTGAAAAAATGTGTCTTAATTTCAAACTTCCGTTTTATCTAAAACATATGGAATGGAAACATTAACTTACAATATGCATTCACTAACTCATTTAAATAAAGACTCGTTGAAATATGGCCCTTTAGATAACTATAGTGCTTTCCAATTTGAAAATTACTTACATATTTTAAAGCAAAAAATTAAGAAAGAAAACTTCGTATTATCTCAAATATCAAATAGGCTTATTGAAGAAAGTTTTTACATAATAGAACGAAAAAGAGAAAACCAATTTCCAACTCTAAGGTGTAATATGGAAAGTAGTTCATTCAAAGAAGTAATTACACCCTATAATGTAAAATTTTCAAATGCAGCACCAAATAATATGTGCATGTACCGTAATAAAATTTTTGTAATCGAAAAAATCATTAACGAAGATCCAGAAATATTAATTGAGGGTAAGGAAATTGACGGCCTGCGCAACTTTTATTCATTCGAGAAGGATCTTCCACTTCCAGTTTTCACAGCAGATAGCAAACTAGGATTTAAGTCTATCTGTACATTAACACTTACTGAAATAAATTGTAAAATAATTAACTTGTATACGAAGTCTGATAGTAATGCTACTACTTCTGCAGTATTTTTTCCGATGTTGTAAAGGTTAGCTTTTACATTATAGCAATTACAAAATTATAGATAAAGATACTAACAAGTTATTAAATTGCAGTATTCTCAAAAATTCCACCGGATATAAAATACAGGAAAAATTTAATTACTGTAATGGAACATTTGTTGTATTTTAATAACTTCGACCAGGTACCACGCTCAGTGCGACATCGATGTACTTGAATTCATCTATCTCCTAAACTAAAATAGATCTCATCTTGAAACTTTCAGTGTATTATCTATATTCTTTAAGGTATTTTTTAAAATTAAAGTGATTAAAAATAAAATTGTCGAAGTTATTAAAATACTGATTTGAAATGTTTACTTCCGGTTTTCTACAAGAAAAAAGAATCAAATCTCAAATCTGATTTCATAATTAAAAATAACAGTCAATTTCCTATAGAAATCACTTAAGTTTAATATTTTACTAAAATTTGTTAAATTCGAAAAATCGCTTCCTAAAAAACCGTACTTCCATTACATAAATTCTTTAGAAGCCCATAACTTGACAACTAAGCCACAGAATACAAAAAAAAATAGGTGTTCACATTCACACCTTCCAGAAGTATAGTTAGGCCGAAAGTGAATGAATTTACAGAATCTCACATTTTTTTCGTTGTCCGCTTCACGTGAAATGCGCCTTTTTTCAAATGATGAGTTTTGAAAAAACGGTCCTTAATTTTGATTGGTGAAAACAATGGTTCACTAAAACTTTTGGCAGGTTTGTACTTAATAATTACACAAGTCAACAAAAAAAAATTTTTTTTTTGAGTCTGTTATTTAATGAATATTTTCTGACTGTCTACATCGAAAAGCAACCAAAGACACCATTCATTACCAATAAAGTTTGCTTTTGTACATTATACAATGAAAAATAAATATACATATAAGGTTTTGGCAGATTTTTTGATGGGTAACGGCTTTTAACACGCAGGAGTTGCGCTGAGAGGCGATTGCGGGTGTGTAGCGGGAAGTGGCAAGTAGTTATGTTGTGTTCGTACGCGCTTTTCAGAGGAGTAACGTATTTTGAGTGTCACAAGGTCTAGAAATGTCTTCAAAAAAGTGTAAAAATGCCGTCGACTCTTTTTGCTACATTTGCGGCGAATTCATTAAAATAAGAGCCAAAAAATTCAGTTTATCATCAAATATAAAACTCTGTGAAGCCTATGAAGCTTATTTTAACCTTCCCATTCGAAGTCAAGATAAAATATGGGCACCTCATTTCTCATGTGGTAACTGTAAAAACACTCTAGAAGGTAAGAGAACACATTATAATTTTGAAGGAAAATTCACATATGTATGTACATATATACTTATGCAAAAAATGTACGTTTTGTTAATGAATGATGTATGTACAATGATTAATTTTTTTCCCAGCCTGGTACCGAGGAGAAAAAAGAAGTATGAAGTTTGCAGTGCCAAGAATATGGCGGGAGCCCACTGATCATGAGACTGATTGCTACTTTTGTGTAGTTAATCCACGTAAGCGTCGGGCTGGCAAAAATGCCAAAAAGATTCAGTACCCAGATCTACCATCAACGTCCGCTCCAGTACCCCACAGTGAACATTTTCCTGTGCCTTATCATCCAAAGCTGAAGGAACAGCAACCGCTATCACAAATATCTAGTAATAGCGAAGGCAGCGAGTTCTTGAATGAATCCACGTCTGTTGAACCACATCTCATTAATTCCAAAGAGTTTAACGACTTAGTAAGAGATTTAAACCTACCTAAAATTAAAGCGGAAATATTAGCTTCACGACTGAAACAGTGGAATTTGCTTCAGAAGGATGTTAAAGTTAGTGATCAAAGAAAACGTCATGAAATATTTTCTGGCTTTTTTACGAAGGAAGACGGACTTTGCTATTGTAATGATGTCAAAGGTTTGTTTGATGCAATCAAAATCCCTTGAATTCCTTCTAAATGGCGCCTTTTTATAGACAGTTCTACAAAAAGCTTAAAAGCAGTCCTCCTTCATAATGGAAATAAATTTCCATCTCTTCCTTTGGCTCATTCTGTAATGCTCAAAGAAAATTACGAAAGTGTTAAAATGGTGCTTCAAAATTTAAAGTATGAAGAGTATAGGTGGCCAGTGATAGGGGATTTCAAGATGGTTGGTATTCTGGTAGGAATGCAAGGCGGATACACTAAATATCCGTGCTACATTTGCTTATGGGACAGTAGAGCCGACGCACTTCACTACCAGCAGCATTCTTGGCCTAAGCGGACCGAGTTTCAGATAGGAAAACATAATGTCAAAAATGAACCGATTGTGGAGCCCGATCATGTTTTGATGCCTCCGTTGCATATAAAATTAGGTCTCATGAAGCGATTCGTAAAGGCTCTTCGCCAAGACTCGGAAGCTTTTCAATATTTAAAGATTTTTTTCCCTAAATTGTCAGAGGCTAAAATTAAAGCTGGTATTTTCGTCGGTCCACAAATAAAGAAAATAATGGCCAGTGAAGAATTCCTGCAATTACTGAACGCCCACGAAAAGCAAGCGTGGCTCAGCCTTAAAGCAGTGATCCATGGCTTCCTTGGAAATAAAAAAGCTGAAAATTATAAAGAGCTAATTTCTAATATGCTTGATAGTTTCAAAATCATGGGTTGTAGAATGTCCCTTAAAGTACACATACTACATGATCATTTGGATCAATTTAAAGATAACTTGAGGGCATATTCAGAAGAGCAAGGGGAACGCTTTCACCAAGATGTGATGAGCTTTGAACAACGTTATCAAGGACAATATAATGAAAACATGATGGGTGACTACATTTGGGGGCTGATACGGGAAAGTTCGTACTTACACAGAAGAAATACCAAAAATATTCATTTTTAAAACTACTATGTATTTTTTTTTGTATCTGCAGTTTTATTTTTATTGTGTTTTCTAAATAAAAGTGGTGTAAATATATAAATCAAAGATTATTTTCCTTTTATATATAATTTAAATTAAAAAAATGAGATTTTACTTAAAATTTGAAATTTCGTTCTGGTAGCTGCAAAAGCAAACTTTTTAAGATAAAAATAATTTTTCTCTCATTAGTTAGGCATAAGAAATCAAAATCAGATATACAGACTCAGACTCAAAATTCGTGTTGACTTGTGTATTAGCTTTAGATAAAAATTTAAACTATTTTTCCTCCTTCAAGAAATACTAAATGTTTGTAAAAACATTCAAGAAGAAAACAAGATTCTCCGACAACAAAAAGAAAATACCGAAAAATTAATTTTACATTTTGTAAAAGAATCCATCGCCTTACGAAAAAAAGTTGATTTGGTACTACAGACTTTGAAAATCCAAACGGATCAATTTGATTTATTGCCATTATCTCCAATAACCTCGAAAGAGGGAATTATACTATTTGAAAAAAACTTAAAGGATGATAAAAATATGCAGAAGCAATTGGTACGTATTTGCAACCATATTTTAAATTGTAACATAAAACCTCAAACTACGTTCCAGATTCATAAGTTTAAGCCCAGTATCCAGTTCGAGTGAAATTTTACAGGTTAAAAATTTGATGAACAGGTGTCGCTGTTTCATTATTTCGCAGTGAAAGGACCACAAACCCTCAGTTCACGGACAACTGTCATTTTGAATTTGACTTGATCTCAAAACATGGAAAATATCGAAATTGTAGGTTTTTTTTAATACTACTCTAATATTTTGTAAATGTTATCTTTTGTAGGAAGTTTTGGATTCAATTTTTGATTGCGAGTCGCAGGAATTCGTTGATTTGCCTTCTGCGAGCAATTCAAAGCGAAGAAAGAAGAGTTTCTCTTTGAATGAAAAGAAAAAGTTATCGGGAGTTATGAAAAATTTCCCAGCAATATGGGATCTCCAAAATCCAGAGCACTTCAATTCGCTATGTTTATCTCGCGCTTGGAGTGATATAGCGAAAACTTTGGACAAACCAACTATGTATATGTTAATATTTTCATATTCAAATAAATAAAAAAATATCTTTTTTAATAGTTAAAGATTGCAAAGTAGCGTGGAAAGCTATACGGGACAGCCGCCGTTACTATTTGAGTACAAATAGTGTAGTAATTAAATTTTAAAAGAAAAAGTAAAATCCCAAAAATTAATACGGCAACAGTGCCAAACACAAGAATTATGTACATATTAGAACCTCAAATATTGGAAAAAAGACCTTGAAATAGTTTTATTTAAGCAACCAGATATTTCCATGTAAAAGGGCGATGTGTTGTTGTTGCCTTAAGTCATAAAAATCCAAATTCGAGAAAAGAACAAAGGAACAAAGGAAAACCGGCAACAACGAAGCAACGTTCTTAGGATCTGGTGATTTGAGTTGACCAATGGGGATAATCAGTAGAGTCGGATGATGAAATCCCTATGTAAAGTAACGAAATCGTTTGTTATGTATCGGTATATAACGCTTGAGAATTTGAAAAAGAGTTAGTTAGAGTCTTGTCGTGAATTTGGCCGAATGCAGTCGCGTTGACAATTATTATTGGAGAATTATTATATTATTGGAGTTTTATTATATTATTGGAGTATTATTGTATTATTGGAGTATTATTATATTATTGGAGTGTTATAGAGGAAAGTGGACGGTTAAATAAAGAATAAAGTGTTTGACTATTTGCCTTATTATTACAATATTTAGAGAAGTGTTTTATTATTTGCCCTATTACTACAATATTCTCAGAAGTGGGATAAAGTGTTAGGAATAGTAGAATTTGCCATCAACAACACGCAGAATCGATCAACCGGGGAATGCCCCAGTGACTTATTATTTGGTATAAAACAAAAGGGTATTATTGTCGACCATTTTAAGGAATATTTGTTGGAAGGATTTAGTGGAACTGACGCAGATAGATTAGAGAATTTAGATAAAATTAGGAAAAAGGCATCGTTAAACACTGATATAGCTCAGAATTACAACCAGAAAAGGTATAATTTGAGGCATAAAAAGCCGCGAGAATATAAAATTGGGGATTTGGTAAATATTATTAATGTAGACACTACTATTGGGGTAAATAAAAAGTTAATACCAAAATTTCGAGGACCATATAAAACTAGTTGGGATGTGGGTTCGACCCTTTCGGTCCACACGATCAACTTCCCAGTATGATGGATATTTTAATAATAAATTAACAATAGGCAATATAGAATATATCTGTAATACCGAGAATTTGTCACAATTGTTTATCAATATTTTCGTTAAAATGTCAAACTAAATGTGCACACTTACAAGATTAGGATGACGAAAATGTATATAAAATTGATGTATTAATATTTTTCGGCACCTCGATGAAGTCGATATAGTTTTAGTTCGCGCGGTATCGTGCAGGTACAAAAATCACTTAAGTCACTCAAACCAAAAACCGCTGGACCGAATATTATAAAAATCTTTTCAGATTATATTGTCGCTAATACGCTTCGAACGGCACCTCAAGTAAGTCAATATCTTTCGTGGTTCGGGCGATATCGTGCAGGTACAAAAATCACTTACGCCGCTTAAACAAAAAAACGGCTGGACCGAATTTCATGAAAATCTTTTCAGATCATATTTCGGTTAATACGCTTCGAACGACACCTCAACGAAGTCGATATCAGTTTTGGTTCTCGCGATATCGTGCAGGAAAAAATGACCACATCCGTACGCACATACACACACACACACACACACACACACATACTTCCTCCCAATTTTTTGCTTAAAATGCTCCTGGGACCTTGAAAGATGAAAATACGTTGAAATTTTCGATTTCGATTTTCGGACCGATTACAATAACTTCCTATACTGGGAAGTTAATATGTAAAGTATTGGGAAATGATAGGTATTTGATTAAGGATCCTGATGGATATCAAAATAGTAATAGACCATTTCAAGGAGTGTATTCCGCAATGAATTTGAAACCGTATTTATTACAAAATAAGGAGTAAATCAAAAATAAATAATTGGTTCCATTAGAATTTGTTAATATTTGATAATAGCCACATGAATTATTGGAATGATCATTCAATTTTAAGAATAATAATACATAGTATTTGATTGAATAATATTTTGACGATTTTGAGCGAATTTGTAAGGTTAGGTAAGTCGAGGACGACTTAAGGTCAGGATGGCCGAATTGTAGTAATTAAATTTTAACAGAAAAAGTAAAATCCCAAAAATGAATACGGCAACAGTGCCAAACACAAGAATTATGTACATATTTGTATAGAATTCCTTTATTCTATGTAGTGATCGAAGGCACTTGTTACCTTGATCTTGATGTTTGTGTAGGTGGCTCTTGATACCGATACACTGAAAATATAATTTGTGTAAATAATGTTTTTGTAAATCGTAGGCCCTTGACACCTAGATTTTGGTGATTGTATGACCGGCTCTTGATACCGGCACACGAGAAACAAATTGTAGATTAAGGCAAATTAAATTAAGATTTTAAATGTTTACTCAGAGAAGTCTGTTGACTGACTGAATTTATTTTAATTTAACCAAAAGCTTTACACATTAAAATACTTAAAACTAGATAAAAGTTTAACTTAATAGAGAGAAATAATTTTGCTGATTATGAATTTTAAAATCGTGAAAAATAAAAGAAAACCAAAACAAGAAGACAAGATTCCAGGCTTGCTCAGAATGCGAGCGTCAAATTTCGTCTGGAAATTTGTCTTCTGTCTTACAGCTGCTGATAAGCTTTGTGCTTATTATGTTTGTTATATTATGCTAACTTATCTGCTGACTAAGGTTAAAGAATTCTTAAGATTTTTTAAGAATTCGAACATTCTCCCCGCCTTGAATGTACATTCAAACTTGAGGGATGGAAAATGATGATCTAGATAAAACTTCTTCTGGAACTTTTGGATCCTCTGACTCCTGTATGGTCTTTATTGCAGCATCTTTCTTCCTTGTCATGCAGATCGATCGATATTTCCATATGATGAACCCAAGAATTAATGCCGTGAAGATTAGTCCTGTATATTCAACGGCAAATTGATGATAATCATGTGGTTGAATTTTGTTTGCTAATTGGGTTTGCAGGTTGAATAGATCCTTCCTCAGGTTCTCTAGCTCCCTTATCTGAGAAGATACATGTTTTGAGATATTTTTTGAGGTGATCAGGACAGTTGGACTAAGATCTTCAGGTGTTATCATGTCCGTGAGGTTCCCCGATGGTAAGTAGGATCGTCTGAAGCTTGATGGATAGATGTTGTGTGATTGAATAGTTCAAAATTGTTGTTTGATGACGCATTTTAATTGGATTGTAATTCGACCGGCCCCCATAAGAGTATATTGAGTGACGTTGGTTCCACAAACCACATCGATGGCCGATGGTTGAAGAACTGAATAAATCCATTGGTTGGGGGTGTGCAGTTGGATCCAGTGAGGTCCAGGGCCTAGATTCATGACTTCACACATTGATGGCTGAGGAGCCTGATTAAAGTAACTTATTTCGCAGGCGCCAACATTCGAGCCTTTATGAAACATGGGCTTTCTTTGTTCACAGATGTAGTTATCATGAACGACTGATACGCAAGTTGAGAGATCATCCATCAAATAATATTGATCTCTGTGGAGGTTTATGATGAAGAAGTTCGCTGACGGTTTCACTGCTATGAATGTGTTGTTCACAGGAACTGGAACTGGCGTTAATTTGTAGAGTTCGAAGTCTGCCAAAGCTAGAAGTGGTAGCTTGAATTGGAAAATTATATAATTGATGGTGGGCCGGCCTTCAATGGTCATCAGGTTGTACAGTTTTAGCATGTCATCTTGGAATTGTGGCATCTTCAGTGATGAAGGCAGCATACTCTTGATTTCTATCACTTCTTCTCTGAGTTGCCGTGGTGATATCAGTTGTGGATTTATCTTGCCATGTTGAGTGTCAGCGAGAACATTCATGATGTCGCCTTGTGCCTTCTGATACTTAGAAAGTGCCAAGAATAGTTGCATGCTCAGCATTATGAATAATTGATGTATTTTACTGTCGCGGTTTTCTTCATGAACCTTATTGACTTGCTCGGAAAGCTCATTTAAATGATTTTCTAACTGATCAAAATGTTTTTCTATTGTTTCACTGTCGTGCTTCATCAGGTTCATGGTTGCATCGATGATGGTTGTTTGATTTTTAATCAAGTGAAGCAGATGATCTTCATTTCCCAGAATATTCTCAATGGTCTGTGCCATATGTTCTGCGTACTCTTAGTGTAGGATGCCAAACAGAGAGTTTGCCACGTTCCCTATGATGTTTATGGCCCCTCTTTTGACACGCTGACCTTGCTGTGTAGGCAACAGGATCTCATTTTTGTCCACCATTTCATTAAGAAGTGCCTTAATGTTGTCAAGAATTCGTAAACAAGGTCCTTGATCCGCCATCATGCTACATAACTTGTCGAGGGCTTGTGTACAGTTTGTGATGTCCGCATATTCTTTCCAATAGGGTCCCATGTCGTAGTAGAGCACAAGATTCCATTTGCTTGTCATTGTATTGGCGATTCCTAGATTTTCGAAGAAAATTCAAGGCCGAGATGTGAATGGGCTGACATCAATTGGTGAACTTGTTGCAGATGGAAGAAACACGCTGGTTAGTAGTAATGTCACCACTGCTGCTCCTAATGATAATCGTTGTCTTTTCCTTGGAGTGTTTCTCAGGCTATTCGACCCGGTGGTTACGTCGTTGCTCACAGGCTTGTGGACAATGGTAGTTGGGTTGGAACTTGCTCCAGCTAGGGAGTCCAAGTTTTCGGCGATTTGATTAACCCCCTCGGATGCATCGTTTGTGTGGAGCTCTTCAATTCTTCACTAGAAAGAAAAAAATGCCTAAAAAGCGAAAAGGTACAGAAGAATTAATACAGCATCATATTGACCGTATTGCTGTTCTGAAAATTAAGAAAATTGAAGCAGAAATAAAAAAAAAATAAAGCAAAAACGCAAGTTTACCAAAAAAAATTTGAAGTATTGGAGTTTTTGAAAAATGATAACTAATCCGTTTTAGTTTTTTAATATAACTATGTTGTTTAAAAAAGATCACGAAGATTATTTTTTTAGTTATTGTTTACCAAAAAAATTGAAGAATTGGAGTTTTTGAAAAATAAATTGTTTTAGTTTTTTAATATAACTATAATGTTTAAACAAAATCACGAAGATTATTTTTTATTTATTGCTAAATATATGTATTAATTAAAAAAAAGTTGGTTATTATATAATCACGTCGAGAAAAGTCTCCGCTTGTAGTTATGTTAGCTGGATCTTCATCGTCGTCAATTATTTCGACTTCAGGTACTGGAACATGTCTTTCTTTTAGATAGTTATGCAGAACTGCAGTTGCAACAATTACAATAACAGTTGTCTCTACATTTAAACGAATTTCTAAAAATTAATCAGTATTATTTGCAAAGTTGTCTACTTTTTTCTTACTTGTCCCAAGAACTGGAAAACGTCGTTTCCATACACCAATAGTTCTTTCTACTATTTGCCTGGTTCGAATAAATGCTTTGTTGTAAGCGATTTCTGATGGAGTAGTTGGTTGAGCCAGTGGTGTAAGCAAGTAAGTTTACGCATATCCGGCATCACCAAGTAAGAACGCTCCTACAAATTCTGCCGACTCTAGTCTCGCTTTTAATTTAGAGAAATTAAAAATCATTTGGTCATGACATGACCCCGGCCATCTGAAAATTTTAAACTGTTGCTTCTTTTTTTAAAATATGTACGTACACATTTGTACCTCGCGTTAAGATCTAATATATTCATATTAGCGTCACAAACTATTTGCGTGTTAATTGAAAAATTTCCCTTCCTATTTATGAAATGTTGAGAAAATTCAGCACCAACGGATTGAATGGGTATGTGAGTACCTTTAAAGAACGGAATGTATGAAAGATATATTTTCTTCATACAATGCCTATATCGCAACTATGTACCGCCTGTCACTCCAATAACGTGAGGGATTCCACTTTTTTTTTATAAAATTCTTCCTTTAGGCGACTTATTTCATTTGTAGGAGGGAATTTTATATCTTTGGAAGCAAGTTCTGCTATTGCTTTGGATACTTTGCATATAATACGAGAAACTGTAGACTGGCTCACGCCGAAGAGGTTCCCATTGACAATATCTTAGGGCTAATAAAATTTGATTTAATACAGGCACTGGGTTGTTTCTTTTAGTATTGCGGTGCTTTAGTTTTGGTTCTAGAACACTACATAAACGCAGCACCAAAAACTTTGGAAGACGGAAGCGCCTCTCAAACTCATCATCCGAAAATTTGTCAAAACATTCTATTCTATGTAGAATTTTATGCTTTTTGCCATACTTAGTTAAATTTTTAGATTGCTCCAAAAAAAATAGCAACTCTTCTTCATCAGAACTATTTTCAGAAGAGGAAGAACTTGAGCTATCAAAAAGATCCATCATAGAAATTATTTCTAAAGCTAGAAAAATTACAAAATAATAAGTGAATAAATATGCCATAACCGTTTTCCTACCATCCATTTTTGTAATATTTTCCTTTTTTATCGTAACAACAAAAGAAATCAACAGAACAACGTTATTTTTCAGTTTACATTAATTTCGAAATTTACTAACTTAGAAGTTTATGACAACTTGGAAGCAGTCATAAGTCTGGGCCATTTTCTTAAATTGATTTTAAATCTGCTTGGTGCATAAAGTTAAAACAGACTTAAGTTAAACTTGCTTGGTGCATACGGCCCTTAATTGCAGATAAGGATTTACCCAGTTCCTAGGCGTTCTCCGTTTTCTTTGCTGCAGTTTGCTAATATATTTGTGCAACACAAATGCTATACATGCTAGCATCATTACTGCTATTAATCTTCTCCGCACTAGATTTCTAAATAAAAAAATATTTACTATGAAATTTATTTACAAATAACATAGATTACACCTGCGAAATCGTGACATTTTGAATGAAAAATATCCTAAGAGCGTCAACTTGAAATATATAATTTATTACAATGACACCTAGTAGTCATAGTACCGAATTAATCCCATGCGAATCGAAAATGAAATAAGGGAAGTGAAAAGTAAGTGAAACTTCACTCGATCTGGATACTAGGATTTACCCAGAATGGTTCTATGGAATACACAAAAACCGTTAATGCTAATTTAAAATTAATCTTCGGAGAAGATAAACTGGAGAAATTATTTTCTTGAACGGCAGCTAACGAAAATATTAGTATTAAAATTTTTACAATAATTAATGTATTAAAAGGTATGTGATATTCCCTTGCTTTAAAACATTTGTAACACAAACATTTCAATTAGATGCCTGCGTTTTGGATAACCCGAAAGTAAAAATAACTTCTATAGAAAGAGCCATAAAGAAATATTTTAATGCAGCTAAGGATCGATACTCAAAATCTTTAAAAAGATTAGCAAGACCAATTATATGTGAAAATAACGCTAATGATCAAAATAATTCGGATGAAGAAAATATGTCTCCTATTAAATAATCCATTAATTAATTCTGTTTTGTGATTTCTTTAATTATAGATTCTTTATAAATATGTATAAAACAATTAAAATTATATTTTCTTTTATTTTTGTATGCAACTAATGATTTTATTTCAGAATCCATTCAGAATTTTCTTATAAATTTCTACATGTTTTAACACATAATATACTTGATCTTGATGGCTTTTGATAAATAAACGGTCTTAATTGTGACTTAGACAATAGGACTATATCAAGATCAGATATAGGCCGTGTTTTTTTAATGAACTATACCAGGTCTTCCCCATACAAATCCGAAAACCCCAGTTCTGTCCAGGTCTATCTGGGTCTCTATCGGGGTTACTGGGAAATTTAAAAATTTCCCTGTTTTAAAGAATGCGGCTAACTTCGTGCGAAAGGAGAAATGTCACTTTTGTTGCACGTTTTTGGCTGTGAGGTTGTGGAGCAATGGAAGATAAGAATTTGTAATGTAATAATTAAAAAATAAATACTAAAATTAAGATTTATTAAATTTGCTTCATAGAGAAAGGCATTTGTGGACTATCCCGGAGACAAAAGCTCTTCTTTCTTGCTATGCGGCAAGGAAGGAAGAACTTAACCATGTGAGAAAGCGGAAATATGTTTATACAAACATTTTAGAAGATTTAAGAGGGCTCGAGATTTTGGTACTTTTTCCCTAAAAAAGGGTAAAACTTAACACTAGGTTTACGAGACGCGTCATTTTGACGCATTTCAAATTTTATAAGGAAAAGTACAAACACCGTTTGCATTTTTATCTTATTTCTTGTATTGACTTTTATCCAGTGGTCGAGATAAATATATATTGAGGTCTACTTTTTTCAAAAGTGTTGAAATATTGAAATTCTTTATGTGGTATACCTATCTCTACGGATATGCGTCAATTTGACGTGATCGTAATTTATACAAAGACAAAGCGATAAACAACTTTTGCGCAATAAGAGAAAGAAGGGAACGCAGAATGTCAGTTGATGTTAGAGTGCGAAGAGATTTAGAAGATTTCAGTTGCTTAGTTCGAGTATTGAAAAATAAAGTTCTAGAATATTTTTTGAATTAGTAATATTATTGTGAACCTCAATTTTATACTATTTTGATAAAAAGCCCTTCTGTATCATCTAAATATGTCTAGAAGAGGAAATAAAATTTTACAAAACATAGTTAGTATTTGTGAAGAGTGTTCTGGCTCTGAAGAGGATGAAAATGAAGTGATTCAAGACGAAGATGAAATCGAGATTTTGCAATCTGATCAAAGTATGCAAGCAGGGGACTCATCAGACATTGAAAAAGAAAATCATCACAAATTTGGTCTTCGCAGAAAAAGGATGCGTATCCTATCCTCCGATTCTGAATCCGAGAATGAGACAAATATTAGGAGATCGTCCCAAAATTCGGAGGCAGTCTGTGATATAGAAATAGCGGTCGATGGAACAACTTGGACGAAATTGGAAGTGGGCGGATCTAGTGGTCGCTATCCTTTCCACACAATCTTCAAAGACATCGCTGGGCCTACTGGCTACGCAAAACGCAATGTGATGGAAGGTAACGTAAGCAGTGCTTTTCATTTGATTATAACCAAAAAGATGATAGAACATATAAAAAGCTGTACTGAAGAAGAAGCAGGTCGTGTTTTGAAAGGAGATTGGAAGATTTCAACCGCAAAGTTGCTTGCTTTTATTGGGATTTTGTACGCTAGGGGAGCGTATGAAGCAAATTCGCTGAATGCTTTTTATTTGTGGTCCAAAGAATGGGGACCTGCTTTTTTTTCTAATACAATGTCCAGAGATGATTTCATGCAAATTCTTCGATTTGTCCGATTTGATAAAAAAACGGAACGATCTAGACGTTTACGCACCGACAAATTTGCAATGATATCCGAAATATGGAATCAATTTATACACAATAGCCAATGCTGTTATAAACCTCACGAAAATATTTCAATAGACGAGCAACTGTTCCCTACTAAAGCCCGCTGCAAATTCACGCAATACATGCCAAATAAGCCTCACAAATTTGACATCAAGTTTTGGTTGGCAGTAGATGTGCAATCTAAATACGTTATAAATGGGATCCCTTACCTAGGGAAGGATGAAACGCGAAATTCAACACCGTTGGGCGAATTTGTAGTTATGAAGTTAGCGGAACCATATCTTCATCACGGAAGAAATATAACTACGGATAATTTTTTCACCAGTATTCCTCTAGCTGAAAAATTAGTTGCAAAAGGAACCAGTTTAGTTGGAACTATTCGAGCCAACAAGAGGGAACTACCAAAGCCAGCAAAAAGCAAGAAAGATAAAATGAAGTTATATTCTTCAAAACATTATAAATCAGGAAACTGCATACTTACTATATATAAAAGTAAGCCAAATCTAAAGGTGCTGTTACTAAGTACTAAGCATACTTTTATAAAAATAAAAGACAATAAAAAACATACCCCGGAAACAATAGCATATTACAATGGGACAAAGTTTGGAGTCGACGTAGTAGACCAAATGGCTCGCAAATATACCAGCAAATCAGCATCTTTTCGATGGCCGCTCCAGGTGTTCTTCAACATTTTAGATTTAGCAGCAATAAACGCATGGATATTATACACAGAGTGTACTGGGTCAAAATTATCCAGAAAGGAGTTTCTATTTCAGTTGGCCAAAGAACTTACAGAAGGAGCAAAGAAAAAATCCAACAACATAGATTATAATCTCCCGTTACCTAGTACTTCGGGAGAACGTAGGACTTGCCAAATTGGCTTTTGTAAAAGAAACAGGAGCAATAACATCTGTAAAATATGTCAAAAGGTTGTTTGCGGTAAATGTACAAACAAAATTGAGTATTTGTGTAAAAAATGTGCGAAATAAATGTCGAATATTCAAATAATCTGTAATAAAACTATTGAATAATAAAACCTTTACATAAATATATATCTCACATTTTCATTTTTTTTCTTATAGTATATAATTACATTATTTTCTAAGTGTTGTTATATGTATTCGTCTCTGCGTCAAATTGACGCGTGTTCGTAGAGATATGTAGGTATATCAGAAACGTCAGTAAACCTAGTGTTAATGATATATTTCTTTTTAGGAAACTCCAGTGACCGCACAGCAAATCGAGAACAAAATTAAGAATTTGCTGCGAGCATTCAAAGCGGCAAAGGACAATGAGGGCCGCACTGGGGCATCGCCGGCAACAATTAATCCTTTCCAACAGGAAATGGTAGATATATTCGGCGAAAGGGCGCTGGTTAGTGCGAAGTTCACTATCGACAGCTCCGCGCCTGCACCGTTGCGCACGGTGCCACCCACCAGTGCAAGTGTGGCGCCGCCAACTTCCTGCTGTGCGGTGCCGTCAACTTCAAAAAGTCTGGCGCCGGCCGCTCACTCTGCAGTGTTAAGTGCGGGGCCGTCTATTCGGCGTCCTTCTCCAGCGAAGTTGGGCTTTAGGAGCAAGCGGCGCCGGCTTGAAAAAGAAGATAGGCGGGATAGCCGCTTCGAACTGAAGAAGGAACTTCTTTTGTTCCTAAATGAGGAGAGGAACAAGCGCCACACTGAATGGGTGAACAGTTTGGTTAAATAGGTAAGATAAATTTGTTATTTGAAGAACCGCTCATGATATCAACTAATATTCACTTGCAGATGGCTCCGACACTTGCACTTGTAGCTAGGAACAGGGCCCAAATTATTGAATACGATTCAATTGAAATTAATAGTAAATCGTAAATGTCGCATTTCTTGAAATGCAGATATTGTCACTTTTCTGACAAATATTGTAACTAAATGTTAACACGATTCAACTTTCTACTACTCAATTTGAGTAAATTGTTAACATTTTGTTACAATTTTTGCCAGAAAAGTGAAAATATCTGCAATTCAAGAAATGCCACATTTACGATTTACGATTAATTTCAATCGAATCGTATTCAATAATTTGGGCCCTGTGCTGTCTTTGCCGATTTGCTGGCTCGCAGCAAAATATTGAGTTTGGTCTATACTTATTGGTTGGATGGAGTTTCCCCAATGTGCAAAAAAGTTTTTTGTTTTGCGTAATGTTGACAGCCACAATACAAGCCCTCCTTTGGGGTTTCTAATAAATACAGGAGTTTTTTTTGGAGTGTTATATTGGTTTTTCATTTGAAACATTATTTTTATATGGATTAATTGTTGGTTTTGTATGAATTATATGTTTTGTTATTTAGTTTTTAAATTGAAATAAAAATGATTTTGTTAATATTCTTTAAAAAATTGACTTTTATTGATTATGTCATTACACCACTTAACCCGACATTCAATTTAAGTAAGAGAAGTTATGTTAAATAAGCAAATTTTTTATTGTTTCGATAACTGCACGCGCAAGCAGGCAACCTCACAACTCGGTAGTTCCATAAACGCAGTACTCCTGCCATACTGCAGTCTTTGACGGTGCAGAATGGCGGTAGTACTGCGTTTACGAAATCGCCACGTTCTCTGCAAAAAACCATTTTGTGATTAGCTTCTCCGTATTACATAAAAGTTTACCTTAAGGAGGAGTTCTTAGTTTCCTAATATAGTCCAACGCTTAACGGCCGCGACGAGCATCTGAGCGGTCTACCTGGGAGGATTTTCTGTTGGAGATTGCCAATTGTAAAAAGAAGTACTTAGTGATCTCGTTCACTCGAGCGTAAATGAACTTACGATGACCCTGTTTAGATGAGCACTGCACATTTAAAGCCTTTTTATTCCTTTTGGGGAGACCACATTAACAATTGAGCCAAGCGCGTGTCTATGCCCTCCCTAAGTAATCACATTATCATTTAAAGGCTACGGCCTTTACGTATGTGTTTTCGGATTAAGGTAGAACCAACTGTCACCTGCAGGAAAGGGATTGATATTTATATATTTACGTTTTAAAAAGGGTGCAATTCCGTACGCCACCGCTTACATTTTTAAATGGTAGATGTCTTCAATTCGCTTCAGCCTTTATAGTACGAGCAAGGGCGGACAGTAAGGTTGATAGAGAACTCGTAGCCGACCACAACCGCCACTACCGCAAACAGAAGAGGCCGATTATCTCTTACTGCAGAACGAAACACCGTGCAATTTATGTTATCCTAATTACCGCAATGTACACCACCTATTATTTATTGCCACTTATTTCTCTTGTTTTTTTTATTGTTTCAACTAAGCGCAATCACTTATCCAAATGGATTGTCGCACCCAAAGTTATACCGGAAACTATCCGCGGTACGATCTCTTAACTAAAATAATTATTCACTTCACTTAATTATTCACTTGGTCACCGCAATCGCAACAAAACCAAACTCTAAAATCACAAAATGCAGAAAGTGATTGTTTACCGTTGAGCTATAAACACCACGAAGATAGCCTGAGTTGAGGTTTTGGAAAATTTCCCTTGCCGTTTTTTTAATGAACTCAAAACCTCACAAAACCCAGTTCATTAAAAAAACGCAGCCATATTCTAGTAAAAACATGTACATATTAACGAAATTGACAAGAAAATTCCGTATGGATTCTGAAAGCTTTATAAAAGAGGGGAAATTTCACTTAAAAAACTTTCAGAGATCATACAGACTTTTCTTAACTATTTCTTAACAATACTTCTTTAAGAAGTCGTGTCATCATCTTCATAAAAAATTCGTGCAGAAATCTATAAAAATTCGTTTACGATATCGAATAAATTTGTTCGACATTAGGAACTATTTCATTAAGAAGTCGCAGAGTTTGGTTTGCTGGGATATCAAACCGAAACTGTGAGCAGAACTGCTTACTTCAACCTTCATTTAAAGCGCGTTTTTGGGGCTTGCAAATCAGCTTAATTAAAACACTTTCTTCTGCGGACATGTAATATTAAAATTAAATGAATCTTCTTACCAAAAGGAAGCGCTACTTGCTTTAAAAAAGGCGATCTGAAAGACCTTTTGGCGCGCTTTTTTACCTGCTCAGCTGGCACTACGAAGAGATTAAATAGCACAAGATTTATAATCACACACAACCACAATCATTCACTCCGCAAAACTTAATCGCATTTTCATCATCCCATTTATTTTACGAGTCCTATTCCTGAGACTTCATATTCCCGAATTTAATTCCCATCGCACATTAATCACTATCAACCTCGGCATTATCGAGAAACTGTAAAAAACAAACAAGCCGGCAAACGCCAGCATCAGCTGTTTTTCTATTTATAAGCAATTCAGCAACTCTCCAGTTGGATGTCTTAGAATACAAAACTACAGGAAGGGCCCTCGCCCAATTAAAAGGTAGTGAAATTCGTTTTGTTGAGTGCCCACGCTTTGGTAGTTGTGTGTACACTACAAGCGTAAAAACCGAGTAAAATAGAGGAGGGGCAAGAGCGAGTTAAAATTATGAGTAATCTAAAACAAAATCTTGCCCCCACAAAAGAACTTTTTACACGGCGTCACTCCGAAATCCAAATAGCTGATCCCCTTGAATTTGCGTTGGGTCATTTAATGTAAACAAAGAAATTCAACCAAATAACTTTTACATTATTTGGACAATTTATCACAGTGATTCACATATTTATTAATGTAAATATCTAATATGTGTGTTTAAGCACTATTTTATTTAGCACATTCACCTGAAGAACGATTTTTCTCGTGCATATTTCCATTTATTCCTGCATTAACAAACTGCACACTTCATTGTTCTTTTTTTCACAGAAAACTCACTCAATAGAACTTTAATTATACTTTAAACTATTCTTTATACTTTCTTTCTATTATTAAGTTAGTTTTGATAATAAGATTTCGGATAATTTTATAAAAAAACTCGTCTTAAAAAAGTATTCCACCGAACGCGGGAACACAAGCAGCTAACTAACCCAATTTGACAGTTGACTAACCCCCAGATTTCACTACGCTCACATACAGGGATTATACACTCGAAGGCCTTTTCTGTAGTTCTCTATTCCAAGTTGGATGTGGACAATAAAACTTTCGGTAATTTTTGTATAAAGCACTTTAATAACCCTTTACACTGACGCCCAAAAAATGTTTTACAAACCTGTCGTTTTAAAAAGATCCAAATTGTCTGCACTGAGTTGCATATAATATAGGAAGTGTTTTTCGCTGTAAAACCTTTGCTGCATTGATTATAAACATTAATTATCTATAAGTAGATGCGTAATCATGGCAGTCTTCTTGTTGTCTTCTTGTCGGTCTACTGGCAGTCTTTTTCTTGTTGCGGTTTGGTCTTTTGATAAAACTTGCAGATGTTGGAAGTTTTGGTTTGGACTTTCGATAATATATAATAAAAAAGCTGAGGGCTCTCAATGTTGTAAATAAACTGTACATAAGCCGGGGCCAGACGATGAATTCGTCTGCAATTGCAATTTGAAATTTTGAATGGGAAAAACGTGCAAGAGATAGTGGTTCGTTTTTCTGTACTAATTTTCTTTAATTATTAGTCATTTTGTAATAAAAGAAAATAGTTAACAGCCTCAACTTTTACTTTGTAAAAAAAATTGATGTTAATTCTCATCCAATTAAATAATCTCGTATCAAGTAATCACCACTGTTTAGGATAAATAAAATTTTTGAATAAATAAAAATCTGAATTTATTGCATATGCAGATATTGCATTTACAATATTGTATGCAATATTGCAACAGGGGCTAGACGACGAATTTTAATGCTGGAATGCAATAATTGCAATTGAAAAATTGATCGTCTACCCCCTGGGTAAGATAGTTTTTTCTTGGAACATTAAAATGAAATTGGATTTATTTTGGCTGGGGCACGGTGCCGTATACAAATTTGAGATATCGAATCTCATAATTTATCAATTTTCGGAATTTTTGATTTTATGAGAATTATTTGCACCGTTTTGAAACTCTTTCTCTTTATGTCCTTTTGGTCGCTGATTACGAAAATCTGGGTGACCCAATCTTAAAATATGTTCGTCGCCTTTAAAAATGTAAAAACACACCAGTTTTTAAGGGGTTTTCACGATTATTTTAATAATCAAAAGTAATCAAATGAACTACACTTTTTTCTATATTTTTATGGTTGCTTTACACTAAATCCAAGTTTAATCAATCTTTATAAGATAAAACTACCTTTTAATTGAAGAAGAAATAGTATTTTAAAAATTTTAAATAAAAAAATTGTTCTGCTTTTTGGTTGATTGCTGCTGCTGGATTGGCATTTGGGCAAGTTGAATAAACTATTTTCATTTTAGATTCAGGTTGTATTTGAATTAATGATTCAAATACATATTTTTTGCATTAAAATTTTATAAATAAAACTATAAACTTTCTGATTTTTCAATGGGATATTTCCAAAATAACCCTTTACCCCAGTCCATTATGTGGTGTGTCACGTACTGCTAGACATTCATGCAAATTACACGGCATAACATTTCTTCCATCAACACTTCCAATAATTCCAATAAACCGGTTTTATTGACAAGGGGTCGCGGGGAAGTGTGTTACTTGTGCATCCCGAAAACTTCTCGACTGCACAGAGCAACACACTAACACAATCATAATTTCATTCTCGGGGTCACTGACATATGACTTACCCACAAGGAAAAGGAAACATACAATCATGAATGCTGGAAACCTTCCGAGGAAGCATTCTCGAGTTTGGAAGCATTCCCTTCCGTGCTCTAGTTCATATTCTTTTTATCCATCCATGTCATTGGATGGAAGACTAAGAATGAAGCTTTTGCGGAAATAAAATTCAAAAAATTCTCTATACCTTCTCTGGGCAACGAACAGGAAGGCTTCCTTATTCCTACCAATAGGAAGCATTCTCACAGCTACATAGAGTCTATGTAGCTGTGAGAATGCTTCCTATTGGTAGGAATAAGGAAGCCTTCCTGTTCGTTGCCCAGAGAAGGTATAGAGAATTTTTTGAATTTTATTTCCGCAAAAGCTTCATTCTTAGTCTTCCATCCAATGACATGGATGGATAAAAAGAATATGAACTAGAGCACGGAAGGGAATGCTTCCAAACTCGAGAATGCTTCCTCGATATTCAGTTTTTTTTTTATTTCCCACTAATTACATCATAAGAACTTAGCACGTTTTGGAATATCGCTCTTCAATTCTATTGTCTATGTCATAGACAATAGAATTGAAGAGCGATATTCCAAAACGTGCTAAGTTCTTATGATGTAATTAGTGGGAAATAAAAAAAAACTGAATATCACTTTCACTCTCGCCTAAAGGGCTGTAATATTATTTCCTTTCTCAAAAAACCGATAAAAGAAACTATTATTTATAAAAATATAAATAAATTTGCTACATTTTATATGAAAAAAATGGTTTTATTTATGGTGGTACATTTTCATAATGTACTAAGTCAATTATTTAGTACATTTTGAAATAAAATTTCATAGTAAAATTATGATACTATGGTAAATGTTTTCAGTCCTCAGAAAGTTCAGCCCAGCAAAAGAAAGAATAGTATTTTTCAAATCTTTATTTTTAATATAAAAAAAAACATTAAAAAATTCAATATGAATACTAGCTATTGAAATTGATGGAAAATTCATTTGTATGACCCATTATACATCGGAATGAGTATGATTTGTGATAAATGTTTATGTGAATGCATAACTACTACGTCATAGATTGGAAAGCAATACAATATTAAAATTAAACAAAAATTGACTTAGTACGTTTTGGAATATCGCTCTTCAATTGTTACACGAAAAAATGCAGAACAGTCAGTTGATCGTGTAATTCGTATAACACGCACAAACCGGTTTGTTAAGGCAGAAAGTGTTGTGCCGTGTAATTGGCCTCATTGAGGAAACTTACTACAGGGGTGGAATAGGTTAAGGGTTCGGGGGGTGTTGTAAAAGTTGGCAAGGAACTCTGCGTTTGAACTCTTGGATGTTGTAGGATCCCATACTAACTGCCAAAGGTAAATTTAGAAACGAATTACTATTTTGTAGAGTGCGCGAAAAGAGGCCTACAGGTGAAGGGAGTGAGTAGAGTTGTCTAATCTGGTGCTGCGGGAATAAGATTGCGGGGAGGTAGGAGAGCGTTTAGTTCGATGGAACAGCTGCTATGATGGTAGCGATAAAATTTTGTCAGTGCTTCTACATTCCTACGGTGGCTCAAGGGGTCGATAGTGGAGCAAACGGTGCTGTCATCGATTAATTTAAGGGCCCTTTCTGTACTTTATATAACCACGCCCAGTAGTCATCGAAGCGCCGCTCCAATTTCGAGAAGAGGCAGAATGTAGACTTATAAATTATGGCACGATGCTTGCACCTCTTACCCGATTAAAAATGAAATTCGTCCGCAGCTAGCACGCAGCTGGCATGCACTAGCCTGCACGGCGCCCGCAGCTAGCATGCACGCCTGAAGACTAGCCCGCAGCTAGCATGCAGCTGGTACGCACGAATATTATAAATCACGAGTAAAAATGAAATTCGCCCGCAGCTAGCACGCAGCTGGCATGCACTAGCCCGCACGGCGCCCGCAGCTAGCATACACGCCTGAGTGAAAATAACACTAGCCCGCAGCTAGCATGCAGCTGGTACGCACGAAACTCAAATTTAAAATGAAAGAAAAAAATTTTTTTTCCTAGAATAAAAATTCTACGCCTCTTAAAAAAGATGGAGAAGAGTATTATATATGTATGTAAAGTCGTCATCAGGCACATTTTGAGATTTTCGTGCGTGTGGCGGGAGAGTGGATACCTGTGGCGGGAGAGTGCATCCCTCTAGCGAACAAATTTTTAGATTTTCGTGCCAGTGGCGGGAGCGTGTATCCCTGTGGCCGGAGCGTGCGTGCCTGTGGCGGGTGAGTACGTACTTTTGTGGCGTGCCTGGTTGTTCGCTATGCGTGCTAGCTGCGGGCGCGTGCGTGCTAGTAAGGAAATTAACCATGAAATTATTTTTAATCGGGTAAGCATCCCAAGTACTGGGATGCTTGTTTGGCAGTTTGGAATATGTAGTTATTCCACCGCAAGTCTTTGGCTGATCTGTTAATCTTCTTCTTCTTTAACGGCTCTATGACCGGGATCCGGTCCTGGCCTCGCGCAACTGTTCTCTCCACCGGTCCCGATTCTGAGCCGATGTCATCCAGTTTGGCATCCCTAAACTCTGAGCGTCCTGGTCCACGCCATCCTTCCAGCGAAGGTTGGGCCTCCCTCGCTGTCGCACCCCATAGGTCTTACCGCAGAGAACTTTCCGAGCAGGCTCATTTTCACTCATACGAGCTAGATGCCCTGCCCACCGGAGCCTACCGAGCTTTATTTTCTTCACAACATCTATGTTGCGATAGCGCTCGTAGATCTCGTCATTGTAGTGTCTCCGGAATCGTCCTTCCTTCCTCAAATACGGGGCCAACAATCCTCCGAAGTATTTTCTTCTCAAACACGCCCAAGAGGTTTGAGTGCTTTTTGCTAAGCACCCACGTTTCGGATGCATATGTGAGAACGGGTAAGACCATCGTCTTATATAGTAAAAGTTTAGACGTTATGGTTAGATATTTGGATTTGAAGAGCTTTGACAGACTATAGTAGGCTTTGTTGGCTTTTAGCAGTCGTGCGCGTATTTCTGGTTCCATGATATTGTCGGCTGCTACTATTGACCCAAGGTAGGTAAATGATTTTACCACGTCAAACTCGTGTTCCGCTACCTTGATTGTGGGACCAATGTTAGGTGTTCTTCCAGGCGAGGCCACCATGTACTTTGTTTTGCTTTCGTTAAGGTGCAGTCCCAGATTTCCTGCCACTTGCTCAAACTGAGTGAAAGCTTCTTGTACAGCTGTTGTTGTTCTTCCAATGATGTCAATGTTGTCTGCGTAAGCCAGTAATTGGGTGGACTTGTGGAGGATTGTACCCCTTGATGTCACGCCTGAATCTCGGATCACTTTCTCCAACGCCAGGTTGAAAAGGAGGCAGGCCAGACCGTCCTCTTGTCGGAGTCCATTATAGATGTTGATTGGTCTGGACAGTGTTCCGGATACCTTTGCTTGGCTTGACACATTGATCATGGTCAGCCTACATGGTCTTGTCAGTTTGTTGGGGATGCCGAATTCTCTCATGGCTTTGTAGAGTTCTACCCTGGCTATGCTATCATAGGCGGCTTTAAAGTCTATGAAGAGGTGTTGAATTGAGTTTTGAAACTCTAAACATTTTTCCATAGCCTGCCTAAAGGTGAAAATCTGATCAGTCGTTGATTTGCCTGGGCTGAAGCCACACTGGTAATGGCCTATGATGTTTCTGGCGTATGGGGCCATCCTGTTTTGTAGGATAGCGGAGAATATCTTATACACGGTACTCAACAACGTTATACCGCGATAATTAGTGCACGCTGTGATATCTCCTTTTTTATGTACCGGACAGAGGATGCCTCTTCTCCAGTCTTCTGGCACCACTTCCTGCTCCCATACTTGCACAATTAATTCATGAATCGCTTGGTGTAGTGTAGGCCCTCCATATCTGCACCCGAGGCCTTGTTGTTTTTGAGACGGCAGATGGCTCTGCTAACTTCTTCTATGCTTGGTGGCGGCAGCATAGCATTATCATCAGATATTGGTGGAGCCGGTGGTGTGAATTGCGTCATACTGCGGACTCTTTGGTAGAACTCCCGCGCCTGGTGCGGCCGTCGTTCTCTGTACTGTTCTAGCTCACAGACGAGATTTTTTTCCCAGGCTTCCTTTTTCCGTCTGTGAATTCTCTTTTCTTCTTTTCTGAGCTCTTTATAGTTCTCTTCGCGTGCCCGTGTTCTCTGAGACTGCTGCATGGCTCGGTACGCAGCATTCTTACGTTCAGTTGCCAGCTTGCATTCATTATCGAGCCAATCGTTCCGATCTTTACGACTTCTGCCTAAGATGGAATCAGCAGTACTAATGACAGTATTTTTAAGGCGGGTCCAGTTCTCGTCGACGCCCGGCATCTCATCCCTAGGACTTAGGGCGAGTTCTAATGCATGACCGTAGCTGTTTCTGGCCATTTCATTGCGTAGTGCAGCTGTGTTGATTCGAGCCTGATCAGCGGATACAAAGCTTTTCAGCGTTGTAATGCGCTCGGAGCACCATACCAACAAGATAGTGATCCGAGTCGAAGTTGGCACCTCGGTACGTTCGTACCGTCATCAGACCCGAAAGGTGGCGGCGGTCTATCAACACATGATTGTATTTGGTTGCGAGTGGCTCCATCAGGTGGCTTTATGGATATCTTTACGCGCAAATCTAGTACTTGCAACGACCAAGTTCTTACTTGCTGCCATCTCTGCAACTCGCTGTCCATTGTCATTAGTGTTTTCATGCCAGCTGTGGTTGCCGACATATTGCCTGTATATGGGCTTCGGGCCTACTTTGGCGTTCAGATCTCCCAGTATGATTTTTACGTCATACCTGGGGCAGGCATTAAGTTCCCGTTCAACTAATTCGAAGATTATCATCATCCGGGGACTCTTCTGTAGGTGCGTGAACGTTTATGAGGTTGATGTTCTTAAATTTACCTCGCAGGGAGCATAGCCTTTCGTTTATTGCTTTAAAGCCGAGAGATCTGTTAATAGAGATAAAAAATACGTCATTTATAAAGATAAGAAAGAGGGCAGGTAATAAAATTGACTCCTGGGGGCCCCACAGAGATCGGGTGGGGTTTAGATTTGACGCCATCGACTTCTCAAGAAGTGAGTCAATTTCCTATAGGTTTGAGTTTAGCTGGGCTGAGTGCCACAATCTATCATAAGTCTTGCAGATATCAAGAGCAACCAGACTGGACTCACAAAATCCATGCAAACTTCAGTTGAGGAGTTCTGTAAGCCAAACTATAAGATCACCAGCCGTATTGTCTCTCTCCATGGTTTTGGAGACAGTAAAAGTAATTGATATTGGGCGATAATGGGATCGCAGGAGTCATCTTGTTTAGGTAAGAGCAGAACATGTGCATGTTTCCAAGAGTCCGGACAAACTCAAAAGAAGTATGATAAGGCAAAAAGTTTGTGCCGAGGTGTAAGACGGATTTTTTAAAGACAATAAGGAGTATATTGTCGGGTCCAGTGGATTTGTAGGCATCGGGTACCTTGAGGCTTTTATACACTTTGCGAGTCCTGAAAAATATGAAAAACCCTACCACGTACTGTGTTGATAAACACAAGATGGAAGAAGATAATATGATTGTGAAAAACCCACCAAAATTCACTTTCTACAGTTCATAACATATGAGGTTGACGGGATAAAACTGTTATGTTTATGTTTTTAAAAATGTGGAAATATTCTGGGGTTTTACCAATAAGGTGTGTGATTCGTTAGGTACAGGATAATTCTGAATGGAGCAAATAGCATATTATCATAAACATTTTGAGCCTTCGTAGATGTCATAATAATAATTGGACACAAAGCGCAAGACGTAAAGGAAACCATTGTAGAAAATTCAACAAAGTTCAATCTAAAAGTATATGGTGCAAGTTACACTATCCATCACTCGATACTCACATCAAAACGGTTTGTGTATGATGCGAGTATTACACTAAGCATTCATTTTTCTACCTCTTTTTTGTGTAAAGATTGTGATGCGTTTGTAGTTGTGCAATAAACGCGAATGAGAGGGGGAATTTCTCATAGTTTTCGCAGACCCCCGAGTACGATGTTATATTTGTGTTAGTGTAATGGAGGGTGAGTCTGGCGAATGTTCTGGCTCAAAAGTGAGGAGTCATATGACGCATGAATTGTACTTCCCTGCGACCCCTTGCCTAAAAAACCGGTTTTGTGTATGGGGTAATAAACGAAATGAATGATAGTGTAACTTGCACCAATGGCACGAAAACAGAGTGTAGATTGTATCAAAACGAGGACAACGTTTGGGGCGATACATCAGTCTTCCCGAATAAAAAAAAAAATGGGCTTATGACGGCGAATCACGGCCGCTTGGCTTCTTCAGAGGGATGTAACAGCCGTAGAATTTTTACCCATTTTTAATGGGTGCACATTCGGCCTTTCGACGGAAAAACTTAACCAAAAGATTTAAATGACCAAGAATCAAGCTGTACACGCCACGCGGGCATTCCACGGGCAAATTTGATCCTAAAAAGAATATGCCCCAAATGTATTGTTGAATGTGTTTTCTGTGAACTTGAACATTTTCGTTATGTACAATGAATTGCCCTTTCGATTTATTCTACAAGATTATCGATAAAAGTTCGCGAGTGGCCCCAGTCGGTTTTTCGTAAGGGAAGTGTGTATGTGTGTGTTGATTTATATTTTAGTGGAAAATTTTGTTATTAAATCGCTGGAAGAAAAAAAAACAGGGTGTTTATGAAGTTTTTCTCAATAAATACGCGGAGAGTTTTGTATCTTTACATAGCTGAATATTGAAAAGACGATGATTACACTCCCTATAATTAAATGTCAAAAAATGGTAATTTTTAACGGGTTTTGAATTTTTCTGCAAAAACTTGCTGACCAATTTCAATGGTCCATAACTCATAATTTTCGTCTTTTTAAGCACTATTATGTAGTATTTTTTGTTTTCCAAAACTACATTTTTTTCGTTCCTAAACCGTGAAAAAACGTTTTTTCGCCACTATTATTAGCTTTTTTTCCACCTGGTTCCCCTGAACCAATTTTATCCAAAACACATTCATTGGATTCCTACGATTTTTCTCTTAATTATAGCGTCATGAAATCGCCAGGTAGCTTTATTTCAACTTTTAAATACTTTTTCGCTATCTCGCCTAGACATCTTCTTCACGCTCCTTTAATCCCTCATGGGACATAGGGCGGAAACAGTTGCCCTCCAGCGGACTCTGTTTTGCGCGACAGTTCTCAGCTCCGACCAGGATCTCCCAGTTGTTGCGGTTTCTACTAGTAAGGCTCTCCTCCACGTTGTTCTAGGTCTTACGACTCGACGGGATCCTTCCGGATTCCAGTCAAGGGCCTGTTTGGCTAGATTTTCGTCTTCACGTCGCAAGGTGTGGCCAACCCAATTCCATTTCTTTCGCCTGATTTGGTCGTCTATCCTTTCTTGGCCGGCACGGCGCCATAGTTCTTCGTTTGAAGTTCTACCTACCTTGCCAGCGAATTTTTAGGATATGACGCAGGCTTCTGTTGATGAAGACTTGTAGGCCTGGACTATACATACATAAAATTTAATAGACTACAATGGCTCGGACACGTTGTACGAGCTTCTGAAGCAAGAATTCTAGCCAGGATTATCAATGGTAGACCCTTCAGGAAAAGAAGAGTTGGACGGCCAAAAATAAGAAACTTCGCATAACAAATTGGGGAGAGATGGCGACACGTAAAGACGACCGGAAGAAGAGACTTCAAGAGGATTGTAGCGCCATTTAAGAAGAATAAAAAGAAGTAATACTGTGTACTAAAAACTTGACCCTGTACATGCAGTTACAAAAAATTATGAGGATGTCAGGATGGATGTTAATAAAAGCAGTTAATACTAGCAATGCCTGGAGGCGAAACAATATTGTTAAAGAGATGTACAGACTTGTTGTATTTATAAAGCCCTCGCCTTTGATGCACTATATCTCGAGAACGTGACTCCTACGAAGAAATTGGAGTAAATTAGCAACAATTTAGCATGGAATGTTTTTTTTACCTAAAAGTCAAGCAATTTTGTGTAATAAAATACCTCGATTGAGATCGCTCAGTAATTTTTCTATATAATTTTATACCGTTACTTAATAATAAAACAGAACAGTTCCTTTTCCATTTTATATCAAAATTTCTCAGGCTTAGATTTTTAATAATATGAAAAAAGGAAGAAATCTTCAGGTCTATCAAGCTGGCAAACCCATTACAGCAGAACCAAATGAAAGTTACTTCAAAATTTTTAACTTTTTTTCTACTATTTTATTACCCAAGAGAGAATTTGTTTACTCTTTTATTTTTTAAAGTTAAATTTGACCCACTTCCCGGTTTCGGATAGAGCTGAAATTTTGCATACACGTTTAGTTTGGATGACAATGCAATCTGGCCATTTTGTAAAAATATCAAGATAGCGGTTCCAAAATGGCGCCCGATTTTTGAAGTTGTGCTCCGCGGCCCTCTGACATGGGTATCAAATGAAAGGATATGACAGGTAGAACACAATAAGCTATGTGGCGTCAAAAAATTTTGTTAGAATTTGAAATTAACAAAGCAAAAAATTGGAGGGTTATTGTAAATCTCACGCGATTTACAGTTATATTTTAAATTTTTTATGAAAAATGCGCCATTATTTTAATTAACTTTTTCATTAAAATTGAAATTTCACGCTTTCTTTAAAATATTTTTTATTTTTTACTTTTCAGTACATTTTTCAGTTAATGAAAAGAATTTTTTTTAAAAAAATTTTTTAACCATTTATTTTATTTTGCTATTTAATTACCCACGATGGAATTTTTTTCTCTTTTATTTTCAAGAGCTCTATTCTGCCAGCTTTATGTCAAGCTAGTATGTAGAACCATTTTTAATAACTATCACATGCATCCACAAACTTCTTATATTTATTAATCATTTCTTTACTAAGAGTAATACTATTTTTTCCCGATTAAAAATGAAATTCGTCCGCAGCTAGCACGCAGCTGGCATGCACTAGCCTGCACGGCGCCCGCAGCTAGCATGCACGCCTGAAGACTAGCCCGCAGCTAGCATGCAGCTGGTACGCACGAATATTATAAATCACGAGTAAAAATGAAATTCGCCCGCAGCTAGCACGCAGCTGGCATGCACTAGCCCGCACGGCGCCCGCAGCTAGCATACACGCCTGAGTGAAAATAACACTAGCCCGCAGCTAGCATGCAGCTGGTACGCACGAAACTCAAATTTAAAATGAAAGAAAAAATTTTTTTTTCCTAGAATAAAAATTCTACGCCTCTTAAAAAAGATGGAGAAGAGTATTATATATGTATGTAAAGTCGTCATCAGGCACATTTTGAGATTTTCGTGCGTGTGGCGGGAGAGTGGATACCTGTGGCGGGAGAGTGCATCCCTCTAGCGAACAAATTTTTAGATTTTCGTGCCAGTGGCGGGAGCGTGTATCCCTGTGGCCGGAGCGTGCGTGCCTGTGGCGGGTGAGTACGTACTTTTGTGGCGTGCCTGGTTGTTCGCTATGCGTGCTAGCTGCGGGCGCGTGCGTGCTAGTAAGGAAATTAACCATGAAATTATTTTTAATCGGGTTTACCCAACCGTTAAATAAATTTAGTTCTCCATCCAATCAACAAATAAAATTTCTATTCTGTCTGCAATTTAAGATTACCTGCTTAACTTCATACATTCATTTCCCCTTTATATAACTAGCTGGGACCTGGTACGCCTCGCTGCACCCATAAGCCAATAGTAACCAATAAAACCCATCCATTGACTTGGATTTTTTCGAGATATGAATTTTACACAGATGAAGGGCTCAAAGAACGGGTAAATGTAAAATTAATGCAAATCTTCAACATGAAACTATTCGTAACTTCAAACAAAAGAATTAATTATAATTTCTGTAAAATTTCGAGACATTAAATTCTTCAAAACTACTTCTTGGAAATCGCGCATTGCTTTTTAGATTCCTGAAAAATATTGAACGAATTAGAATATTGCTTCCAAAAATTTCTTAAAAAATCTTTTTTTATCATTGAAAAATGCTACTGTTGTTACTTTTGAGGCGTTTGAGAATGGCAGAATAAATTTAATGACAATTGCACATTTATGCAATTAATAGCAGTTATCCATTCCGCAGCTGTCAACCAATAAGTAGGCCATGAAGCTATCATACCCTTTCATTTGATACCCGTGTCGAGGGGGTTATGAAGAAAATGGTAATTCTCCTTCTTGAGACGGCCGCCATGGCTCTAAGGGTATATTGAGTACACTACATTTCTTATTGTATTCTACTTATCATACTCTTTTGTTTGATATCCATGTCGAGGGAGTTCTGAAGAAAGTGGTTATCCGCCTTTTTGAGACGGCCACCATAGATCTAACGGTATATTGAGTATACTACATTCCGTATTGTGTTCTATTTATCATATCCTTCCATTTGATACCCATATCAAGGGAGTTGTGAAGAAAGTGGTAGTCTGCCTTCTTGAGACGTGCGCCATGGATCTAATGGTGTATTGAGTGTGCTATTGCAAATAAAGAAACTGAAAATTTTCCGTTGAAAATTTAACAGTGTTTTTCTATGAACTTGACAATTAAAATTAAATATTTTTCGCCCCGCCAACATAAATATAATCAGTGAAACATTGAAATTCTCTGTATTTCGGCAACAGCTTCACTTATCTCGACCAAAACTACACTATCTTTCAATCTGGAACCATTCCTCTCTACACATTCCCAACATTTAAATCTGTTGAGCGGTTTCGGAGATTAGCGTGTACAAACATCGTGACATCCTTTATCCTTGAGGATCTCAAAAAGCCAACGAGGGATTTTCTCCAATTTTTTCTATTTTTTGACTGGCGACACTAGAGGTAAGTAACCCGGGGGCTACAAGATCAATTTTTCAATTGCAATAATGCATTGCAGTACTAAAATTGATCGTGTAGCCCCTGCTGCAATATGCAATGCAATATTGTAAATGCAATGCTTGCATATGCAAGAAATTCTGAATTTCTTTAAAACAAAATGGCGGAAAGTGGAAAAACCTACGCAGTGGAGATTACTCGACGCTGGATTATTTTAGTTTATGTGAATTAACATAAAATTTTGTAAAAGGCAAAAGTTGAGACTTTTAACTATTTTTGTATTATTACAAAATGAGTGAATCATTGAAAATTGGGTCCAAACACAACAACTATCTCCTACGCATTTCTTGTAAGAATGAAATTGCAATGCAATAAAATTCCTGCTGATAAAACTTTGACATGCAATATTTCAAATTGCAATTGCAGACAAATTGATCGTATAGCCCCCGGGTTACCTGAGTCTGGGATGGAAAGCGGTTTGAGAAAGCAAATTCTTTAAAGCATACCCAAGGCCCATCATAATATGTATATATTATATATATTATATAATAGTATATATTATATAAAACAGTTGTAGTCTTTGAAATATTTATAAAATTCCAGCGAAATATATTCTAGCGTAGTTCAGAATTGGCCTGAATGCTTGGAAGGAATGCATACTATTAAAATATAATTAAATTAAAGTTTATGAAATAAAAGTAAAGTACAATAACTATACATATACATTAGGGTGGGTCAAATTATTATTCGCAAAGAATGTATCATGGTCTATTTCGGCGAAAGTCTTAAAATATGCGTTATATATATACTATATATTTTGGATGAAGTCATGGGAGTAGTGTAGCAATGAATTTTTGCTGGGGTGGGCCAGATTTTAAGGCATCGTTACCGACTCACCACCAGTGCTGCCGAACGTGGGGATTTTTCGGGTAGGGACTATTTTTTGAAATTTAATTATTTGTAGGGAATTTCAAGTATTATTTCTTTAACAAGAAACATTCTGGTTCATAATTTGAATCGAGTCACATTTTTTACTTTTAAATATTTGAAATAACAATTTCATGTGAAATTTTTCCATATTACTAAACTCAGCGCCTTACATAAGAAATATCGGGAACAATCTGCAATAAAGTTAAAGCCTAAAATAACATCGTTCAGACACCGCCTGTGGTCACCCTGTCATTTTTTTCTCCGTTAATACCAGCAGCACTGGATCTCGGACACAATCTGGCAAAAAATAGAACGCAGAAGGATCCTCAAAAATAACGTAAACTCTACAAACGACCCGGAAAGACGTCGCCAACTAGAACGGGAATACTCCCAATTACATCGGGAGGTTAAGAAAAGTGTCCGGCGTGATAAAAGGCAGCAGATAAAGAGCTCGCAGAAAAAGCGGAAAACGCGGCAACCACAGGCAACAGTAAGGTGCTGCACCAAATCACTAAACAGCTCTCGGGAAAGCACTCTACTAAAAAGCATGACGTTAAGAGTGCGGATGGAAGGCTGCTGTGCAGCGACGAGGAGCAGCTCCAAAGATGGAGAGATTACTTCTTCGCCGCCCTGAATGGTACACTTACACAAGAACCTCAGGAAAACAGCAACAATGCACAGCCAATAAGAATCGCCACTCGGGCCCCATCCAAGACGGAAATAATAACCGCAATTCATGCGATGGCCAATGGTAAAGCAGCAGGAAAAGATGGCATCCCGCCAGAATTGTTGAAAGCCGACTCAACCCTCATAGCAGATGCGCTTCAGCCAATCCTACAAATAGCATGGAACACCTGTACCTTTCCGGAGGATTGAACGGAAGGTATCATAGTCAAAATACCAAAAAAGGGGGACCTAACAATATGCGACAACTGGAGAGGTATCTGTTTATTATCTACTGTGGGCAAAATTTTGTCCCATATATTACTATCTAGGATAAGTGAGGCAGTTGATCGAACGCTTAGGAGGCAGCAGGCAGGATTCAGGACGGGCCGCTCCTGTATTGATCATATTAACACCTTGAGAATAATAGTGGAGCAGTCTACTTAATTCCGATCCCCCCTTTACCTTGCTTTCGTAGACTATGAGAAAGCGTTCGACTCGGTTAATAGGAGCTTCATTTGGCAGGCACTACGGCGACGTGGACTGCCTGATAAAATAATAGAATTGTTAAAAGCCCTATATAACAATTATAAATGCAGAGTTCTCCATAATGGAGAGTTATCCGACAGGTTTGAGGTGAGCTCAGGAGTACGACAAGGATGCCTACTTTCACCATTACTATTTCTTATAGTAATAAATGACATCCTTGTCGGCGCTCTAGATAATAGAACAGGCGGCATACAATGGGGTTTGGTAGACCGCCTTAAGGATCTCGACTATGCCGATGATATCTGTTTGCTGGCCCACAGACAACAGGACCTCAAAAACATGTTAAACAATTTGGCAACAGAAAGTAGTTCAGCAGGCTTAAGGCTGGTCGTCCACTGAAAGCGTATTCGAGCGGCTACGCGCTTCGGCTACATGAGCGGCTTCAGGCGGCTACAAGCGGCTCTGAGATACGCAGCTACACGCTACAGGGGTCGTCCACTGCAAGCTTTTCATGCTGCTCAGTTTGAAGTGAATTTGACATAGGTAATAATTTTTATTCCAGGAGAGATACATATTTGATAATTATAGGGAGTGTAATTATCGTAGAACCTTGTGTCAAGGATTAAATTGTGGCTTCTGATGGTGCCTACCTACAGTAAAAATTTCATGAAAAAATAATGGTAACTTTTCGAGTAAATCTCAAAAATGAAAAACACCTGTTTCACGAAAAAAGGTTGAACAAGGTCCACAGTGGTCCTAGAATTTTTTTTTGTAGGCCTAATTTATTCGCAACTTCATTTTCATGAAATGTATGATAGGTTTGATTTAACAACTTAAAAACTCGTTTGAAAACCGAAATTCGAAAAGTTACCATTATTTTTTCATGAAATTTTTACTGTAGGCAGATACAATTTAAACACTAGGTTCTACGATAATTACACTCCCTATAATTAAATGTCAAAATTAAATGTCATTTTTAACGGTTTTTGAATTTTTCTGCAAAAAGTTGTTGACCGACTTCAATGGTGCAAAACTCATATTTTTCGTCTTTTTAAGCACTATTATGTAGTATTTTTTGTTTTCTAAAACAACAATTTTTTCGTACCTAAAAAGTGAAAAAACTTGTTTTCGCTACTATTATTAACCTTTTTCCACCTTTTCCCCTCGACCAATTTATCCAAAACACATTCATTAAATTCCTACGATTTTTCTCTTAATTATAACGTCAAGAAATCGCGGGGTAGATTTATTTTATTTTAAATCTAGAAAGCTTTGGAGAAAATTATTTCCTGATTCGAGCGGCTACGCGCGACCGATGCAAAATAATTTGGATTCGCGCGGCACGCTCGAATACGCCTATAGCCGCCCGCTCGAAGTCGCTTGCAGTGGACGATGTTTGTATGAAATCCTTTATGTTGGATCTGTCGCGCATAGCCGCGTGTAGCCGCTCATGTAGCCGAAGCGCATAGCCGCTTGAATACGCTTCCAGTGGACGACCAGCCTAAGGCTAAATCCGACTTAAACTAAAGAAATGCGGATAAATGCAAACTTCATTGAACGGACAGCGCTGAATAACCGTGACGTGGAACTGGTAAATAAATTCTGCTACCTCGGTAGCATTATTACCGAAAATGGTGGGACAGAAGAAGACGTCAGTTCCAGAATAAATAAAGCACGAGGCGCATATGCATGCCTGTCCCACATATGGAGATCAACGGTGATTTCCATTAACACCAAATTGCGGCTGTTCAACTCCAACGTTAAGGCAGTTCTTTTGTATGGTTACGAAACATGGAAACTCACCCAATTCATCACAGGGCGCCTACAAGTCTTCATCAACAGATGGCTTCGTCGTATCCTAAAAATCCGCTGGCAAGATAGAATTTCAAACGAAGAACTATGGCGCCGTGCCGGCCAAGAAAGGATAGACGACCAAATCAGGCGAAGGAAATGGAATTGGGTTGGCCACACCTTGCGACGCGAAAACGAAAATCTAGCCAAACAGGCCCTTAACTGAAATCCGCAAGGATCCCGTCGAGTAGGAAGACCTAGAACAACGTGGAGGAGAACCCTACTAGAAGAAGCTGCAACAACTGGGAGATCCTGGTCGGAGCTAAGAACTGTCGCGCAAAACAGAGTCCGCTGGAGGGCAAGGATTAAAGGAGTTTAAAGAAGAAAGAAGAATACTTTTCTGCCTGTTGCCGTTCAAATAGTGTCAAATTGAAAGTGAATTTGTTGTTCTGTTTATTTTACAAAGAATATATATATATATATATATATATATATATATATATATATATATATATATATATATATATATATATATATAACATAAATGCATTCATAAAATAATTTTAGTTACAAAACGTCATCAGCAACAGCAAGCGAGGGAAAACAAACACCGCAGTGGAGAAAACAAAAATATAGAAAAGAATGGAGTACCATTTCACCATTCAAACACTGAGTTTCAGAAGAGGAAATGAATTTCAAGCTAAGTGCATATACTGTAATAAAATATTAAAGGCTGGTAAAAGTGAATTACAAAGGCATGACATAACTGAAAGTCATATCATTATATTTACCCTATATATGTATATAGGTAAAAAATTTAAGTTTCCAAAAACGCTAGCCTTAAGGAAGCGGCAACTTGCGATTGGCGTGGGGGCGGCACTTGGTCTAGTCCGGCCCTGTTAACAACCATATAGGCCTGTTCCTCAACCATTTTTCAAACAAAATTTTCAGCTACCCCAAAAATCGTTTCAACAGAATCATAACGTCAGTCAATAATTCAATAAAGATAATAACCAAAATTTCAAAAATCGCCCCGTACCCATGGATACTTCAAGTGGAAATTCTAACTTAAGATCAGTTAAAAAACCTGGACAAATAAATAATTTTTCTCAACCATCTAATTTTCCAAAATATATAGCAGAAGAATTATTTAATGTTGAACAGAGTGTCAAGCCGCTTTTAATAACTATTTTAGTGAATTACAATATACTGAACCTAATAAATTCGAGAATCAAAGTAACTATAATATCGATAGTTTCAATGGAAATTTCCAAGCTCTGGATGAATTTTATTATCAGTCTGAAGTAAATGAAAATGAAATCGGCGACGAAAATTTTCCATCAACTGCCTCGAAGACCCAATCGGGTATATATGGCCCTTTTCATAATTGCATGGTTGCGCAAATCGATCATTTGCATGGTATTCAATAAAGCAAATGTGCAACTATCATTTGTTCAAAACTGCAACCTGCTTGACAGGTCTGCGCAAATCTTGCAACTATTTTTGTACGCATGCTTATCTGATTAAAGAAGAAGAAAAGTGCCAAAAGTGAAATTTTGGCACAAGATTTTCAGTTTTCCGATATTATTAGGGTGTTTTATTTTAATTTAAATTATTATTGAAATTATTATGTATTCTATAGCGAAAATAATGAAGAGGTTTGAAGCACCCCAAGGATAAAACTTCTTTTAAACGAGAGATTAACGAGCTAAACAAGACACATAATTTATCCTTCTTTTTCGCTGTGAAGTTTCAAATTTTCGGACCGGATCTAATGAAGCCGAGTTATCTATCTACAAACTGACAATAACATTAATCACATTTTCTCGAACCATTTTTTCGTTTTATTTTTCAGCGGTAAACAAACTCAGAAAATGAAGGAAAAAAACTCGACATCAAATTTGACATATATTTTTGACAGCTGATTGCTTTCATTCAAAAATGCAAAGTTTCTAGATTGCGCAACTGATTTACCTGACAGTTGCTCTTTTGCAAGCATGCATGAAAGCAGGCAAGCAACCATGCAATTATGAAAAAGGCCTATATTTTAATCATCATCAATCAAATTTCTTTTAGATAGCGGAAGTAATATGTCTTTTATCAATCCGGAATTTGTAAACCCAAATTTAATTGAAACTATAGAACCAGTAGAAATAAAAACAGCATTCAACATTCACTTAATAGATAAACAAATCAAATTGAATGGGTTCGATGAACTCAAAACTAGGGAAAAGCTTAGATTTTTACTTACCGTTTTGAAACTGCAGCTTGCAATAGTATGAAAATTCCAATATACAATAAACAATAATTAGGACCCATAAAATTACCGTTAGTGAGACTGCGCTGTATATGCATATACAGCAATATAGCGCTGCAGTGCACTATAACTTTGAAACAGTAAGTTATATGAAAAAAATGTTTAAATAAAAGTTGTTGATAATAATCTAATGAAAAACTTTTCCATTTACAGTTTTGCGTTAAAATAATATTTTCAGGACAAAAAAGTGGAAAAACACTTTTTTTGAGTCTTTAGCGCCACCTACTGTGTACACTTCTCGTTGTACAACATCGCGCCAATGACAAAAATTGTAGATCGCAACGTCCAGCTATTCCACAAGATATAGACAATTGAAAAAAGAAGGATGTACTTACCTACAAAAAAATTATTTTCATTGTACCTCTTCTATTTGAATCCAGATTTCTATAATTTTTTGTAAGAGGGTAATAAATTAAGGTGTTTAATTGATTGATTGAACTATTTTTATGATACGAATAAAAAATGGTGAATAAATCTATACAGCTAGCACTACATTTACCACTTGATATTTTGTGCCTAGTTTCATATAGCTCCTTTCACGTCTTATGAAAAACCAACTTCTAGTTGAGCTATTACTTAGATCTCTTCACCACTAGAATCTAGGATTAACGACAATTATGGTGGTGTTCTTAACTCAATTCAGTAAAAAGTGTGGCTTAGCTCTTTTCACCACCAAGGCGACCATATATAAAAAGGGTAAAGAAAATACCAACGCTGACGCCCTATCTCGTGTAGAAATAAATATTACTGAATCCCTACAAAATAACGTTGATGATACCGAAACCTTTACAGTACACTCTGCAGAAGAAAGCTCAAATGATGGAATACAAATCTCAGAACGACCTTTGAATGAATTTTCGTACCAGTTAGTGTTGGAAAAAACGGAAACCCCGTCTAGACTACCCCAAAAAACCCTTGAAATACTATTTAAAACGAAACACAGACACATAATAAAACAAAACGATTTAGATAACAAAACTAACCTAATTAAAATTCTTAAGGACCACACACAACCAAAAAAACTAACAGCCATCATTACAGATGATAATACCTTTAAATTACTTCAAACAGTTTATACGAAATATTTTAGCAATATAAAATTAATCCGCTGTATGACAATGGTGCAAGACATTCTCGAGGCAGATAAGCAAGAACAATTAGTTCGAAGTTATCATGAAAAATCAAATCACAGGGGAATAGTTGAAACATTAGCACATTTAAAAAGAAATTATTATTTCCCTAACATGAAAAAAACTGTAAATACTCTTATCAATAAGTGTGAAATATGTTTAGGAAATAAATACTAAAGGAATAAGCAACCACTTAAATTCGAATTATCTGAAACACCATCTGAACCCTTACAGTTAGTTCATATTGACATATATTCAGTCCATAAAGAAAACTTCTTAACCATAATAGACAAGTTCACTAAATTTGCTAGTGCCTACCTATTGACTAATAGAAATAGTATGAATGTAATGTAATCCAGAGTAACACCAGGTAACACCTTTTCTCGCACCACGGAATCCCGAAAAAATTAATCTATGATAATGGCCTTGAGTTCACCTCAAGCATGTTCAATGAATTTCTAAATTTATACGATATTAAATCTCATTTGACAACAGCAAAGAATTCAACTGGAAATTCACCTGTTGAAAGACTACATTCCACATTAACCGAAATAATAAGAATTATATATATAATCAAAATAATAAAAAACCGATTAGTGAAGTAATGAATGAAGCCATTCTCACTTATAACAACTCAATTCATTCATCTACAAACTTAACACCATTTGAAGCAATAACAGGTCACTACAATATTTCTACCCCATTCCCAAAAAACCCTGCGGTACAGACAAGCCAAGACTATTTAGAAAAACATAAAAAAGAATGAGAGTTTAGCGAAATTGGTTTATGAAAGAAGCTTGAAAGTCAAAGAAAATAGTGTAAGTAGGTTAGAAACTAACGAAATAATCTATGAAGCTGACAATCGGCGAAATAAATTAGCACCTAGGTTTATGAAACACAAGATTATAAAAAATAACAAAATCACTGTCCTTACAGATAAAAGAAAGGTTCACAAACAAAAAATTAAAGGAAAACGTAAATTTTCAGGTTCATTGGCGACTCCCAGGAGCAACGGTTAAATATTCAGGAGTTGAAAAGGTACCATGGACTACTGTCCTTGAAATTAGGGGATGCTAGGCTGATCGAAGGTTATTCCAAATTGTTGCATATAATTAATGTTACGCAATATCAAATTAACATGGAAGTTGTTTCCCTGACGAGGAAGATAATAACTTACTTCCGATTAATGTCATAAACTCCATCGATATAAAGTTTATCGATACTATTTATGGCAATGGTCTACACCAAATTATTAGGACTCCTAACTCTTGCGGTAAATGGATAGATGTAATTTTCACCAATTCACGCGAAGAGCTGAAAATCCTACCCGCTTCCCAAGAGGAGAACCTTTTCACTAATACTACTCACCACTCCGCATGGATTCTTGAACTTAATACCACAGTCTCTAATTATCGTACCTCCTACAATAACACAATTATTTACGACTTCAAGAATGCAAATTATATCAGTATTGGCCGTGAATTATCCCTGGTTGACTGGGAGCATAGGCTATCAGGCAGGGGCGGATCCAGGATTTTGATAAGGGGGGGGGGTCCAAAATTTTTTTAAGGGGGAGGGGGGGAGTAGACATTTTTTCCTTGAGATATATGCATAATTACCACGTATATACAGGTCACCATAACGGCTGGACTACCGTGTTATAGAAAAGCCATTGGTGCTGTCCAGTCGTTATGGCAGTGCATATAGTTTGTTCGCAAATTCAAACTGCGCGCCAACCTAGTCGCGATGACAGCGCCGTGCGATTTTTCTTTAAGTTTCTCCGTTGATATTTGCGCCATCTATGAGCGTGTTTGAGCGTATTTTAATTATTGAAGTGAAACTTCCTTGCTCTCGTTCTGGGGATTGTGAATTGATTCGCTCAGGTACGAGTGAATTCAGAAAACTGAAATGAAGACAAAGACAGTTGTACGAAACGGAAGTTGCCTTCTCACTCATTTACAGCTGTCACAATTCAGAATCGGCAAAGACAACAAGGACAGCCATATGAAACGGAAGTTGCCTTTTCGCTCGTTTACAAAATAACGAGAAAAAAACAAAAATCCCGAACCAAATTAAATACAACAAAACACAACAAATTTAACACAACAAAACACAAACCAATTTACTTATTACATACATACATAATATTTAGGTTCCACTTTATTTAATTTATTTCACAATTTGGTTTCCACTGGTTTCTTTTAACATTTTTGAGCTGGAAAGTTGTAAAGAGCTCAACCAAGTAACTGACAGCGACAGCCGTGATAGCAATTAAGTGATGCCATATAAATAAATTTTACCAAACCAGCATATTTACAATTTATTTAAATTTGAATATAGATGGCGGAGGCATCGTTAAAGTAAAAATGAGCAGTCGGTTAATTAAAAAAATTAGATTGTGCATTAACTATTAAAGCTAAAGTTAATAGTTAATTTTCGCTTGAACAGGCTTTACTTAGTTACAAAGTGTTACAATAAAGTTGCACATTACAGATCATTTTTGAAAAATATTTTTAAAATAAATTTTGAATAACACATTTAACTTGAATTTGGAGGTGATCAGTGTCACATTTAGTGGTTTTCTTTGGGTTACCAATCGGATTGTTTTCTATTTAGGCAAGTGATATGTGATAAGATATAATATTTCCTTCTATTATGTAAATAGTAATTATTCCAAATTTATTTTAAGGACAATAAATTAATTTGAGGATATGTTTTTCTCGCATTAACATTTGATACCAAAAATCGCGTTCCATTGGCCATGTATTTCGGGATATGTACTCGAGAGTCCAATGAACGCAGCTAAATCTCTTATAATTCTTAGATTACCAATTATAAACACAAGACTTGGGCAAATGAAGAAAAAAACAAAAATACAATAATAAAGAACAAAAGACAAGTATGAATGCAAGGTTTCACTTCTGCCTTGTGTTCTTTAATACACAATCATATTTTTTTCTTTGTTTCTTTCAACACGCATTGTGTAAACATGCCGAAGTTGACAAGTGGTTAGTATAATTTCAAGTGAGAAAAATCTCTTTTCAAGTTCTCTTACTGAGAAAACACGCCTCACAATATGAAGAGGACATTGTTTTCCTATTTCACCCGCCTTGATCCAGAATCAGAACCAGAAACAAAGAAAAATTAAAAACAGGTAAGAAAAATTGCAATAAAAAAATGATAAGTATATCGGAAAAGCTACTATTTTTGCACAATGTATTCATATAATTTATAATTTCAAAAAAACTGAAGATTCTCATTAGTTTTTAGCTAACCATATTTTTTTGACACAGATTGAAAATGCAGAGAAGCTTAACCTCGAAGAAAATCCACCGGAGACTGGAGGACAATCGACTTCCGAAGATACGTCAGTTCAAAACAAACAAGAATTGCTTCCATTCAAAAACGACATCGCTCTAGCCACGTCTAATGCTTCAAATACAAGAAACGCGAGTGAAATCCTGAACATTATCGACGACTCGTGGGTGCCACCAGCTAATTTTTCGTTCCCGACATCAACTGCCAAAAATTTATCTTTTCAAAGAAAATGGCTTGAGGAATTTCACTGGTTGGCATATTCTGCGAAAGAAAATGGCGCATATTGTAAGTGCTGCATAGCTTTTGGCGTGAAAACCGGTGGAATACGCGACGTACGTCTGGGGAAACTCATCAACAAGCCGTTCAACACTTGGAAGCACGCGAAAGAAACTTTTCGGAACCACGAAAAACTTGATTACCATAAAAAATCCATCGTTGCTTTTGAACATTTACGCGATATTCAGCTTGGCAAAACTAAATCTATTGATGAACAACTCGATAAGCAGAAAGAAAAAACTAAAGAAGAAAATTACGAACGACTGAAACCCATAGTTAGTGCAATAGTTTTGTGTGGACGTCAAGGAATTGCACTTCGTGGCCATAGAGACGATGGATGTTTGTATAATGAAGAGGAACCTGACGCGGATGATAAAACTGATGGAAAATATTCGAACGAAGGAAACTTTCGTGCAATTTTACGGTATCGAGCTGAAGGTGACGAAACACTCAAGAAAAACCTTTTGTCTGCTCCGAAAAATTCAACATATTTGAGCAAAACCATTCAGAATGAAATTATCGCAACTTGTCATGAATTGATCAGAAAAAAAATCGTTGATCGAATAAATCAATCGGAAGGATTCTCAGTTTTAGCCGACGAATCGACTGACATTTCAAGCATAGAGCAATTTTCCATTTGCACACGATACTTGGATTCACAAACAAATATTTGTGAGGATTTCCTCGGATTCGTTCCCGTCACTGACGTTTCTGGACAAGCTCTGGCAAATTCCATCATGAATTATCTTACCGATATCGGCGTGGATTGCTCATTCATGTACGGCCAAGGATACGACGGAGCTCCGGCAATGAGTGGCGAATTTCATGGAGCACAGGCTTATTTGAGGTCTCATTTTCCTCTCGCAATTTATGTGCATTGCGCCGCACACAGCTTCAGTTTGACCATCAATGCAGCTTGCGAAGTATCTGGTATCAAAAACGCGTTGGGAACTATCGGAGCAATTCAAGCATTTTTTCACTGGCCCAAGAGACAAAGCATCTTGAAGAACGAAATTTCAAAAATGACAGAGAAAAGTGAGCGAAGAAAAGAAAAATTGAAGTCCATTTGTCCTACAAGATGGGCTCAGTCTCATGAAGCTGTATCAAGATACGTCGAACTTCAACCGGCTGTTATTGAAGCGTTGGAAGAAATAAAAACGTGGAAGGATCGAGAAACTTCACGGGCAGCATCTCAACTTTTGACAGCGATTTTCACAATCGAGTTCCAAATTTCCTGTCATATTATGGAATCAATTAATTCCATCGTTTTGCCATTGAGTCGAGAATTGCAATTGAAAAATCAAGATCTGGGAGAGGCCACGAAATTGGCTGATGATGCTTTGAAAGACTTCAAGGAAAAGCGTGAAAACGTGGTTTCATGCTTCCACATTGTTTATCAAAAAGTTTCTGAAATTTGTTCGGAGTACGAGATTGAAATGAAAATGCCTCGTCGATGCAGTCGACAAAAAAATCGTTGCAACGTTGAAGCGAAAACAGTTGAAGAGTATTACAAAATCGCATTTTACATCCCATTTCTCGACACATACATTTCTCATCTTCAGAGTCGGTTCGAAAAACACAAAACAGTTTTTCAAAGTTTTGGACAGCTATTCCTCAAACAAGAATTCGACGAGAAGAAATGTGCAAGCCTCTACCAATTTTACGAAGAAATACTGGATTGTTCCGAGAGTAATTTCATTTCAGAAGTCAAAATGTGGAGACAACGGATCTGCAATCAAAACATCGAAAATGCACTTGATGCATTAGCAGTGAGTATCTCCCAAATACAGATCATTTTTGGCTAAAAAATAATGCCAGGTTTCTCATATATTGTACCAAAAAATTTGATTGATTATAATACTAATAGATTATCATTTATTTTCTATTTAATTTCAAAACAAAATTTTTTAATTTAAAAGAATCAGAGAAAAATCACTAATAGACGACTTATTGACAATTAATTGAGTAAGAGATTTTTTTGGTGCAATTTGGAACAAAGTAAAATAAATAATATCCATTGAAAATCTAAATAGAAGGAATTTTTGCAGACCATAAATGGCAGAACTTTCAAAAACGTCAACAAAATCCTACGAGTTTTGGCGGTGATACCCGTGACCACAGCAACTCCAGAACGATCATTTTCGACTTTGAGGAGAATGAAAGATTATCTGAGAAACACGATGGGTCAAGAGCGTCTCAATGGTCTTGCATCTTTGAACATTCATCATCGCATAACTTTGACTGAAGACGAAATTCTCAGAAAGTTTTTTGAAAAGCCTCGAAAATTTAAGAGTGACTAGAACCGTTTGTGGATTATATATTTTTTTCTTGATCGGTCATATTGATTATCTTCGTAATTATCTTCTTCGTAATTATCTTCTATTGCATTTATTATTCGAAAATAAATTAAAATTTGTGTAAAACATTCAATAAATTACGAATTTTTATTAATAACTTTGTGTTTCAACTTCACCAACATGCCCAATAAAAGCATAAAATTTGAAAGTATATGATCCCATGGGGGGGGGGGGTCCGGACCCGAAAACCCCCCCCGTGGATCCGCCACTGCAGGTAATGATCTTGACGAAGTAGTATTATGCTTTTATACTATTCTTTTTAGCATCATTGACAAACATGTACCCAGGATTAAAAAAAGGAATAAATTATCGGAACCAGAGCTGAATAAGGATATTCGTTCGCTTCGTAATCATAGAAATAAATTGTATAATATGATTAGAAATAACCCCAACGTAAATGGGGATTTGAAATTAGCATACACTAGGTTAGCCTCTGAATTTAGTGTTAGGTCACGCGAGGCCTATACTACATATCTCAACTCTATCGGAAATAGCATCATAAATGACCCCAAGAAGTTTTTCGCTTTTGTTAATACAAAACGAAAGACCTTAGGCTATCCGACAACAATGACAAACGGTAGTAAACACTCTTCGTGCCCTCAAGAGATCTGTAGCATGTTTGCTGATAAGTTCAGCAAAGTTTATTGCCCCAAGTCCAATTCTAATACGCACACTGACACTTTTCTTATAAATAACCTAATCTTTCCCTGTCTGTTGACGATATAATGTCCGGTTTAAATAATCTCGACACTAATAAAGGTCACGGCCCAGACAATGTACCTGCAATTCTCCTGCAGCGCTGCTCAAAAGAGGTACTGCTTCCCTCCACCTTATCTTTAACAAATCATTATCGCTAGGAAAGTTTCCTAATATATGGAAGAAATCCTACCTCACGCCAATTCATAAAGCTGCTGATAAACAATCCGTCGACAACTACAGAGGCATTGCTATCTTATCATCAAACCCTAAACTTTTCGAGAAACTTATTCATGACAAGATCGCCCCCTTAATCGATCCTCATCTCAACGAAGAACAACACGGTTTCAGAAAAAGGCGCTCAACCACTTCTAACCTTATGGTTCTAACCTCCGAAGTGCTTTGTGGGATGGAGAACGGTTATCAAATCGATGCTGTTTATACTGACTTCAGCAAAGCTTTTGACCGAGTTGACCACAATACCTTAATTTCAAAGCTTTTTAAATTTGGAATTTCGGGACTTCCGCTGGAATGGATAAAATCATATCTTGACGGAAGATCACAGGTTATCAGATTCCAAGGATTTCTATCGAAGGGGATTGACGTCACTTCCGGCGTTCCTCAAGGCAGCCATCTAGGCCCTCTACTTTTTAATATACGAGGTGTGGCTATTAAATAACGAGACTGACGCTGCTACAGAAGAAGTGCGCATGCGCCAAACGCCAGCAACCAACAGCTGTTTTCGTGAAGCCTTCTCTTTCGAATGTAGTGCCTCTCGCTTCTGTAAACAAATCAGTACAGCCGTAGCCTTCGTTCGCATTAGAGTTGTTTTTTTGTTTCGCCGGAAAAATGTTAAGTGTAACAGTAGAGCAACGCATTGTCGCAACACATTCCGCATTGTTTGTTAAGAGGTTTTTAGCCAAATTCAGCATCCCAGTGTTAGACCATCCGCCTTATTCGCCGGATCTTGCGCCGTGCGACTTCCATCTGTTTCCTAAGGTGAAATCTGCATTAAAAGGAACAAGATTTGAGTCTGTCGAAGCTGTGAAAGAGAAAGCGGCACGCGTCCTGAAGGAGCTGACAGAAAAAGACTTCCAGCACTGTTTCGAACAATGGAAGATTCGCATGGAGCGTTGTAGGGATAGAGGAGGGGTGTATATTGAAGGTGATAACAAGTAAAAATGTATGAAATAAAAATAAAATGTTTTACAGCGTCAGTCTCGTTATTTAATAGCCACACCTCGTATTCATCTCTGACTTATCTGAAAAATTAGGTAATATTCCTCATCTCTTCTACGCAGATGACCTCAAAATATATAGCACCATTAAGTCCCAAGCCGACGTATCATTTCTCCAGTCGAAACTCAAAGTATTGCAAGATTGGTGCATAGCCAATAAATTACATCTCAACACTGACAAGTGCCATGCAATTACTTTCTCTCGAAAGAAAACCACTCATCTGCACAAATATTATCTCAATGACAAGATATTGAATCATGTCGATCATATTGTGGATTTAGGTGTTGTCCTAGACAAGAAACTAAATTTCAATATGCACTATGATAATATTACTGCCAGGGCCAATAAGCTTCTTGGCTTTATAAAGAGAAGGGCTAAAGAGTTCGGTAATGTATGGGTTACAAAAACACTTTTTTGTTCCTTAGTCCGCCCAATCCTGGAATACGCTTGCCCGGTCTGGGATCCCATTTTCGAAGTTAACAGGATCAGGATTGAATCTGTTCAAAAGAAATTTCTCCTTTTTGCTTTGAGACATCTGCATGATCCGCACGATTTTCGAAGCCTGCCACCCTACAATGTCCGGCTCAAAGTTTTAGAGCTTATGCCACTGTCGGCGAGGAGAAAAATGCTTATTTCATGCCTTACAGTACAGTACAGTACAGTACCTTGAAGTACAGTTTCTATCGCGCAAGTCATGTTACCACTTTCCAACATGACTACTAAAATTCTTAATTCTAGTAAAAGACAGAAATTTAAGTCGCTAAGAGAAACGACAACAGAAAACGTTCCCACCGAATCAGCATCTAACCAAACGATACCTGATTCGCACAGAATTATACTTTTCTGATTACTATGCACTTTTCATGAGAACGACGACTTTTCCCTTTAACCTAAAGAGAATTTTTAGGTTTTTAAAACTTTAGTTTTCGATTATTCTTAAAACCCGTCGGTTGGATTCTGAAGAATCCTCCTATTTTATTAATTTTAACTTTACAAGTTATAAAAGTAGCTTAGTGATTTTTATTAATTAAAATAAAGTTCAGTGTTGTCACTATTAGCTTTGTTGTTTTTTATTCAAATAAAAATAGGAAAAGAATAATTAAAGAAAATAACTGGCGCAGTCGGACCGGATTTGTTTTTCTTAAGAAGAATATCCAGTGAAAAGAACCAAGTAAAAGTGATCAGTGAAGCATAGTAAGATTTAATATTAATTTTGCGAAGACACAGTGATCAAAATAAGTGATAAACGCAACCAAGCTTTCGATCGAAATCGAAACTTAGAAATGGCGACGATAGAAGAGCTTACAGCTCAAGTGGCTTTACTCACACAAAAGTTGATAGACCAAGATGCCAAACTCAATCAAATTAATACTACGAAATTCGAACTAACAGCAGATCAAATCATCAGGAATTTTAACGAAATCCCACCGTTTTCTGGAGAAGATTCGTACAAGTTGAGGTCATTCCTTAAAACTGTGGAGGATGTTGAAGCACTTTGTGGAGGACAGAACTTACAACTAAAACAATACTGCCTTAGGAAAGTTATCAACACTAAAATTATTGGAAAAGCAAGGAACACCATTTTGGAAATTCCAGAAGATCAGAGGAACTGGTGCACTGTGGTGAAAACATTAACGCTGAGATTTCAACCGAAGCAGACAATTCATCAATTACTTTTTCATGCCAAGGCAATCAAGGTACACAATTTAAAAGATTTATTTAATAAATTAAATAGTATTAAGGCTGAAACGAGTGAAATTTGCGATTTTAATAGTATGAATAGTTTTACTTATGAATCAATTGATAGGGAATTAGTACAGATATTAAAATCAAAATTAGTGCCAATGCTACAAATCCAAATAGATCAAACAAAATCTTTATTTGAACTAGATAATTCTCTTTGTCAATCAGAAGTTTATTTAAGTGATGAAGTGATAAAAAAAGAATTTAAAATTCATAAGACCGACAAATTCGATAGAAAGTTACCACATAATAAGAGTGATGAAGTAAAAATAAACGGCCAAAATCGAAACAAATTTTTTAATAACGTTCAAAGTCCGTACAATCCACCTAATTTTCAAAATTTCCCAAGACCTAACTTCACCCAAAACAATAACAATTATAGAAACTCAGGACAATTTAGAAAACAGAATAGATCAGGACTGTACCGAAATGACAGAACAGAACCCATGGAAGTAGATAATATTAATGCAAAAACCAATATGAACTCTGAAGTAAATTTTACAGAAGAGCCTCGGGAAATAAGACACCAATTATAAAATTAACATTCGATAACATATCAATAAATTGTTTATTGGACACAGGATCAGATACTAGCCTTATAAAACCAAATGTTTTACCCTATAAAATTTTCAAATTTCAAAAACCCCTCATATATGATTCAATAGGAGGTCCCACCTATATGACATATAAAATGATTACACCCATCCCTAAGGAACTGGTTAGAAAAGGGACATTGGAATGGAAAGTTTTTCCTCTTAAGAGCAGAAAATATGAAGCAATTATAGGCATGAACTTCCTAACTCCATTCCGATCAAAAGTCGATACCGACAACCAATGTCTAGAAATCTTCTCTGAACATAAAATCCCCTTCGAAAACCTTCATTATCCCAGTGAAATCGCTCAAGCGAATCACCTAGAACCTATTAACAGTGTAAAAGATGAAATTTTTAATAAAATCAATCAGAACCACTTGAACTGTGAAGAAAAAACGTATCTAAAAGAATTATTAGTAAATAACAAAGACCTATTTTTTAATGAAGGTGATCATTTGACCTTTACCCACGAAATTAAACACGAAATAAGATTAAAGCAAGAAAACCCTATTTATTGCAAAATATATCGGTATCCTCAGATACACGAAAAAGAGATAGAAGCCCAAATACAAGATATGCTACGTCAGGGAATAATTAGAGAATCTAACTCGCCCTACAATTCCCCCCTTTGGATCGTTCCAAAAAAAACGGACAATTCCAACACAAAAAAATGGCGTATAGTAATAGACTATAGGAAACTTAATGAAATTACGATAGATGACAAGTTTCCTATACCCCACATAGACAGCATTCTAGATAAATTAGGTCGGTCCCAATACTTCACAACAATAGACCTAGCGAAAGGTTTTCACCAGATATTACTAAAAGAAGAGGACCAAAAGAAAACGGCATTCTCAACACCTTTCGGGCACTACGAATATATTCGTATGCCCTTTGGCCTAAAAAATGCCCCAGCAACTTTCCAACGGCTTATTAACTCAGTGTTGAGAGAGTATATTAACAAGATATGTGTTGTATATCTTGACGATATTTTAATTTTTAGTACGTCGATGCAGGAACATTTAATAAACATAAAAACCATTTTCAGTAAATTGCGCCAAGCTAACCTTAAAATACAAATAGACAAGTGCAATTTTTTCTGTAAAGAAACAGAATATCTAGGGCACATACTGACCACAAATGGAATAAAACCTAACCCCAGGAAAATAGAAGATATTATAGAACTAAAACTCCCCACGACACAAAAACAAATCAAATCATTTTTAGGCATAACCGGTTTTTATAGAAAATTTATAAAAGACTATGCCAAAATAGCCCAGCCACTCACGAAATATTTAAAGAAAAATAGCCAAATTAATAAATTAGACCCTTCTTATGTGAACGCCTTTGAACAGTTGAAAACTTTAATAACATCTCACCCAATTTTGAAATACCCGGATTTTTCCAAACCCTTTAAGCTAAATACTGACGCAAGCCAGTACGCTTTAGGAGCCGTACTACTCCAAGACAATCACCCAATTGCCTATGCCAGTAGAACTTTAAACTCCCACGAAATCAGGTACAGCACCACAGAAAAAGAACTATTAGCAGTTATATGGGCAGTTAAATATTTTCGTCCCTATCTCTACGGTAAGGAATTCGAGCTACAGACTGACCACCAAGCTTTAAAATGGCTACATACTAAATATTTAGGAAAAGATTTAAACCCAAGACTACAAAGATGGATTCTATCCCTAGGCGAATACAACATTAAAATTGAATATTTAAAAGGCAAAGAAAATAAAATTGCAGATTTTCTTAGTAGAATTAATACCGAACATGAAATAAATAGATTAACGGAAGCAATCAGTCTTAACGAAGGAAGAGCCCCTTCAGAAAATAATAATTCCGATCCAACCTCCATGGACGACGAAAATGAGGTTAATGATAATTTTTCTGTTCAACCCACAATTCATTCACAACAAGAGGAACAAAGTGATCACATATCAATTTTGGATACTATAGTAAATAGATTTAAGACACAAATTATAATTACCTCCAACTTTACGCACGAATTCGAAGAAATATTAGGCAATCGAAGAATATATGTATATATATCCAAACATAATCCCTGAAGAACTAGTTAGCAAACTAAAACCGTACATAACTTGTAGTAGAACAGCCGTTTACACTGAAATTACAGATCACGAATTCAACCTAATTCAGCAAATATTGATTAGAGAATTCCCAAAGACTAAATTTGTAAAGTGCACATTTTTCGCTCAGGACATTAAATCTGAGGAAGAATTAGTCAAAATGGTCTCAATACAGCACAAACAACAAAAACATCCCGGTATTATTGCCCTTTACGAAGATTTAAAGACTAAAATTTACCATAAACAACTTAAAACAATCATCAATAAAATTACTAACAATTGTGATGTATGTAATCAAGGAAAGTACGATAGACACCCAATTAGACCTAAATTTAAAAAAACAGAAATCCCCACAAACAAAAACCAAATAATTCATGTAGATACTTACGTAAACAGGAAACAGTGTTTTATGGTATTTATTGACAAATTCACTAAGTTTGCAACAGCCTACCCAATGGAACACAGAAATCATACAGAAATCATAGAGAAGTTAAGAATGTATTTTAACCATAAAAAACCCAAAAAGCTTGTAGCCGATAATGAATTTAGATATCTTAATGTGAAAGAGTTCCTAAATCAAGAAAACGTAGAACTACACTTAGTCAAACCCAACAGTCATACAGGGAACTCAGACATAGAAAGGTTAAATAACACTATCACGGAGAAATTACGTATATTTAATTTAGAAGAAAAAACACCCATACGAACCCAAATGTTAGACGTTATAAAGTATTATAATAATCAGTATCACAGCACAATAAAAACCACCCCACTAAATGCAGAGGAAGGGAAAGTCCCAATTGAAGAGTTGTATAATAATCTCATTAAAACTCAGGAGAAAAGATTGGAAAAGCACAACAAAAATAGGGAAGAATATGAAGAAACAAGAACGCAAGGTTACATTAAGAATTACAAATCTGTAAGGCATAAAGATGAACCTAAATTCAGAAAATATAATTTAACCAATGTACACCCTTCAAATATTAAACGTCCCCTAAAATTTTCAGACAATAATGCTCATCTTTATAATATTAACAATTGCATCCAACAATGAGCCAACTACAAGTCGAGAAAATCGAAACTAACACTGGATATACCATATTGCAAGAGAAGCAAATTCCAGTACCGGAAACGTATAATTATTCATTACATATAATTGACCTAGAACAAATAGATAAAATACTAAAAGAATTGACAGTAAGTACATTATTACTCCCCGAAAATATTAGTTACTCCTTACTAAAGGATATAGATACGTTAGAAGATAAGCTGTTAACTCTAAAAGATGGACACCACTCCATACAAAAACGAGGACTATTCAATTTTATTGGAACCATAAACAAATGGATAAGTGGAACCATGGATGATGAAGATAGACAGATAATAAACGAGCATCTCGCAATAATCAACACCAATAACCACAACCTAATAACAAACATGAACCAGCAAGTTCATATAAACAATAACTTTAATAACTCCATAAATAAACTTCTTACTGCAATTGAAAGCGACAGGAAGGTTATACAAGACTTTTTAAATCGAGAAACTGACAAAAACAGAATAAAGATTGCAACATTAGACATCAGACTTAGTATACAGGAAGTAGACAAAATGGTAAGCGAACTACAAGACGACATAATTCTTTCTAACCTTAACATTATACATCCGTCCCTCCTAACTCACGAAGAAATTTACGCCTACAAAATTAATGCGGACAAAATAAAAAGCTTAAGAGTAGGATTTTCTAAAACAAATACCAACAAATTAATATTTCTAATTAAAATTCCATATAAAATGACTTTAATTAATAAAAAAATAATAATACCATTATCAAATGTAAATACATGCAATATAATAGACTCTCAAGTCACACAAACTTTAGAATACCGCGGAGAATACTATCAGTATGATGAGAACAAAGCACTTCATCAGTTAAATAACTTAAAACACTGTATTATGAACAAAAATTGTAAAATTATAAAAAGTTGTTCTACAGAAGTCTACAATATAGACGATAGCAGTATCTTAATTCAGTTAGCAAACAACATAACATTAACTTCAAATTGTGATGAGAGAAAATTCGAATTGTACGGGAACTATTTTATTAAGTTTTTCAATTGTATCATCAATATAGACAACAGAACCTATTATAACAACATTAAAGAAATAAAAAATAAATATGTAATCCCCAACTTAAACTACAGGTTAGAAAACAGCACCCTAACATTCAGTGAAGTTATGTTAGAAACTAAGAGAAATATAGAAAAAATACAAGAATTAAAATATAAAAAACATTCTACTTTATTCAGGAATAAGCTTAACAACATCAATTGTAATAATAATAATAATAATAATTTTATTCCTTTATATAAAACAAAAACGGTTAAAGGTAAAAGTCGTCAATCGGATTCAGGAGAATCCTCGATTTAACGAAGGAAGAGTCATGTTACCACTTTCCAACATGACTACTAAAATTCTTAATTCTAGTAAAAGACAGAAATTTAAGTCGCTAAGAGAAACGACAACAGAAAACGTTCCCACCGAATCAGCATCTAACCAAACGATACCTGATTCGCACAGAATTATACTTTTCTGATTACTATGCACTTTTCATGAGAACGACGACTTTTCCCTTTAACCTAAAGAGAATTTTTAGGTTTTTAAAACTTTAGTTTTCGATTATTCTTAAAACCCGTCGGTTGGATTCTGAAGAATCCTCCTATTTTATTAATTTTAACTTTACAAGTTATAAAAGTAGCTTAGTGATTTTTATTAATTAAAACTAGTTGGGATGTGGGTTCGACCCTTTCGGTCCACACGATCAACTTCCCAGTATGATGGATGTTGAATATTATGATTGGATGTTTTAATAATAAATGAGGCAATATAGAATATATGCATAATACCGAGAATTTGTCACAATTGTTTATCAATATTATCGCTAAAATGTCAAACTAAATGTGCGCACTTACAAGATTAGGATGACGAAAATATATTATATATAAAATTGATGTATGAATGTTTTTCGGCACCTCAATGAAGTCGATATAGTTTTTAGTTCGAGCGGTATCGTGCAGGTACAAAAATCACTTAAGTCATTTAAACCAAAAACCCGCTGGTCCGAATATTATAAAAATCTTTTCAGATTATATTGTCGCTAATACGCTTCGAACGGCACCTCAAGTAAGTCAATATCTTTTGTGGTTCGGGCCATATCGTGCAAGTACAAAAATCACTTACGCCGCTTAAACATAAAAATGGCTCGACCGAATCTTATGAAAATCTTTTCAGATCATATTTTGGTTAATACTCTTCGAACGGCACGTCAACTAAGTCGATATCTTTTATAGTTCGCGCGATATCGTGCAGGTACAAAAATCACTTAAGTCATTTAAACCAAAAAACCACTGGACCGAATATTATAAAAATCTTTTTAGATTATATTGTCGCTAATACGTTTCGAACGGCACCTCAAGTAAGTCAATATCTTTCGTGGTTCGGGTGATATCGTGCAGGTACAAAAATCACTTACGTCGCTTAAACAAAAAAACGGCTGGACCGAATTTCATGAAATTCTTTTCAGATCATATTTCGGTTAATACGCTGCGAACAACACCTCAACGAAGTCGATATCTTTTTTGGTTCGCGCGATATCGTGCAGGAAAAAATGACCACATCCGTACGCACATACACACACACACACACACACATACTTCCTCCCAATTTTTTGCTTAAAATGCTCCTGGGACCTTGAAAGATGAAAATACGTTGAAATTTTCGATTTCGATTTTCGGACCGATTACAATAACTTCCTATACTGGGAAGTTAATAAAGTTCAGTGTTGTCACTATTAGCTTTGTTGTTTTTTATTCAAATAAAAATAGGAAAAGAATAATTAAAGAAAATAACTCGCATGATCAAATTCAATGATGATGTTCGACATACAAGACATACGAAACTTCTTAAGGAATACCCGCACCACACTGAATATGGAAGAAACGAGCCCGTAAACAGATGTTGTATGGTCTTCAATAGCCATGGATTATGTTTTTCCCCTACAATTGATAAAATATCCTTTAAGAAAAAACTTAGATCCCTACTTATAGCATGAATCCTTCCCACTAACAATTATCTTTAGCCAGTGTAATTTTTAAGACTGAATATTATAAGAACTGTAATGTAATGTAATTAAAGTTAGCCTTGTTTGGCTTGTAAATAAAAATGTGAACAATCTACTTAATCAAACGAGGAGCAAAGGGAAATACAATATCAAATCAAAAATATTACAGAAAAAATATGATAAATTGTTACATAATATAGACCTTATTATACCTAAACTAGCATAAAACCCGCGTGCCTTGCAACGCCTTTAAAAACTGTTTATTATGTGCAATGTTTTCCTTAAAAAAAACCAACAAAAAAGTCAGCTGTTATTATCCCTAAAAAGGGTTTATTATAGTGCATTTTTTTAATAAATATGGTAAACAAATTACTGCGAATATCACCTCTCCTCAGCAAATCTGCAAATTTTAAAGTAGATTGGCATGTATATGTCATCAAGAAAAGTGACATTTTAGGGTTTGACGAACGTTCGTTAAGTTTGTTCGCCTATTTACGTGGATGTAAGAAATTATGAAGCAATCACAAATGAATATTAAATAAAGTGAATTTCGAGTCATTCATTTTTACGTGATTATAGGGATGCACTGTCAAAATTTCAGCCCTTCAGCTTCAGAGGTTTGGGTTAACCCCATTTCATCCCCTTAGGGGATGAATTTCGAGTACTCGCCTCTTAGTGGATGTCCATGTCATTATAGGGATGCACTGTCCAAATTTCAACCCTGTAGTTCCAGTAGTTTGGTAAACCAAATTTTACCCCTTTAGGGGATGAATTTCGAAAAATCGCTTCTTAGTAAATGTCCACGATGCACTGTCAAAATTTTAGCCGTTTAGCTCCAGCGGTTTGGCTTAACCCCATTTAACCCCCTTAGTGGATAAATTTCAATCGTCCCTAAGTGGATGCCCACGTCATTGTAGTGATGCACGGTCAAAATTAGAGCCCTCCAGCTTCAGCGGTGTGGGTTAATCCCATTTCACCCCATTAGGGGATAAATTTCGAAAAATCGCTTCTTAGTGGATGTCCACGTCATTATAGGGATGCACTGTCAAAATTTCAGCCCTATAGCTCCAGCGGTTTGGATAAACCCCATTTCACCCCCTTAGGGGATGAATTTCGAAAAATCGCTTTATAGTGGATGTCCACTCCATTATAGGGATGCACTGTCCAAATTTCAGCCCTATAGCTTTAGCGGTTTGTAAAAACCCCATTTCACACCCTTAGGGGATGAATTTCGAAAAATCGCTCTTTAGTGGATGTAAACGTCATTATAGGGATGCACTGTCAAAATTTCAGCCGTATAGCTTTAGGGGTTTGTATAAACCCCATTTCACACCCTTAGGGGATGAATTTCGAAAAATCGCTCTTTAGTGGATGTAAATGTCATTATAGGGATGCACTGTTAAAATTTCAATTCTATAGCTCCAGCGGTTTGGATAAACCCTATTTCACCCCCTTAAGGGATGAATTTCGAAAAATTGCTTTATAGTGGATGTCCACGCCATTATAGAGATGCACTGTCAAAATTTCAGCCGTATAGCTCCAACGGTTTGGAGAAACCCTATTTCACCCCCTTAGGGAATGAATTTCGAAAAATCGCTTTTTAGTGGATGTAAACGTCATTATAGGGATGCACTGTCAAACTTTCAGCCCTATAGCTCCAGCGGTTTGGGTAAACCCGCTTAAGGGATGAATTTCGAAAAATCGCTTCTTAGTGGATGTCCACGCCATTATAGGGATGCACTGTCAAAATTTCAGCCCTATAGCTCCAACGGTTTGGATAAACCCCATTTCACCCCCTTAGGGGATGAATTTCAAAAAATCGTTTCTTAGTGGATGTCCACGCCATTATAGGGATGCACTGTCAAAATTTCAGCCCTATAGCTCCAACGGTTTGGATAAACCCCATTTCACCCCCTTAGGGGATGAATTTCGAAAAATCGCTTTTGAGTGGATGTCCACGCCATTATAGGGATGCACTGTCAAAATTTCAGCCCTATAGCTCCAACGGTTTGGATAAACCCCATTTCACCCCCTTAGGGGATGAATTTCGAAAAATCGCTTCTTAGTGGATGTCCACGCCATTATAGGGATGCACTGTCAAAATTTCAGCCCTATAGCTCCAACGGTTTGGATAAACCCCATTTCACCCCCTTAGGGGATGAATTTCGAAAAATCGCTTTTGAGTGGATGTCCACGCCATTATAGGGATGCACTGTCAAAATTTCAGCCCTATAGCTCCAACGGTTTGGATAAACCCCATTTCACCCCCTTAGGGGATGAATTTCGAAAAATCGCTTTTTAGTGGATGTAAACGTCATTATAGGGATGCACTGTCAAAATTTCAGCCCTATAGCTCCAGCGGTTTGGGTAAACCCCATTTCACCCCCTTAGGGGATGAATTTCGAAAAATCGCTTCTTAGTGGATGTCCACGCCATTATAGGGATGCACTGTCAAAATTTCAGCCCTATAGCTCCAACGGTTTGGATAAACCCCATTTCACCCCCTTAGGGGATGAATTTCAAAAAATCGTTTCTTAGTGGATGTCCACGCCATTATAGGGATGCACTGTCAAAATTTCAGCCCTATAGCTCCAACGGTTTGGATAAACCCCATTTCACCCCCTTAGGGGATGAATTTCGAAAAATCGCTTTTGAGTGGATGTCCACGCCATTATAGGGATTCACTGTCAAAATTTCACCCCTATAGCTCCAACGGTTTGGATAAACCCCATTTCTCCCCCTTAGGGGATGAATTTCGAAAAATCGCTTTTTAGTGGATGTAAACGTCATTATAGGGATGCACTGTCAAAATTTCAGCCCTATAGCTCCAGCGGTTTGGGTAAACCCCATTTCACCCCCTTAGGGGATGAATTTCGAAAAATCGCTTCTTAGTGGATGTCCACGCCATTATAGGGATGCACTGTCAAAATTTCAGCCCTATAGCTCCAACGGTTTGGATAAACCCCATTTCACCCCCTTAGGGGATGAATTTCGAAAAATCGCTTCTTAGTGGATGTCCACGCCATTATAGGGATGCACTGTCAAAATTTCAGCCCTATAGCTCCAACGGTTTGGATAAACCCCATTTCACCCCCTTAGGGGATGAATTTCAAAAAATCGTTTTTTAGTGGATGTAAACGTCATTATAGGGATGCACTGTCCAAATTTCAGCCCTATAGCTCCAGCGGTTTGGATAAACCCCATTTCACCCCCTTAGGGGATGAATTTCGAAAAATCGCTTTTTAGTGGATGTAAACGTCATTATAGGGATGCACTGTCAAAATTTCAGCCCTATAGCTCCAGCGGTTTGGGTAAACCCCATTTCACCCCCTTAGGGGATGAATTTCGAAAAATCGCTTCTTAGTGGATGTCCACGCCATTATAGGGATGCACTGTCAAAATTTCAGCCCTGTAGCTCCAACGGTTTGGATAAACCCCATTTCACCCCCTTAGGGGATGAATTTCGAAACATCGCTTCTTAGTGGATGTCCACGCCATTATAGGGATGCACTGTCAAAATTTCAGCCCTATAGCTCCAACGGTTTGGATAAACCCCATTTCACCCCCTTAGGGGATGAATTTCAAAAAATCGTTTTTTAGTGGATGTAAACGTCATTATAGGGATGCACTGTCCAAATTTCAGCCCTATAGCTCCAGCGGTTTGGATAAACCCCATTTCACCCCCTTAGGGGATGAATTTCGAAAAATCGCTTTTTAGTGGATGTCCACGCCATTATAGGGATGCACAGTCAAAATTTCAGCCCTTTAGCTCTAGCGGTTTAAGTTGTGCGTTGTCTGTCAGTCAGTTACTTTTTATACAATAGAAAAAAATCCCCTTGCAACTTATTGAACCCCATTTCACCCCCTTCAACCCTTTTGTTCTCCATAAAAAGTAGCCTATGTCCGTCTCCAAGGTCTAAACTATGTCTGTTGCAAATTTCATCAAAATCGGTTTAGTGGTTTAGGCGTGAAAGCGTAACAGACAGACAGACAGACAGACAGACAGACAGACAGAGTTACTTTCGCATTTATAATATTAGTAAGGATATAGAGCAAGGCGTGGTCTGATAAATGGTTTGGGCACTGTTGTCAAAGCAATAACTGGAAATCTAGATCAAAATGATTATGATGAAATTAATAAGCACTTAAAATTGTTAGATGATAATCAGGGTAATTTAGGAAATCAAATTAATAAGCAAATAATATTAAATGAAAGGATGATAGAAAGATTTAATAATATTTCCAAACATATTAACGAACAACAAGAAACAATAGAAAATTATTTACAAAAATATAAATCAAATATAAGCCAACAATATAAAAAAATTTAATGAGAATCTAATATTCAACCAACATTTTGAACAATGATCATATAGAAGATATTTCAGAATCCATAATTTTAGCCAGGCTAAACATTATATCCAAACATATTTTGCACCCCGATGAGATATTTTATATTCACGAGATATTAAGAGAACAAAATACTATTATTCTATCAGACGACAATATTTATCAAATGATAAAATTACAAGCCTTTTATAATGCTTCAAATTTAATTTTCGTTATACAAATTCCCATCCTTTCCAAACAAACCTTTTTCCTTTACCATTTGAAAGAGTTACCATTGAACGATAATTACACCATAGTCCTAAAAGCACCTTTCCTTTTATTAAACAAATTTATGTATCAATATATGGATGAACCTTGCCAGTTCATTGAGAACATAAGATACTGCCAGAAAATGTCATTAAAAGATATATCCACAGACCCATGTATACCCAACATCATATTCAACAATAAATCAAAATGTACATTTGTCAAGAACGAGATCGAAGAAAACGTACAGCTGCTGGAACCCAACCTTCTGTTATTAACCAGCCAGGAGATCATCCTCACTGAGACGACATGTGATCCATCAATTCAAAACAAAATACTCACGGGAACCATCCTTATTAACTTCAACAATTGCACAATAAAAATTAACGACATAACATACTCAAGTCAAACTACAACATATTGGAACTCAATTCAAGTTCTTCCAACATCATACAACGAATCTAATAGCAGTTACATCATTGAAAAGCTCAGCCTAAAAAAATTAAATAACTGGACCATGGAAAACTCAAAAGCCATTGCAATTATAAACCAAGAAGCCCAAGTCTCTGAAACTCGTCTCAACATAACCATAGTAGTCACCAGCTTAGGCGTAATCATCCTTTACTTCACCTACAAAATAAACAAAGAGAAGAAGCAAAACCAACCTCAACTAGAAGGAAATCCTCAAATCATAATCTACACCCAAGAAGTAGAACCAAGGTCAACCAGGAGATCACTCAGATGGCCAACACTTCATTCTACGGGGGGAAGAGTTGCGTCCCCGACTCCACCCTAAATAAATATAATATAATAAATAAATATAGATATTTACAAAAACAACAATTCATTCCTAAAAATCTAAAATCTTTAAATTAAAACTTTCAGTCGTTTAATATTTCAGTTTCTCACGATATTTTGCTCATCCTTAAATTAAAACTTTCAGTCATTTCAATTTCTCCCGATATTTTGCCCATTTTGCTATTCTCACAAAAGTTGTAATCTAATGCTCTTGTTTAACGATAAAATTTCATGTCTGGATTATTTCCGTTGTCAACTGAAAGGTAAATTTTATAAAATAAAGAAGTCAGTCTCGTACGGAGATTTAAACTGTAAACTTATAATAAAATAAATGTTGGAACTATAAATTTTTTATTTACTTTAAATAGTGGTTGATCAAAGTTTATTATTCACGCGCAAATCAATTGTGCTAATCAAGCAAATTATGTGTAAGAATATTTTCACCTTGTAAGTTAAAATTAAATTAAATATTGAGTACTTGTCAACAGTTTGAGTCGTTCGGTTAATCAAACTTTGTTATTAGTAAAAACTTGTTTTGTTTCATTCATTTAATAAAAATTTCTATGCTCCCGGAACATAAGGGGTCCTTCGAGCTTTTTTTTCTTTTTTGTCTTTATAAGTGAAGTTGAAACCAGCAAGAAAGTGTATTACAGTTGTTAAAATTAAAAAAACTACTGAAATAATTTCTTTTTGGTCAAATTGTTGTCGTTAAAGTGTATAATTAAGCGACAAAGTTAAAAATTTGTGCACTTCAAAAAGTTAACAGATTTATAAGTGTGTTTGTTTACATTTGGTCTACAGAGTTACCATTAATGTGAACTAATTAAAAATTGTTGTCCGCTGGAGGGCAACTGTTTCCGCCCTATGTCCCATGAGGGATTAAAGGAGTTTAAAGAAGAAGAAGAAGAAGAATTAAAAATTGAAAAGCAAAATAAAGTGCGAATAACAAATGTTTAATAATTATCTCAATTACTGTAATACAAACCAGCAGCTGATCAGTGGGAAATCATTTTATTAAGGTGCCACCAAATCAACAAGTTACAACAGTTACAAAAGTCCACACAGGACCAGAAATAATACAAGTCCGCAGAATCCAGCAACAGAGGTCCACACAGGACAACAGTAAAGGCATGGGCGTAGCAACTGGGTGGGCCAGGTGGGCCAGGCCCACCCCAGAATCCTTCTGGCCCACCCCACAGTAAAAGTGATTCACTTATTAAAAACAAGATAAATCCGCTCTAAAACCCGTGATGTTACATAATGCTTAAAACAATTTTACAAAAAATAGTTTTTAAATCATCCCTCGGTTGTGGTCCCCCGTTAAACTACGATTATAATTGGTTCGTGGCGCATGACACAGCGTAGTGGCCCCAATGGCCATGGAGATAAAGCTGGAAAAACATAATTGCATTGCGTTGTATTGCTTGGGTGGGTATCAAGTGCATTTCATACAATGCAGTGCCGTTTTTATAAGACAGCAGTCTTCGAAATACTACTTTCTTCAGTACAGCTTTGCCTACTCTTGCCTCCAGAGACCACTATATTCGGCTTTTAAAACCACCAGTAAACCACTAAAATGTTTTCCTCTCGTCAGTAACTAGATATTCCACTAACCCCCTATTCTAAAATTGAGACCAGTCATAAGTCACAAGTTTTAGCGACTCGCGCTTGCTTTTTATAAACTTCTTATTTTGGTTTCTATGTCGATGTTGACAGAAGTTACGTATAAACAACTTCAAAATAAATACCTTTAGAATACAGGGGTATATCTAAAGTTCCTCAAACTTAATGTTAGATAGACGCTGTTTCCAACTAATTCAAAAAACAAAATGATAATCACTGCACTAATAAATTGCTATAAAATAATAGATTTTAATAATAGAATCAGCATTATTGCTTTGACAAATTACCATTATAACCTGGCTTCATTGACCGAACTGCCTAAGTACGAGTAAATTAGTGAACTGAACTTGAAAATAGCCTCAATTCGCATACAATTTCCATATATTCAACTGAGGATAATGGTGGATCCACACTACGCGAACTTAGCTCTTACGCGCTTTTGCCTATTTTTCATAAAGAGTTTTGTGATTGTTTTATTACCTTTTTAATGTCAAGGGTAGTGGGGCAAAACTGCGCGGACAATAGTCTGGAATTAAAACGGTGCATTGTACGTTCACACAATACGGGCTCTACAAAAGCGCGTATGGCCTTTCAAATGAAAATTGGTTTTTTGTGAATGTTGTAGATTAATTAATATTCATTTTTAAAAAGCTCATAAATTATTTGTTTTCAGATTAGTTCTTGCTTTAGGATCCAACATAAATCTAATAATTCTAGATATTACTCTCAACTCCCGATTCAGAAAATTATCCCCCCTGTTCTAAAATTGTGACCAGTCATAAGTCACAAGGTTTGGGGGCTCACGCTTACATCTTATGAAATTCTTATTTTGGTTTTTATGTCAATGCTAAGAGAAGTTACGTTTATTTCATTCCTACTTCGCTTCTAAGTTACTGTTGATTTAGTAAAGGTTTTCTATTATGATTGTGTTGTGACTTATAGCTGTTTTTAGAATACGCGGGTAAAAGTACACGCATGCTCTTTTCAAACGCCTTACGGCCAAAAGCACGTGGAATCTATGTTTATGTAGTGAGGACGGTCCTTAAAACAGAACTCAGTTCGCCCAACTGGACTCGAACTAAAGTTAAACGTTAAAGCGAGTCACTCTTGATGTGTCTTTAAGCTGCAGAACTTCATACGAAAAATTGGTGGTATTTTTGGTTTCATTACACTTTGGCAAAAAACTTTTGTTTTTTATTTAACTGAATCATTAGATAAGGGGTAATTGATGTCTTATTATGGTTTAGTGAATGGCCAATACTAATTTTGTATACTTGTACACTTTCCTATTACCACCAAAAAAAACCTACTAACCACTAGATTTTTTCCTCACTAACGGCAACTATAAACTACCAGTTCTAGTGGCAAAACCACTAAGTTGGCAATGCTGCTTCGGAAATAACTTGCACGCTCGTAACGCAATGCAAAACTTATTACCAGCTTTAGACAAAGAGTATAATCTCTTACGGAAGAAAAGGCAAAAAGTCAGGAGCTAAGTTCATTTGATATATACGTAACATATAACGCGGAATACAACCAGAAATAAATAGTTAAGTCGTTGAGTTTTAAATTCAAATCCAACTCAACTCGGCTCCAATAGAAACTCAGTATATATGATATGTACAACCTTAAATGCGCAGTACAAATGTACTTCTTGGCGCACTTCTATCTCCATGGTAACCGCAGGTGTATTCATATATTAAACTAGGTAGCCAAAGAGCCGGCACACGTGGGTCTGGATCTATGATTTGTAGCTAATTTGTTGCTAATTGTGACGTCAAAAATAATTTTGTCGCTCATCTCATTGTTTAAATAATGATGAAAACCGCCAGCATGATGTCAAGCTGGCTAGCCACACAGCGATCTTTCGAACTGAACACGATAAAAAACAACATTGAGGATAACGTAATGCCGATTTTGTCTCCGGTTTTTGGAGGAGCCGGAATACGATTAGTATCGATCGGCCTATCAAGGTGGCTAGGTAACGTGCATACCTCCCATTTAAAAGTTCTAAATACCTAGGTAGTCTATACTTAAAAATTGAAAAAAAAAAAAGAAATTAGTTTTGTTATTTATCATCTGTCAGTCGGTAATTAATGGTGGTTTAAAATCTGGCCCACCCCAGCAAAAATTCATTGCTACGCCCATGAGTAAAGGTCGGCAGAATCCAGCAACAGAGGCCTATACAGGACAACAGTAAAGGCTACAGAATCCAGCAACAGAGGTCCACACAGGACAGCAGGAAAAGTCTACAGAATCCAGCAACAGAAGTCTACACAGGACATCAAAGGGCATCAGTTCCACAACACAAGATACCGAATATAAGATAAGTACTCAAAATATAAAAATTAAAAATTACATAATTCTCAAAAGATATATAAAAAATTTATCTCTACAAAAAATAATCATTAACATAAAATAAAAATCTACAAATATATTGTTTTTCATAACAAAATTTCAATACACTTATTACAAACATTGTTATTATATTATATATTTTTAATTTTTTACTCTTTTTAACATTTATGATTAAAACCCAATAAAGTGTCGATTATTATCATTATTCCATTAATATTCAAAATGAAAAACCCTATCGTAATCAAAAATTTTTCTGTAAAGTGTTCATTTACACCGCGCAAGTTCCAAATAGTTTTTCGTTTATCAAGTTTAAAACCGTTTACCGAGTAAAAACGTTATAATTTCGGTACAAGTTAAAGTAGCAAGCAATTCTTTAAACATTATCCGTTCTCCCTGACACTAAGTAGCTAATCAAGCATACGATTCTCAAAAACCAAAATGAGTAATATTGCTCATGATTTAGCGCAACAACAAGAGCTAGGTGAGTCAATACAAAGGGTGGAAATTAATTATGGAAAGGATTCTGCCAAAAGGAAAAGTAAAGAGTATTTTGAAAAAAAAATGCGCAAATTAGAAGAATTATGGACAGAGTTTCATTTAAAATATTTGATCTTGATCATTTGATCTCCAAACTTACAGGAATAAATATCCGAATAACAAGTACTTTGTGAACAAATTCGCAGAACAGGGGCCAGTTCACGCAACTCGACGTCGACTGAAAACGACGCCTTAAACCAGTGGCGGTTCCTCTTTGGAAGCAAAGGAAGCACTGCTTCCCTTGACCCAATAGGCAACTTCATAAAAATAAATTTATATAAATAAAAATAAAATAAAATTTTAAAATATATCAAGATTAATCACAAGAAAAATCTTAGTATATTTCCCCCTCTGGAAACGCTGGATATATTGCATGATATGAACGGCGAGCGGCAGAGTGACAATACTAAAGTTCCTCTCTCCGCTAATTCGAGACTTTAAGTTTTTCTGGTGCCGCTCTTATCGTGGCCGAAGCCTTCCACAACATGGGGAAGCTGTAATATCTCCCTCCAGCTTATTTGGCCCAGAAAATCATCGTGACAACTCCAACTCATTCAATCTAATTGAACTCACACTCGCACAAATGTTTGCGTTAATACAGTACCCTCAGAAGCTGAGCTAAACGCAGCTTCTACGGAACCGAAGAGCGGGAATTGAGAAGGCGAATATAGAGAAATTTTCTGTATCCACCAAATTCACTTTGTTTTATTGGTTTCGTACTATGGTAATGTGTTCTGGCTTCAAGCAATATTAAATTTGCTCTTAAAACTTTGTTCGAGATTTTGTGTTTGACTCTTCTTCAAATATTAATTTTCGTTTATGCATATTGAGTCAAGACAAAAGAGATCGAGGATAGGTAAAGTTTCTCTTTATCTATTGTTTATTCTAGTGCGGTGGCAGGCGGGGTTTATTGAATATAAGCTGATAACTTTGTAGCTTCCATTATATTTTTTGTGATTCTCTCTAAAGATGATTTAAAGGGATAGAGAATATTGTTATGAATTGTATTTTTGAGTACGGGTTGCCTGAAGTGTTTTTTTTTGCAAGAAGGTTACAATTGGGTTTTATTATTACTATCTTTAGACTGAGCCAAAATTATGGCTTATTATAGCTTAACGGCTTTTCTTTGGACGCTATAATTATAAAAAGAATTTGAATAAAGGCACAAAACGACCGCTATTAGCGGAACTATTTCGAAAAAATTAACGAAAAAATGCAAAAATTCACAACTTTCAATTCGATTTTTTTTCACTTTTTTGAAGTTTAAAAAATTTTTCTTGTTCACCTTCATAAATTGCCTAAAAGAAACTACATATTAAAAAAAGGAAAAACCTCATATGATGCGATGCACAAAAATTAAAGGGCAATTAATTTTCAAATTTGAAGTCAAATTTTGGGACCTGAATAAGATATTTTAGCCTGAAATTTTAACCAGTTATTGTTCATATTATAAAGTATAAGTTGGCTGAAGGAATCCGAAGTCCGAAACCAGAAGCTAAAATTTAGCAGTTTTTTAAGGTTTTTTTTTGCGTTAGGTGTACAGATAAAAATTTGCGATAGCCAAAGTCATAACAAACAGCCTCTATTTTTTTGACCTACACATACCGAGATATTCGCATCTATATGAAGAAAGCGACCAAAATGAATTTTTTTTTACAAAATGGCCGATAACTTACGGAGTGGCGGTTGCTAGAGGTAGAAAATATCCATTTGGTATAGTATTCGATGTAACGTAACATGTTCCAAAATTTTTTTGTTAGACTCGATACAATTCCTTTGGTTTTGCTTATCTGTTTTTTAGTTAAAGATACTTTTACTTTTATCGTACGCCTTGCGCATTGCTTCCCTTATCCTGAACCTAACCAACCGCCACTGCCTTAAACGTCGTTTCGGGTTCACGCAAGTCGACGTTTTATGTTTGTCGTTTTAAAAGTGTCGTTAATCTTCTAGACGCCAAAGTTGGCGTCGAATTCAGTTATTTGTATGTTAGTTTTTTAATATATTCGTTAATTTCTCTAAAATTAATTTATTATCTGTGAAGGAAAATAGTAATAAATGCGAACGCAGCCTATAATTGCCATCTATGATAAAAATTTGCAATTAAAACTGACAATTTCATCTTTCAAAATTTTGTTTATACCTATGTGCATTTTCATTTAGTCAAATGTGTTAGGGATCCACAGGCCGAAAATGTAAGTATATTACAAATATATTATAATTTTTGAAAAATTGACGATATATTTTAGGGCAAATCAAACTAATAAAAAACAGCTGCAAATTATGGTGGAATGGATGGAGAGGCATCAGCCATTAGCAAAAAATTCTTTGCAAACCACTATAAATGGCAAAAAAAAGAAGAGCGAGCTATGGGGCCAACTAAGCGATATATTAAATTCAAATGGACCGCCAATCAGAAACTCCAATGGATGGCAAAAGGTATTTGAATCAAATAAAGTAAAAAAATTACAATTACATTAAACTTATTTTAGGTATGGCGAGATTTCAAATATAATACCAAGAGAAAATTAGTGGCGAATAAGAAGTCTATTGCCAAGACTGGTGGTGGATTGAACGAAACTATACATTTAACACCACTAGAAGAAACTGTGATATCGGCGGCAGGTTTGGAAGCCTCTGTTTCAGGGCTCCAACATGCCAAAAGTTATGGGCCTGGAAGCAATAATGTGGAACGTAGACCTGCTCCTGCACCGGCCCCCTGTGTTGACGATATTGAGGCAAATTTAATAAGCTTATTGGAAGATTCAACTTCTGATTTTTAAGCTGAAAATGTTCCACCTAGGCCTACAGAAGAAATAAATAATGTAAGAACAAATAACTGTTCAATTAGGCAACGGAGTGGTCAAAATTTATCTCCTGAGGCTTACAGTCTCTTTAAAGAAGAACTGCAAGAGCGGAAGGAATTCCACACAAAACTTCTTGCAGTTCTGCAAGAACGAAACTCGATAGAGAGAGATAAACTTCTACTCGAGAAGGAAAAAATTAAACTGCTCCGAGAAGAGAGCCTCGTTAGAAAAACGCTCCTATAAAAAAATAACGCTAGAGTTAAGATTCCGAAATGTGATTTTTTGTTTTGGTTTTTATATTTTATTTTAATCTTGAATTTTTTTTACTCCTTGAAATGGAATTTATTTTTTGCTTTTTTTTTGATATTTTTTAATGAAGTTTATCTAGTTTTATATATTTATATGACGTGTACAAAGTTAAGACTGAAATATTTGTTTTAGATACTGAATTCTTTTTATTTTGTTATTTACATTTATGTTTCTTTAGTTTAAAATAAATTATTAAATGAAGTTATAATATGATTGAATTTTTAATATTATTTCTAACCCTTTCCGCTTGTCGTCTTAAAGATGCCATTGAGGAAGAATTAATATTCACATCAATTTCAGGTGACGATTCAGGTTCTTCATTAAATGGTGTAATACTATTATTCCTGACGTTGTAATGAATGCGAATGTTATGCAAGGCTGCACAAACATAGGCAATGCTGGCTACTTTGCTAGGTGTGTACCTCGCTCTTCTCTCTTCGGAGAGTATTCTCCATACTCCTACAGAAGCCTCATTAAAATAAAAATAATGTGATACAATTTATATTACCTTTATAAACTCCAATGCAACGTTCCACCGTGCTTCGTGCTGTTGCATGAACGTTGTTAAAGCTTTGCTCGGATGTATCCTCGGGATTCCGATATGGCGTTATCCGCCATGGCTCAAGTGGGTAGGCACTGTCACCTTTTAAAAGAATTGTTTAACTACCTAACTTTTAGATTTTTGTCAAAAATATGTATACCTAAAATCCATGATTGAGGATTAGTTCAGTGGAGATCATGAAAGTATTTCCGTTCTTCGGATTCTTTCCAAACAAAAGCGTCATGCGCCGCTCCACCATATTTTGCACTTATTGCAATAATCCTCAAATTGTAGTCGCAAATCTGTAAAAAAAATCGTTTTCAGTGTTACTTTGTAACTTAAAATGATTATACTCACAATCATAACATTCAAGCTATGTTTGCCTTTTCTGTTGAAGAACATAAATTCATCCTCCGTTGGTTTCAATAGATATATATGTGTCCCGTCTATACAGCCTACAACTGTAAAATTGATTGTAAAAGCGTAAACTAAAACTTTCAGCCTTATAAACAAACCTCCGGGAATTTTATATTTTCGTAGGAATAATATTTTAGTGTTTTCCATTTCCTTAACACCTACCCACTCTCTACACAAATTTTCCTCCAAATAGAAAAGGACATCCGAAAATATTGTTGATATGGATCCTTTTGAGATGGGAGTACAAAAGTCATTTCTCACTAAATTTTGGTATCCACCTGTTGCTAATATTACAAGGGTCATGGCAAGTCTTGCAACTGGAGGAATATAGGTACTCCGAGTTCCCTCAGGTAAGTTTAACCTATTTAAAACATAAATAAACGCTTCCTTCGAGAGCCTGTATCTCTGAATAAATCTAAAAGTAAAAATTGTTGTTATTTATTCCTATAAAAGCTTAACAATACTTACGCATTTTCTGGAAGAGACAAGGGATCTAAATAATCTCTAAGGGCTCGCCTAGTTATTCTTTGGGAATATTCCCCTTCTGACTGCCCTTCTAATATTAAATATCTCCACATTGTCACAAAAAATATTAATAAAAACTTGCACTACTTCCAACTTCAAATAAACGAAACGTAAACAAACTTTGAAATGTCATAAATAACAATGTAATTACAACGGTTACATTGGATATTGCATATTTTTTGGGATCAGTTATTTTGTGAAAACGATTTCGACGCGTCGACTTACGTGAACCCAAATTTAACGTTGAGGAAATTAATGTCGTTTTCATAAAGCGTCGACGTCGACGTCGAGTGTCGAATTGCGTGAACTGGCCCCAGGTGCACGCAGCATACATATCAGCCAGAGATTTGATATCCAAGGAATATCATGAGATGCTACGTAAAGAAATCGACAATTCAGATAAGGAACAAGTAGAGGAACATGATAAGCAAGTCCAACCAGGCGGTAGTCAAACCAATCAGAATCAGGATGATTCACAACAGCCTCAAGTTAAAGCGGTGAGATTTAACATTAAAGGCAGAGACGAAGAAACTTTCAACAGAGAACTCGAAAACATGAGTACAGCGTGGGGGCTACTAATTAACAGGTATGAGAATAAACGTTTATTAGTGCGAGCTCAACTAAATACATTACTAACGCAGACAGATGCGGATGACTCAGCAAATTCAATTAAGAATTTGCATGATACAACCAATGAGTGCTTATTCGCATTAAAAAATTTAAGCATAGATGTGGAAAGTTGGGATGCAATTCCAATACATATTTTGTCTAAGAAATTAGACAAAGATACCCAAAAGTTATATGAACTCTCCTTAAAATCTCCCAGAGATTTACCAAAATTATCAGAATTTTTGTCCTTCTTAGAGGTAAGATTTCAAGCACTGGAAAATATTAAATCAAATAGAGATCAACGCGGTCCAATAATAGACAAGGAGGTATAAAAGCTAAACTATACAATAAGTCGAACCTTAACAACTACCATATAAAGGGATATAGTCGATGTGAAGCTTGCGGCGGAAATCATAAACTTGACGAATGTTCCAAGTTCGTAAATTCTAGTTATACCCAAAAACAAGAGCTCTTAAATAACTGCAATCTTTGCAAATTATGTTTACGACCTCACCACATGTCCGAATGCAATAGCAAGAAAACGTGTAAAATATGTAACAGTGCAAAGCACAACACCCTACTACATCTTGAAAGTCAAAACAAGAAACTCAATTTCCAATTAAAGAAAGGTGAAGACTCTAATAAAAACCAATCAACCTATAGGCCAAATCGAAGTGAAGTAAACAAACAAAAGAGCATCATAAATTATCCGCAACCTAGCACTTCAAGCAGCCATTGCCAAGAAGGTACTGACTCAAACCATACCAAAAGCGTTCAAAACCTACAACTCGAGTTCTTCCGAAGTGGGCGTAATGTTAGTAACGGCATTAGTTAAAGTAAGAAGCTTAGAAGGAAGAGAAGAAATTTTGAGAGCCCTAGTCGACCAAGGCTCTCAAGTTAGTTTCATAAGGGAAGATGCGGTACAAAGATTAAGATTGAAGAGGTCTAAGGCTTGTGCTGAAATAACAGTTGTTTCAGACATCAAGATTGGCAGTGTGAAAAGTAAGGTATCATTTGAAATAAGTTCCATATATCCCTCATCATTTAGATTATGGGTTTCAGCATTCGTTCTCAAATCTGTATCAAAACCCATTACCGACACTGAAATAATTAGTACAGAAATGGACACATTGAAAAATCTGCCACTGGCAGATCCTCACGCATTTAGTTCCGGGCCTATTGACATTTTATTAGGCGCGGAAGTATATGACGAAATTATGCTGGAAGGTATAAGAAAGGGAATCAAAGGTTATCCACTTGCCCAAAAAAAAAGAATTGGGATGGATATTGTCAGGAAAGGTTCCAGTTCCAAATCCAGTAATCAAATGCCACATATGCCAAATAGGGATAGACGAGTCTCTAAAGAGATTCTGGGATCTCGAGGAGCTAGCACCAAAGAGCGAAACTTCGAAAAAAGAAATCCTTGCTGAACAAATCTACACAGCAACTGTTGCTAGAGATCATGAAGGCAGATACATAGTTCACCTACCCTTCAATGAAAAAATAAACAATTTAGGATACTCCAAGGGGAGGGCAATGAGTAGGTTAGTGCAGATGGAGCGAAAGTTCCATCGAGATGACAAGTTTAAAGACCAATATCAAGCATTTATTAAGGAATATCAAAACCTTGGTCATATGAGACCAGCATTAAGCACACAAAATGCATGCTATCTACCCCATCACACTGTTTTAAAAGCAGACAGCACAACAACAAAATTAAGAGTGGTCTTTGATGCGTCGTGTCATACAAGTTCAGGAGTACGACTCAATGACGCCTTACTAAAAGGGCCACAATTACAACAAGACTTAATGTCGATACTTATCAGGTGGAGGAAACATGAGTTTGTCATATCATCTGACATAGAAAAGATGTATAGACAAATTAAAATTGTAGACGCTCACTAGGATTACCAAAGAATCTTGTGGCGGGAAACTCCTCAAGCCCCTTTGCAACAACTTAATCTTGCCACGGTAACATATGGCACAAAACCTGCACCATTCCTAGCGATACGTACCTTGTACCAACGATGAAGGACAGAACTTCGTCAGAGCGGCAACAGCGCTTAAACAAGATTTCTATGTTGACGACTTGTTAACAGGTGCAGACACCATCACATCGGTCAAGGAATTGGGAAAACAATTGGATGAGTTGTTAAATAGGGGAGGGTTTAAGTTAAGAAAATGGGCTAGTAACAGTATGAACATTTTGAAAGGCGTTCTTGAGTCAGACAAAGAACAAAATCTTTTAAGTTTATCAGGTGACACTAAGTTTGAAACCTTAGGAATATATTGGTGTCCACACAGAGATACCTTCACATTTAAAGTAAATACAAGTAAACAGACTATAACTCCAACCAAAAGAGTAGTGTTATCAGAATGGTCACAATTGTTTGATCCCCTAGGTTGGTTAGCTCCCTGCATCATTAAGGCCAAATTAATGTTTCAATCATTGTGGAAAGCTAACTTATCATGAGATGAACAATTACCAGATCCAATACAGGGAGAATGGAGAACATTAAGAAACCAATTCCCTGATCTGGAAAAACTTGAAATTCCTACGAGGGTTCACTTATCACGAACAAACTCGATTTTAAAACTCCAAGGATTCTGCGATGCCTCCGCAAAGGCATATGCAGCGGTTGTCTATACAAGAACAATAGACCATCAAGGGTCAATACATGTCCAATTGCTTACTACAAAAACAAAGGTAGCCCTTCTAAGCAAGTAAGTGAGTCTACCACGTTTAGAACTTTGCGCAGCGGGTTTGTTGGCAAAACTATTGTCTCACACAGTGAAGGTCGTTAATATTGAAGGATTGAAGGTACACGCGTGGTCTGATTCCAAGGTGACACTAACAATAAAAAATACAGTAGTTTCGTGACCAATAGGACACGGGAAATTAACAATTTAATACCAATGACGAAATGGCATTATGTCAAATCAAAACAGAATCCTGCGGATTGCGCCTCTCGTGGTTTAGATCCATCAAAATTAATAAATTTTACGCTATGGTGGAATGAACCAGAGTGGCTCAGACAAAAGGAAATTGAATATATCACCAACAGTGAACCGACCGATCAAGAATTAAAAAGTTGTACCAGCATAATGGCGCGATAAAATAGTGGGCGCCACTTATGCGAGGTATTACCCCCTTAGCCACAAGCCCGGAAGAGCATGACCAAGGAGCCAATACCATACATAAGAAATGAACAGAAAATCCGGAACTCCTACGCCGGCCACACGGAGTTATCTAGCTCGCCGGAGGGGTCGTGGGGTGTGTGGCCGGGGCTTACCGCGGTTGGTTCACCACTTACCTGTGCCTGTGCAACTTTGACTTCCGTCTATCGTCCTCCTGTCATCGCCTGAGCCGCATCACCCTGAAAAGGAATGACCCCCTCCCTCAACCATTCCACAAGAAACAAATTTAACGCATGGTCATTTTAATAAATACAATCCTTTAATATAATATCAACCCAAACATTACATGGGAGCATTAACAATCACAATCTGATGAGTTGCCCGTGTCAAATATTAACCGTGAACGAATACAATTCAAAAAAACCTACGAATTACGTGCACATGAGTATGAAAGATAACCATAAAGCGCGCAGCATTGGCCAATACTCCTCGCTTTGTACAAACGAGATTACAATCCAAAGAAATCACTTAGAAGAAAACACTTTTCTCGGAACCAATCAAGAACAACATATATCCGACAAGGAGCAACACCAATTCACCAATAATTATCAAGAATATTACAAAGGTAATACTAACTACTATTAAAATTAATATATTATGAATAAATTTTTCTTTGTGTTTTTAAATTAAAGCAATAAGAAGAAAATTTTTGGTAATTTTATTTAGTGTAATTTTTTTTGTTTTTCGTGTGTATTTTTTTCTCGGATCCAGCTGGTGTGGATGCACTATGGTTATGGCTTAATTACCTGAAGCTCTTCATATACTAATGTCTGCAGCTCGATACCTATCCTCTAGTTTCCCGGCAACTTTGCACTATCTAAACCAAATTCAAGCAATTTTAGATAAATTTTCGGTCTGTTGGTCTTCTGATTTTAAGCGCCTGTATCGTCATACACCTTCTCTCCAATGCCTTCCGCCAGTTCTCTCCACGGTTTTCCCGTTTTTTCTGCCCTTTTGGTGACAGATAAACGAAGAGTATTAAAACCACCGGGACTTGCCCCTTAAATAAATAACCAGTTGGTCCAGATTAACGCCAAACCGCACCTTTCTTAGCTAAAAATTTCGTCAAAATCACCAAAACCTGCATATCCTGCTCCCTCAACTAAGGGCCAAACGAACCAAGTTTTTTTTTGATATTGCTGGTATCCGCTTCGGTACCTCTCCAAACTCCCTTCCTAATGGTGTGCCTAATCTTGCTTGGATTACCGCCTAGGCTTCACAGCACCGAACTAGTCCTGATTATTGCTGATTTGAAGCGAAGATGTGGTTTTTTCCTCAAATGGACTGGATAATGAATGTATTGGTCTTCCAGCCAGTAGTATGGATTCAAAAAAAACTGATTTTTTTATATTTTTAATCCCTCAGAATGTACAAAACTCCAGCCGTCTAAATTCCAACTACTTTTTTTTTCCTTCAAAAACAGAACTCCTTTCTATTATTATTTTTTCCCTCGCCTATCCTTTTTTAAAATTTTCCTGATTCCTCAAAGTGATTTTTTCCAAAATTTCCCTTTACAAGGTGATTCCCAAAATAAATTTCCCAACCTAAATAAATGATAATTCCGACCGTTACATACCCTCGGGTCCACAAGGCCGACTCGCGAGGCAGTGAGGAGCCGAAAAAAACGGACGGTTTTTATACCAAAAGACCTAACATTTTTGGCGCCAATGTGGGACTCGACTCACGACCTGAGAATAGGAGTCTCATGTTCTGCTCTGACTGAGCTAGCCGGGCATCACTGGTAACAGTAGTGATACGGAACGAGGTGAGAGGAGTGATTACGCCAATTTTGACAAGGGAAGCAGTCAGTAGATCACTGGGAAGAATATCTGGAAGTACCAGGATCCGGCTGAAGGCAATTCCTTATTGTCCCCCTCCGGCTCCTGTAAACTTACAGACATCCTCGCCAGAACCGGTTTCCTCTCGTACCATGGAGTTAATCTCACGCAATCCCACATTGCATGTGACTCACCCCAGTAGGACGACAGGCAACTAATTCGCCGAGGTACACCCACAGCCTGACCAAAATGTATAAACAAAATGACAAGGAGACCTTGAGGAAATCACCGACGTAGGTCTTTGCCGTGATATACACCGAGGCTCTTACCTGCCAAATCCTCCAGCTCGTACAAGCTGGTTCCAAATTTTCTACGTATCCGAGCTTTCAGAAACCGGGGTGCCAACTTGGCACTGAAACGACCCGCTCGGTTACTCACCCAGAAAGTTCTCCGGTAAACCTCATCTCCCGGACGGAAACTGCCCACACGGCACCGTAAATTGTATCGAATTTTATGTCTGGAGTGTGCGGCGGCTAAATTCAGCGCGATCCGCTCTCGAAGCATCTGCATTTTGTCCGTCAATGGCAGAAAAGCTATGTCACCCTCCTGTAAAACGTTCAGTTTCTTCAGGACTGGATATGCTGATCCGTGCAGGATCATATGGCTACCAAACAGGGCCTGATACGGGGACATGCCGATCGCCTCGTGGTGGGTACTACGAAGAGCACATTCTATGGACGACAGATGTCGATCCCACTCACGATGATCCTCCTTTAAATACGCCCTAATGGCGGCGAGGACGGATCTATTCACCCGCTCGGAAGCGTTGGGGTGCGGCGAATATACAGCCGTGCGCACATGTTGTACGCCATAATCCTGTAGTAATTTAGCAAACTCCTTGGAGGTGAATTGCCGACCATTGTCGGAGAAGACCGTTTCAGGGACTCCATAGGTATGGAAAATAGTTTGCTCAAGAAACTTGACGGCCACCGCCGTGGTCTCAGCGGACACGGGGTGCAGGAAGACAAACTTGGTGAATGCATCCAATACAACAAATACTGCCGTGTGGCCTTTCTTCGACCTGGGATAAGGACCTAAGAAATCGACGTATAAAAATTGGAACGGCCTCGACGCATCCATGGGGTTTCCCATAGGTGGTCGAAGTACTGAACTGGGGGCTGTGGTGGTCTTGCAGACCTCACACTTGGCGATGAATTCCCGAACTTGTTTTGCCATACCTGGCCAAAAGTACTTCCATCGCAATCGGGCTAGGGTTTTCCCTACTCCACCATGCGACGCTTGGGGAGGCGAATGATACGATTCGACGAGCGACGCGGTCAATTCCATCGGAATCCACAACTTCCATGTCAGGTCGTCAGCAATCGGGTTTCCAGTACGTGGAGATGTACGCTTGAAAACGTACCCATCTTCAACTCGCAGGTCTGGTAGCTGCGGTGAGGCTTGCCTGAGGCTATCACCCAGACGAAGATATTCAGGTGACTTGAAAGACGGGGCATTTAAGTCCACGTCGAAACACAAGGACAATTCGTCAACGCAATCCATGCGTGACAAGGCATCGGGAACCACATTGTGGGTGCCTTTACGGTGTTCGATTGTAAAGTCAAACCCCTGAAGCTTAAGACTCCACCGGGCTAAACGGCCGTTAAGCTCCTTCTGGCTCATGAGCCATTTTAGACTTGCATGGTCAGTAATGACCGTGAAAGTCTGTCCCTCAACATACGCTCTAAACTTTTTTATACTCAGCACGGCTGCGTAGCATTCGAGCTCAGTAATGGTGTAGTTCCGTTGTGCTCCGTTCAATTTCTTGGACATATAAGCAATCGGATGTTCTCCTCCATCCATGTCCTTTTGAAAAAGCACACTACCTACACCAGTCCTGCTGGCATCGCACTGAATATAAAAAGGCTTAGAAAAATCTGGAGTGACTAAAAGAGGAGCTTCCGTCATCAGCTTTTTCAAGGTCTCGAACGCCTGCTGGGCTTCATCAGTCCAACTAAAAGATTTAGACTTCAAACAATCCGTGATTGGAGAAGCCACGCTAGCATAATTGGGTATGAAACGCTGATACCATCCGGTCATACCCAAGAATCTCCGAGTCTGCTTATGAGACTTCGGAGTCGGGAAGTCCAGGATGGCCGTCACCTTGTTAGGATCGGTTTTCAGAGTCCCATCACCGATTATGAAGCCGAGATACTTGACTTCAGTCACGCAAAATTTGCTTTTAGATAGATTAATGGTTAACCCCGCACGACGGAGACAGCTGGCCACTTCGTCCAAAAGCTTTAGGTGGGAGTCAAAGTCAGGTGAAACTATGAGCAGGTCGTCCAGATAGACAAAAATGTTTTCACGTAAATGACCCGGGATGGCTTTATCCATCAAGCGACACATGCGCTGTGGGGCGTTGCACAAGCCGAAAGGCATTACTGTGAACTGGTACAGTGGACGACCAGGGACAGTAAAAGCTGTCCGCTCTCGCGACTTCTTCTCTAAAGGGATTTGCCAGAAGGCGTCCTTCAGGTCTAAGCTCGTGATGAACTTGGTGTCTTGAAGACGACCAAGAAGACCATCAATGTGTGGAAGAGGATAGGCGTCTTTGATAGTGACACTGTTCACCTTGCGAGAGTCAAGGCACAGGCGGACCTTACCTGGTTTACGAACCAACACCACTGGAGAATTCCAGGGACTATTTGATGGCTCAATCACCCCCAGCGACAACATCCTGTCTAACTCACCATACATCAGCTGTTGTACAGCGGGTGAGACTGGATAATGTCTCTGTTTAATAGGAACGGAGTCACCAGTGTCAATGATGTGTTCCTCCAAGTTAGTCTTTCCCAGTCCGAAGACATCAAAAGAGGGAAATCTGGCCTTGACGCGTTCCAACCGTTCGCATTGCGTGGACGTTAAGTCGTGCATTTTTGCAGACACGGATGGAGCGTTTATCTCGCCGACTATTTGGGGAGCTAGGCCGAAAAGATTCCAAAAATCCATCCCTAGATACAGTCTCTGGCTGAGACTGGGCACCACATAGATGGTTATATCACGGGTCCTTCCTCCAAAGGATATCGGAACTCGAATATAACCGCACAGTCTCTGCGGAGCCCCGTCAGCAGTATGCACTACAGAGTGCAAAGTGCAGACTGTCACTTCGGGATGATTAGCTAGAAACGCTTCGGCATCTCTTTCCAAACAGCTAACAGTGGCACCACTGTCCAACAAACCAACCACTTCCTCATTAGCTAACAGGACCTTCGTAAACAGCCGAGGATCTGACGAATCAGAGATGAAGGCAGAAACAATTTTCTGCAAACATTGTCGCTTCTCCTTAGCTCGTACTCTAATTTGGGGAGGGGTGCGCTTGGAAGTGAGGGAGTCCACGAAAGGTGGCTCCGAAAAGATGCGGGCACGAGTGGAGATATATCTCTTCCAACGGGAAAGGAACGAAAGTTTAACCTCCTCAGAGGGAAAAACAGGAAGAGCATCAGTGGACGTAAAGTCGCTGATGGTAGTCATATCAGGGGTATAGGTATTATAAGGAGGGATAACGGGCGAGCTTAGCTCGGGCGCGGACTCCCGTTCGATCTCGCACCCCCTCTCCGGTTTCCCTGACAGGTAGGGCACACTGGAGTCACAACTCCTGGCTTGCCACACTTGAAGCAGAACAAGCCCCGAGACTCAGACGGGCAGTCCATGAATGGATGGCCCGGCTGCTGGCAATTCCAACATCGGAGCGATTGTGGATTCGTCTGGAACTGACGCGAAGAGGTTATCGCTTCTACTCCTGGTGAAGACATGTCTGGGGGTATTTGATCAGCATAATATACCGGCGGCGAGTGTTCAACCTCGTGTATCTGTCGATCAGGCCTACGCTCTAACCGCTTCTGTTTCTGCCAGCGTTCAACTCGGATACAAGTCTCGCGCAGTTGTTGCATGCTGGTGAAACGATGCCCTATTACAGCTGATCCTAACGTGAAATTCAAATTTCGGACTACAATTCCTAATAAACCGCTTTCAGACATTGGCTGAGCCATTCTGTTGTGCAGCGACAGCAGCTGAGCAGTGAAATCGTCAAAGGATTGATTATGTTGCTTGGTATCCATCATTTGTAATATCAATTCTTCGTCTGATTCCCGACTACGAAAATACCTAAGGAACTGTACTGTCACAGTTTCCCAATCAGGATCTAAAAATTGTCGCCGAAATTGAGACCAGTACCAATCAGCGGCTCGGCCAGTCAACAACGACGAGAGATTACGGCAGACCTCTGATTGGCTAACTCCATCATCGCGAGCCTTCAGCTCCACCCGGAACAGAAACTCCTCCGCCGACAACATTTTGTCCTCGCCGGAGAACTTTAGGTTCCAGGAAGTAACCGGAGACTTGCGGTGTTGAGTCGCCACTGACGAAACTATTCCGCCGTCTGCCTGCGGATGCCCGGCTGGTAACAAAACCTGGTCACTGGAGGCGCGAGGGGTCTCTGGCATTTCAACTGGTCGCTGCTGAGCTAGAAGCGAGGATACTAGTTGACTCAACTGTAAAACTCGCTCCTCTAGCGAAGCAGTAGGGTCGGGGACGGTGGGTGTATCACCTTGGCCGGCTTCGGTTTCATTGCGAAGATTACTCCCACCAGAAGTGGTACCTGCCGTCTTTCCACTTCTAAGTTCCATGCCTTAATTTCAATTCTCTAATGATCACTCTAGTTTAGGAATGAAAAAAAAAACCCTCCAAAGAAGAAAACTATACTAGAACTCGGACCAAAATGAAGTGTGTCGAAATGGATAAGCAGTCTATAACAAGTATTGACTACAACCAGGTTAAACCGGAAGACAAACTCGCGGAGCTACTCCCGAACAGTTTATGCCCATGAATAACTAAGATAGTAGCAACCAGCGATATACGTTCTTATACCTAACCCGCAAAGAAAGCTCGAAGAGAAAAAAAATGTTGTGCGAAAATAGATTAAAATAAGTGCTGATACAATTGTAAGAATGAGTACGTATCACACAAGGAAACCAAAATCAACAGCAATTAGTGTAACAACAAGTGCCTATTAACAAATCAATAAAGGTGTATATATGTTTTAGTGTAAATGAGTGATTTGCTTTAATTCAATCTAAGTGTGGAATGGTTGAGGCAGACGACAATTCCCTCAGGGCTCCCGCATGTCGATGGCCTCGATGGCAGTTGGTGAAAACTATGAAGCATAGTCATCACCAAGTGTCATCCAGGTCTCCGACCCAGCTTCAGGTCTACACCCGAAAGAAGGACGAAAACGAACTCAAAATCGCATCGCCACGAAAGGAAAGGAAACTTCTTCAAAAATAAAAAAATTTGGGGGATCCGCTGTTCAACCACAACTGAGCTACCTTTCGGAAAATCAATCAGTTGGGAGGAACAGACGAAAAAAAACGATTCAGGACAAAACATAAAAATAGAATTTAAAAAGCTGGATGGACCATCAGAAGGGCAAGGGGCGCAGTGGCAGGCGGTAACACGCCTGTTACCAAAGACGGTTAAGCCCTTGTACCAACTTCACCTTCCATCAGGAAAATTAAAAGAAGATCCTGTTCACGGACCGACGCAGTGGCAGGCGGTATCACGCCTGATACCAGAGTCGCCGACCCTAGAAACGGGACAGGGATGAACCCCTACTACACCTGCACGCATAGCCAAGCGAACACCGCTTGTTAGCAAGCCGTGCAGGTCAGCATGGCTCGAAGCTACTCCAAAACGAAGAAGTTACCGCGTAAGTGAACGGACAGGCCTAAAAGCGAAAACAAAGAAAAATTCACATAGAATTTGGACAATCGCTGAAAAAAAATTCGAAAAACAGACAAGGACTAAGGCCTCGCGGTACTACCTTAGCCCACAGCGAGCGCTGGGTAAAAGTGGTGAACCATAAACAAAAAAAAATCAAACGTTGTCCGTGAAGGTACAAGTGGTACTAAACCAAAAAAAATTTAAACTTCAAGGTCCGTGTAGGACAGTCAACGGGCTTTAAAAGCTACGTTGGGCGCCATTTATGTACCAGCATAATGGCGCGATAAAATAGTGGGCGCCACTTATGCGAGGTATTACCCCCTTAGCCACAAGCCCGGAAGAGCATGACCAAGGAGCCAATACCATACATAAGAAATGAACAGAAAATCCGGAACTCCTACGCCGGCCACACGGAGTTATCTAGCTCGCCGGAGGGGTCGTGGGGTGTGTGGCCGGGGCTTACCGCGGTTGGTTCACCACTTACCTGTGCCTGTGCAACTTTGACTTCCGTCTATCGTCCTCCTGTCATCGCCTGAGCCGCATCACCCTGAAAAGGAATGACCCCCTCCCTCAAACATTCCACAAGAAACAAATTTAACGCATGGTCATTTTAATAAATACAATCCTTTAATATAATATCAACCCAAACATTACATGGGAGCATTAACAATCACAATCTGATGAGTTGCCCGTGTCAAATATTAACCGTGAACGAATACAATTCAAAAAAACCTACGAATTACGTGCACATGGGTATGAAAGATAACCATAAAGCGCGCAGCATTGGCCAATACTCCTCGCTTTGTACAAACGAGATTACAATCCAAAGAAATCACTTAGAAGAAAACACTTTTCTCGGAACCAATCAAGAACAACATATATCCGACAAGGAGCAACACCAATTCACCAATAATTATCAAGAATATTACAAAGGTAATACTAACTACTATTAAAATTAATATATTATGAATAAATTTTTCTTTGTGTTTTTAAATTAAAGCAATAAGAAGAAAATTTTTGGTAATTTTATTTAGTGTAATTTTTTTTGTTTTTCGTGTGTATTTTTTTCTCGGATCCAGCTGGTGTGGATGCACTATGGTTATGGCTTAATTACCTGAAGCTCTTCATATACTAATGTCTGCAGCTCGATACCTATCCTCTAGTTTCCCGGCAACTTTGCACTATCTAAACCAAATTCAAGCAATTTTAGATAAATTTTCGGTCTGTTGGTCTTCTGATTTTAAGCCTGTATCGTCATACACCTTCTCTCCAATGCCTTCCGCCAGTTCTCTCCACGGTTTTCCCGTTTTTTCTGCCCTTTTGGTGACAGATAAACGAAGAGTATTAAAACCACCGGGACTTGCCCCTTAAATAAATAACCAGTTGGTCCAGATTAACGCCAAACCGCACCTTTCTTAGCTAAAAATTTCGTCAAAATCACCAAAACCTGCATATCCTGCTCCCTCAACTAAGGGCCAAACGAACCAAGTTTTTTTTTGATATTGCTGGTATCCGCTTCGGTACCTCTCCAAACTCCCTTCCTAATGGTGTGCCTAATCTTGCTTGGATTACCGCCTAGGCTTCACAGCACCGAACTAGTCCTGATTATTGCTGATTTGAAGCGAAGATGTGGTTTTTTCCTCAAATGGACTGGATAATGAATGTATTGGTCTTCCAGCCAGTAGTATGGATTCAAAAAAAACTGATTTTTTTATATTTTTAATCCCTCAGAATGTACAAAACTCCAGCCGTCTAAATTCCAACTACTTTTTTTTTCCTTCAAAAACAGAACTCCTTTCTATTATTATTTTTTCCCTCGCCTATCCTTTTTTAAAATTGTCCTGATTCCGCAAAGTGATTTTTTCCAAAATTTCCCTTTACAAGGTGATTCCCAAAATAAATTTCCCAACCCAAATAAATGATAATTCCGACCGTTACAAAGTTACATCCAATTAACATATACTTTGAAAAACAATGACACTTTAGAACAGTTGTTATCAAAAACAAACGAGTTTCAAAGGTTATTGAGAATAATCGCGTATTGTTTACGCTTCTGTAAGCTCATGGAGCGGAAGGTACTTTTAAGGACGAAATACATAAACATACAAGAGCTAAGAGAGGCTAGAAACCTCATAATCAAACTGGTTCAAGAACAGGAGTTCTCCAGCGAAATAACTGACATCAAGTTGACTGGAAAGTATCTCAGAAAAGCAAGATCCTCTCATTAAATCCATTTTTAGACAAAAAAGGCAAGGGTAGGAGGAAGGTTAAGGAATTCATCGCTCAATGATGATGCGAAATTCCCTATCATTATATCGCCCCAGAGCCCACTCTCTGCGTTAATTATCTCAGAGGCACATTTACACTCCCTACACGGTGGACCAACACTAACTTTATCACATATTCGTCAACGATGAATTGAGGTATACATTTCTTCAAAATTGAGGATTGAGTTCCCAATCACTCGTTTTAAATGGTATTTGATTGAGCGTACTCCAGCCTCCCACAATCCCCCAAAGTGTGGTGCGGCTGGCGGTATGAAATGCCATTCAGTTTCTTGCTTCAAAAGTTCTGTTTGAATTACGTCGAAGAACTCAGTTTTTTCTTCCTTGCTATGGAATTTCAATAGTTTGTTTGCCAGCAAGTTTTGTGCCGTTGTCGCTGTAAATGTGAGAGGCTCTACCTCTTCTGGCGACAAACCGTTTGTAGCCTGCGACGATTGCCTCTGCGGTGAGATCACTTACTAGTTCTATATGAATTGCTTTGGTTGCCAAGCAGATAAATACGGCGATATATCCCTTAAATGTCGTTTTGCCTCTACCCTTCATTAATTTTAATGTGATAGGGCCCGCGTAGTCGATTCCGCAATGTGTAAACGGTTTGGTAACTGCGACCCGTGGTTTGGGCAAGTCTCCCATCAGTTGAGTTAATGGTTTGGCTACTAGTTTACGGCATGTTATGCATTTGTGTAACTGTTTCTTTACAGCATTAGTTCCATTGAGTATCCAATTTTCAATTTTGAAGAAATGTATACCATACTCAATGGAACTAATGCTGTAAAGAAACAGTTACACAAATGCATAACATGCCGTAAACTAGTAGCCAAACCATTAACTCAACTGATGGGAGACTTGCCCAAACCACGGGTCGCAGTTACCAAACCGTTTACACATTGCGGAATCGACTACGCGGGCCCTATCACATTAAAATTAATGAAGGGTAGAGGCAAAACGACATTTAAGGGATATATCGCCGTATTTATCTGCTTGGCAACCAAAGCAATTCATATAGAACTAGTAAGTGATCTCACCGCAGAGGCAATCGTCGCAGGCTACAAACGGTTTGTCACCAGAAGAGGTAGAGCCTCTCACATTTACAGCGACAACGGCACAAAACTTGCTGGCAAACAAACTATTGAAATTCCATAGCAAGGAAGAAAAAACTGAGTTCTTCGACGTAATTCAAACAGAACTTTTGAAGCAAGAAACTGAATGGCATTTCATACCGCCAGCCGCACCACACTTTGGGGGATTGTGGGAGGCTGGAGTACGCTCAATCAAATACCATTTAAAACGAGTGATTGGGAACTCAATCCTCAATTTTGAAGAAATGTATACCCTCCTTACACAAATCGAGGATTGTTTTAATTCAAGTCCCTTATGTCCTCTTTCAGCAGATTCCGAAGATCTCGATGTTTTAACACCCTGACATTTTTAGTGGGGATGCCATTGCTATCTGTTCCAATGCAGACCTTGTCTGAGGCGCCTATGAATCGTTTGAAATGATGGCAGGTGATTGAAAAAATGCATTAAACCTTCTGGAACAAGTGGAGGCACGAATACTTATCAAGGCTGCAGCAACGCCTCAAATGGATGATAATTCAGGAGAATATCAAGATAGGAGATAGGACTAACCGATGAACAAATTCCTCCAACACATTGGCCGCTAGCAAGGGTGGTAGCAACTCATCCTGGACCAGACGGCCAAGTCCGAGTCGCAACAGTAGCTACCGGGAAATGCAAATTTAAAAGACCAATCACTAAATTGGCGCGTCTACCAGTTTCGCAGGACGAAGATGATTCAGCAGCATCCACAGAATTACCTACAGAAGAGTCGCAAATTATCAACAGAAATGATCAGCAAGTGACGGAAACGAAGAAGTCACGGGGTCGGTACTCTGCCCCACATTTGTTAAGTCTCTACTAGTATTATAACTAGTAATAAGTCCATCATACGCTGTAACGGTCGCCCTGAAGCACTATAAGGTGTTAGAAAGAAACCCGAAGCCGCATTTTACTAAAGCTTAAACTACGAGAGGGCGACACTCAAATTTCGAATCAGTTCTGGCAAATTCAAAAATTAATCTATTAGTCTTCAAGACTCACCTGAAGACCCAAGAAAAACGACCAACTTATTCATCCGATGTCGCTCCCACCGTCTTTTCCACCAAACAAGCAATTTCAATCTGGCATAAACACATTTAGGCCCAAATTACTTCAGCCCTGTTGTACTGTCGCTGATAACTTAGCACCGTCCGTGGCATGGCATCTCCCAGCCCTAAAATTGCGTCAATAAACATAAAATTTTCCGATATTCCTTTCCTTAACAAACAGTAACCAGAAATTCTTTTTTTTTTTTTGCTTCAAAACCTGGATCCCATATCAATATCTACTTATAAAATTCGTTTTCGGCATTCATTTGCAAAGCTTTTGTCAATATTGAGTTGTGTTGCATTTTTGCTAAAGCTCAAAAGCAGTTAAGGAATGGCTGGTTATGCCGTGGCTAATATGTCTAACTTAGCTAAAGGGGCTTGGGCATGAACGCAGCCAAAATACCCGTAGCTCTGCGATCAGCGCTGTTACTCAAACACAATTAACAACCATGTGTACAAAATCAATTAGACAAGATCAAGTTCTACAAGTATGCGTGTCCAGTGAGGGAATGGGTTAAATTTTAAATCGCCGAATTACATCGGAAAAGAATAATGTACTAAAAACCAATAAAATGGGATAAAAGTTCTAATAGGTGAAACTAGGCGGAAATGGGACAAGTGTGGGAGAGTGGCAACGCTGCCCGCAAGCACGACGAAAAATGCAAGTCAGGAGACGGGGGGGAGAGAACTTTGGGCGAACGGCTGAAGTCAGTCAGTTCTTGAAAGCGAAGTGAGGAAGATTGAAAAAAAAGTGCAGCAGAACAGCGGAAAAAAATAGCACATGTTGAGTGCTGACGAAAAAAGAAAAAAAAAATATTTAAGTGCTGCGGTGATTGTTTGTGAGAAGATTTTAATAAGGAGGCAGATAAAAGGCAATATTTCGAGCCCCGATTTTGGGGAAAAAGATGTAGAGGAGGTTAAAGCCGCATGGAGTCAAAGGACATGGAAAAAGGAAAACGGGAGTTAAGTTTCCAGGTAATCAAGGAGAGTATGGTAGTTTATTAAGAATGTGAATTAAATATATATGAAGTCCGACATATAATTTTTTATAAAGAAAGTGAAGATAGAAAATCGTGGCGTTTAAGAAATAGTGATTAGTAATATAACAAAAACGGAAATTTTCTCCTTTAAGGAACGGGTCGTAGAATGTACCGTTGGCGAAACGGTAAATTTAAATTGCATAGGATAAACTGTTGCTCCTCTATTAACAGGGTACAAATGAAAAAATAGTAGGATCAATTTTTAGATTAAGTAAAACAACTTGAATTAGGAAGTTTTTCCGAGTAACGAAATAGCAAACGGCTAAGAAAAATTCGTTCGAAATTTTTCCTCTCTCCATGAGAGTTGATATATAAAGTTTACGTGTACAAAAAAATTCTTTTTCGGGAGCAAAAAGAAATGCTGATTATGACGTTGGCAAATCGGTTAAGTAAAATTCCTTTTTTTATGAAATACTTTTTTCCAGCAATGAAGATATAAGTCTTAACGAATGAATTTGATATTATTAATAAATTGAATTATTGCATATTCCGTTAGCAAGACGGATAAGTAATTTTAATTAAATTTTTTTTCAGCTATTAAATACATATATAAAATTTACAGGTTTTATTGAATTTTAGGCAATTACAATATAGTTACGGATTATTAAATACCGTTGGCGAACCGGCCACGGATTGATATACTAACTTTAATTTTCAGCAAATAGGGACTAATAATATGGTGCGTTATTATTAATATTGAAATACTTCAGTTACTAAAACGAATGAAAATGAAATCGACCGGGTAAAATTATAAAGAAAAATAAAGGTAACGAGACTGAACGAGGTAACATTTTATCGTGCTAGAAGGCAGGTAAGCCACTCATTTGTTTAGCCAATACATAATTAAGTTGAAGGTATAAATAAAGGATTTTTTTGTTGTTTGAATATATATATATATACATATATAAATCGATGCAAAATAATGATGGTCAAAAATATTTTAATTGAAAGCAATTTTCTTTCGGAAGGTATCGGATGTAGTAGGAAGTGGTAGACATTTTTTTGTCTGGCAACTCGACGATTTTTAATTATTTTTTTGTGAATTAAAGTAACGTGATGCATATCGAAAATTTTTTTTGTTCTCTCTCAAATGATTTGATGTATTAAATAAACTCTACCGTGGGTATATTGAACTTAGTAAGAAGTCGGTTTCTTTTTTTTTATTGCTAAAAGTGTACGCGAATTATTTGATAGCGTGGTTTTCCTGGTTTTTTTCTCTCTCCATTTCGTGGGATATAGACATTATTGGCATAACCCTTAAGTATTGAATACCGTCCCTTTGGACGAGACAATAACCACCTTTGCTCTGAACTTTGAAATTCGTTGTATCCGCGCTCATTTTCATAGGCTAATACAGTGTCAAATGATGAAAGTATTCACCAGCTAGTGAAAGTTACTCGATTTTTGGTTGAGTTATATGTATGAATTCTGATGACACACAAAAAAAAAAAATTAGTTGAATGAAAATTATAAACCAATAATGGAGTGAGTGCTCTCCCCATAGTATGGCCACCCGAGGTTTAGGGATGTTCCCCCCCAGGCAATCGTCGCCCTACTAAATTTTTATTCTTACCTTTTTCGATCCATGTGAAGTAGCCCCGGACCATGACCAGCGACCACTTCCTTTCGGTTCCAGTGCCCCCTCTCGTTAGCCCTTTACGGTTTTCTCCACCCTTATCGCTTTTTCTTATTCCGACATAGGCACGAGTTTTCTAGCAGTGTAACTGTAACCCTATTCTTGCATCCCCGTACCGCGGACCCCACCCCATCCGGCGAGCCAGTTTGTGCAGCGCAAGTCGTGCCGACAACCGGTGCTGCGGATGCATTTCGTTGCGATACTCTCCCGGAGATCGAACCGTCCAAGCCACCTTCGGTGTGATCCCTTCCCCATGTTTTTTTTGTAATGATAGTCTTTCTTGGCCTTTATGGCGGTTTTCTCTCTTCGTGCCCTGGCACATAGTAAACCTCAGACAGTTACAAATGGCGCCCAACGCTTAGGCAAGAATATTAAAGTAATTTATTTTCTTGGTTCAAACGATAGCATGGAAACCACTGATTGTCCCTAGTAGACACCTTTATCTCCTTCTAGTCGGCATTAAAATTTTAGTTATTATTAATCCTCCCACCATGCAATCTTTTCTAGTTTGTTCACCTATTATTTCCGCCGACACTTAGAAAAAAAATAAAATTTTTTGTCATAGGCCAGCGAGAGGAGCCGGAAAGGATTTTCTACTTCGTTTACTTATCGCTCCATTCCATATCCCTCCGGCTTTTTGATAATGGGCGAAGGTACTTACCGCGGTACCCTAGCCCTCAAAACTCCTTCTGCTTCCTCTTTTCTATCTTTCTTCTTCTTCAAAAGCTTCATCTGTCAGTATCTTTCTGCGGTAGCCTCTCTATACTGTGATCAGTTCCTGTTGGTGAGACTCGGAGTCTGGTTAACAGGCGTACACCGCCTGACTCTGCGCGAGTCTACACTAACAGAGAACACATCCCTTTAGATTTTACTCTTCCTTATCCTTAGTATGGACGGGTGAATTTCGTATCGTCGGACCTTCACCGTCTGGGCTACCAGGCGTCCTATCGCCTGGCCTTGCGACAATGTAGATGCTGCGGAATGAACTCGTCCCCGTCCAATGAACGTTCTGACAATCCGCCTTCCTGGGATTCAGCAGGGTTGCTGACCAGTCGTGGTGGATTAGCGGAACGGTCTACCCTATTAAATCAAGGAGGCTTCTATCACTTCTTCATCCCTTCATAAGTGGTCGCTGGACATTGGTTCCACAGGGGCACTTGATAATGGTCGAAGGTGCTTGCTGCGGTACCTGTAATCTATCCACCTTATCTTACTTTTCAATCATCCTTCCTCATCCAAAATTTTAATTTTTATTATTTCTTTTTCAGCAGTAGCCTCTGCACATAATTATTGCACGTCAGTTCAGCTCTGTGTCTGGCTAACAGGCATCTACAGCCTGGCACTGCACGAGTCTGTCCTGATAATGGGAACCTCCCTTTCCTCTTTCTTCTTTTCTAGTAGTATGGTCGGATGGACACCTTGATACCGGATCTGTTCTCGTCTGGGTTCACAGGCGTGATACCGCCTGGCCTTGCGACGGGTCCGATATCAAGGTTCAATTGTAGTGTGTTTTTTTTGGAGGGGTCTGGCTGCAAGTGGCTGATGTTCGCTTGGCCAGATCGATTGGTTTCGTCTGGTGGCAATTTGTGAATGTTCCCATTAAGAGCCATCCGATCCCGTTTAGATGGAGCCCTTCTGTCTTCCCACATTCCTGGAGTTCAGTAGAGAGCTGACCAGTCGTGGAGGGGCGGCAGAGCAGCTCCTCAACCATATCCTACAGAGGCTCCTATATTCTTCCCCATTTCTTATCCAATCTTCTCTTCAACTCTCAATCAATGGTGCTTGTGAAATCGCTGTCGCCTCTCAGATTGAGAGTTGAATAGAATCGCCCTTATGGATGGGCCACAGCGCCCTAGGCCACCGTTGCCTTGGGAAAGACGTTCCTTCCCCGGGGGCCACACACATTTATAATATGTATATGAACAAAATTTACAAAAGCAAACAAGATTATAAATCAAATCTTTATATACATTATATTTTGAGAGTGATCTTTATAAATTTTTCTCTGGATTTACCTTTACTTATTTAATTATATTGAACGTGGTCTGTATGATGCTGTTACTTACAGGCATTGTGTGGTAGAATTTATTCATTTATATAATATAGAAACAGGAATTTTTTGTTAAAGAAGAAAAACAAAGGAGTTTTTTTTTGAATTTGTCTCCGACTATTAATTAGTTATAAGGATCTTGAAAAACAAGAATAAGTAATTAACTTGAATTTTATACGTTTTTGAATTCTATGGATAGATATCTTTCAAATCCCTTCGGTTCCGGAAGTCGGATTTTGGAAATTATTACAGGATTGAATTTTTATAATTTCTAGATTCTAGAAGCTTAGAGCTTGGGGTTTGCTTTTAATACCCATTTATTTTTGTTACATTTCAATCTATCAATTGATTGATACTACTGTTAGTTCACTAGATTCCGCATTTTCTGGCGGTAATCGTGAGATTTCGCCCTTCTGCGTCATATACATACTACTACACCCATATATATATAAATATCTAAGAACATTTTCCCTACGCTTCGAGGCGGTAACAGTTAGGTTTCGTCTACCTTGCATTGAACCCTAGCAGATAGTGTCACTCATCGCAGATCCCCCCCAGCATGCCCAAAACACGAAAAGGGGCAAGCTCGGTCGCTCCTGAAGCGGAAGACGACGAAGATGTTTTCGACTCGGCCCCTCCATCCGCCGGCCCCAGCAGTCCCGAAAACGAGACGGACGAGAAAACATTGGAAAAGGAGCTAGCACAAGCACGCCGAGATACTGCCGAAATGCAAGCAAAATTGGTCCAATTTAGTAAGTCCTTGCAAGACATCACATCTGCGAACTCTCCAACCTTACCCGAGACCCCTCCAGCCGTGCCTCCGATCCAGCCCCCTCGACAAGACCGACCCGACATCTCCAAGTCATTTCCTCGTAGGAAGTCTCCAGTCATAGGATGGAACTTAAGGTTCAGCGGACAGCCAAATGACCTCTCAGCCGAGGAATTTCTGTATCGAGTAGATCAGAGAGCCCGTTTTGAGGACGTCTCCCCAGCCGAGTTAAGTCGACATGTGTGTGCGCTGCTGTCTGGGAGAGCCGAAGATTGGTATTGGACGCAATTCACCCGCCAAAACCCCGATCCCTCTTGGCCCTGTTTTAAGGCCCTCCTAATAGAACAGTTCGGTGGCAGGGAGTCCGATTACCAAATAATAAAGACTATGCTAGAGGTTAAACAACAACACCTTACTTATGACGAGTACGCCGCACGAATGATCGCTTTGCACAATCGCCTAAGCCAACCATTGCCAGCGGCAGAGCTGGTTGAAATAGTAATTCAGAACCTAAATTCCACCTTGGGTTCCGCAATCATTGGCTCAAGCTTCAATAGCATGCGACAGTTGCGCGAAGCTTGCATCAGAGTAGAAACTTGGCAGAAATCGAAGAGAGAAGAAAGAAAGTTTGTCCCTCGTGTGCACGAAATAGATGCGGTCCAACCTCAACCATCTGTGTCAGGGTGGGGATCGGACCCTTACAACACCCAGGACGGTCAAGTAGAGGCCTTACAACCCCCTTTGGTCACGCCGCGCAAGATAATTAAATGCTGGAATTGTCATCAGCCGGGTCAAATCTTTCCAGACTGTCTATCCTCAACTAGGAATTTGTTCTGCTACAAGTGCGGCCGACCAGATGTCGTTACTCCACACTGCCCAAACTGTTCGGGAAACGCGAGACAGGGTGCGAGACCCCCTGGGGGTCCGCGCCCGACCTAGTCTCGGATGCCCCTTCCGATCTACTCGACTTGTGTATGAGCCCTCACGATGATTCTGACCTGACGACAATGGAACCTTTGCCGGTTTTCCCCTCTCCCCAGGCCATGATCTCCTTTATACGAAGATGGGTCAATTATCACAAGGTGCGTAAAAGGAGTGAGGTCGGGTATGTCATACCCAAGAAGTTTTAAATCGCAGATTATTTAATGATATTGGTGCCATGCAATTCCCGTCGTCACAGTAGCTGGAGGTAAGGGAGTGGGGAGCGAGGTTCAATGTTGAGTTCAGTGTTGCGCCGACGTCAGCGGAAGATATTCATGCACAAAGGCGGCTGGGGTACGTCACACCCGACCTTGTAGTCGGTGTTACATTTTTGAGTTGAAATTAAGTTTATGAGTTATAGTTATTTATAGAATTCTTTACATTTGTTACATTTTTGAGTTGAAATTAAGTTAGTTATGTTTTGCTATTTTTATAATTAGAAGATAATATATTTATGTTGATTAATTAAGAAGTTGGAATTTTGTTAGAATTTTATACGAGAAAATGTTAAACAAGCAAAACTTGTACTTTTTCAAAGAAAATATAGACACATTGTTATTTCAATAAAATAAAACGCTTTTCAATCTTAAACATAGTATTTTATTTGCTCATCTTGTTGAATGGATATTATTATTAATATCCCAAGTAAAAAAAATACTTAATGCACAATTATAGTATCAAAAATTCTGCATCAAAGTTTCGGGTATATCATACCCGCCTCATAGCTGGTGTAACAATTTCTCACCTCATTCACGCCGGGTTAAGGACACGGTCGGAGTAGCAACACCCAGCAAGGTCCCCCGCATTCGCCTAAGAGCTAAAGAGAAACGGAAACATACTAAGAACATAATATCCTCCCTGATTACCGAAGAAGGTGTTAACCGACCTTTCGCCAAAGTGGGCCTACTAGGTGAAACCATAGTCGGACTTTTAGACAGTGGGGCTAGCTGTAGTGTCCTGGGAAGAGGGGCAGAGTCGCTTCTCAAAGAACATCCAGAAGTGCAGCTGTATCGCCTACACACCACTGTTCAGGTTGCAGATGGAACTCCTAAAGACATACTAGGTTACGAGACAGTCCCCGTGTCTTATGGACACCGTACACACACGCTTACTCTCTTTATAGTCCCTAGTTTGGCACAAAGACTCTACCTCGGAGTTGACTTTTGGCGGGCCTTCAGGCTAGCGCCCCATATTATAGGGGAACTCCATCTACCCCTTTCGCAAGACCCTACCAGCCACCACCTGACCGAAGCCCAGCAGTCACAACTGGACCAGGCACGAGCGCGTTTCCCGTCTTTTGACACCTCCGGGTTAGGCCGAACGCATCTGGAACAGCATATAGGGTGTTCCAGACCACCCGTCCAAGCTCATTATTCTGAAGAGTTTCATATAAAAGTCTGAACAAAAAAACACGTATTCAATATTTTTTGAAACTCTATCCAACCATACCAAAAACACCCCCCACCCCTTACCCTCTGTTAGGGGTAGGGGGTGCCACTTTAAAAAATCAAATGGAAACCCCAAATTTTTTTTGCAGATTTGGATTTGTCAGAAAAAAAGACAAACATTTTGTCTGAGACATTTTTTTCGATTTGCGGTAGATGGCGCTGCAATCGACCAAAAACAATTCCTAATTTACTTAAGTACAAATGAATTTTTATTTTGTTATTCTAATTTTTTTTAAATTTACTACAGAAAAAATTTCAAAATCATAATCAAATAGGAAAAACCAAACAAAAATAAATTTTTTATGTAGTAAAATTAAAAAAAAATTAAAATAAAATAAAAATTCATTTTTACTTTATGTAAATTAGGAACTGTTTTTGGTCGATTGCAGCGCCATCTACCGCAAATCGAAAAAAATGTCTCAGACAAAATGTTTGAGTTTTTTTATGACAAATCCAAATCTGCAAAAAAAATTAGGGGTTTCCATTTGATTTTTTAAAGTTGCACCTCCTACCCCTAACAGAGGGTAAGGGGTGGGGGGAGTTTTTGGTATGGTTGGATAGAGTTTCAAAATATATTGAATACATGTTTTTTTGTTCAGACTTTTTTTTGAAACTCTTCAGAATAATTAGCTTGGACGGGTGGTCTGGAACACCCTGTATAATCGATACTGGCGGGGCGGTACCCATCAAGCAGAGACATTACCCGGTCTCTCCTGCCATTCAGACCCTCATGTATGAGGAAGTCGATCGTATGCTGAGCCTCGGTGTGATAGAGGAATCAAATAGCCCGTGGAACTCGCCCGTCGCCTTGGTCCGAAAGCCTGGCAAAGTTAGCCTTTGCCTGGACTCCCGAAAGGTAAACGCGGTGACCGTGAAAGACGCTTATCCACTGCCTCACATAGACGGCCTCCTAGGACGGTTGCAGGACACCCGATTCATCTCGGCGATTGACCTCAAGGATGCCTTCTGGCAAATTCCCTTGGAGGAAAAATCCCGAGAGAAGACGGCCTTCACCGTCCCTGGAAGATCGCTATATCAATTCAAAGTGATGCCGTTCGGGCTTTGTAACGCCCCGCAACGCATGTGTCGCCTCATGGACAAAGTGATTCCAGGCTCCCTTCGAGAACGTGTCTTCGTCTATCTAGACGACTTATTAGTGGTGTCTCCGAGTTTCGAGATCCATGTCCAGACGTTGGAGCAGGTCGCAAACTGTTTGCGCTATGCAGGATTGACGGTCAATTTGAACAAAAGCCGGTTTTGCGTCCGGGAAGTGAAATATTTGGGTTTTATTATAGGCGATGGTACGCTTAAAACCGACCCCGACAAGGTTTCAGCCATCAGGGATTTCCCAGTTCCAAAGTCGGCCAAGCAGGTACGACGGTTTTTAGGAATGACGGGATGGTACAGGCGCTTCATAGGTAACTATGCAAGCGTTGCCTCTCCCATCACCGACTGCCTAAAGAACGGCAAATTTGCTTGGACCGACGAAGCCCAAAAGGCATTCGAGGAACTGAAGAAATCCATGATGTCTGCACCCTTGTTGGTGACCCCAGATTTCACTAGTCCTTTCTTTATACAATGTGACGCCAGTAAGACCGGAGTAGGAAGCGTCCTGTTCCAAAGACGCGGCGATGAAGAACACCCCATCGCCTATTTCTCGAAGAAGTTGAATAATGCTCAACGTAACTATTCAATCACTGAGTTAGAGTGCTATGCTGCGGTGCTGAGCGTGAAGAAGTTCCGAGCGTATGTGGAAGGCCACCCCTTCACGATCATCACTGACCACGCAAGCTTGAGGTGGCTCATGAATCAGACTGACTTAAACGGGCGACTAGCTCGTTGGAGCCTAAAACTGCAAGGGTTCCAATTTACAATAGAGCACCGGAAGGGTTGCCAAAACGTGGTGCCGGACGCGCTGTCGCGAATAGATTGTGTTGACGACTTGCGCTACTGCAGCGACGCGGACCTATCGTCCCCCGCCTTTAAATCTGAAGAATATGTCCAGCTCGTTGAGCAAGTGACGGCAAAGGCTGAACAATTACCCGATCTTCTGACCTCAGAAGGGTACGTATTTCACCGTACGGCCCCGCGCACTGGCGACCCCGAAGTGGACGATCTCTGTTGGAAATTGTGGCTCCCTGCAGAACTGACCGCGCAAGCTATCGAGTCCGCCCACGCGCCTCCTCAAGTTGCTCATGGCGGAATAGCAAAGACCCTTGCCCGACTGCGCGAGAAATATTATTGGCCCGGCATGTCGAGTCAGGTTCGGTCCTTCATCTCCTCTTGCGAAACGTGCAAAACTACTAAGGCCCCCAACACCATCTTACGACCACCTATGGGCGAAGCCTTGGAGGTACAGCGTCCATTCCAGTTTTTGTACGTGGACTATATGGGTCCGTACCCACGAACGAAGAAAGGGTACACTGCAATCTTTGTAGTCTTAGACGCTTTCACGAAATTTACCTTCCTCCACCCGGTAAATGCAGAAACGTCCAGCGCCGCCGTTAGCTTTCTCGAACAACGTATCTTCCACGCCTTTGGCGTTCCGGAAACCATCTTTTCCGACAACGGAAAGCATTTTACATCCAAGGAGTTCGAGAAACTACTAACGGACTATGGCATCCAACACCTGCGAACGGCAGTTTACGCTCCTCACCCCAACGCTTCAGAACGAGTGAATCGCTCAGTTTTATCAGCTATTCGCTCATACTTGGGCACCGACCACCGAGACTGGGACAAGCACCTGTCGGCTATAGAGTGTGCTTTCCGCAGTGCCCGTCACGAATCCATCGGCACCTCCCCCTTCCAGGCTCTTTTCGGATACTCCATGGTCCTTCATGGATCAGCATATCCGCTGCTCAAGACCCTAGGAGCCCTAAGAGAAGGAAACATCGCCGTGCTGCCAGCAGTGGATCGCGGGTTAGCAATACGCGAACAAGTAGAACACCACCTAACCTCCGCATACGCCAAGCACAAGAAACACTACAACCTGCGCTGCAGGACGGTGAGTTTCTCGCCGGGTCAGACGGTATATCACAGGACATTCCCTATCAGTAAAAAAGCCGAACGATTCTGCGCCAAACTAGCAAACAAATTCGTAAAGGGACGGGTGAGAAGGCAAATCGGCACCAGTAGATACGAAGTGGAAGACGAAAACGGTCGTAGTCTGGGCATCTTTCACGCCAAGGACCTAAAAGCATGAAGCACGTTCCCCCCCGATCCGAGGACACACACCCCCTAGTTTCCCGCCTGCCACCGATGTGTACACCTCAATTTTGTCTGGCTCTACAAACAATCTGGTGTGGTTCCTGCTACTGAGGGCGGGTCCCATGCTCCATTGACGTCGCTACCTCCTATCAGGCATTTTAGTTCTGCTTGTGATTCTACTGTGCTACCAAGAACGCTATGATTCCACCAGGTCGTGACTCGGTCAGGATAAAATTAATTGGGCGAGGCCCTCCGATAAGTGGTCGCCACGTGTGGCTCCGACTCAATTCTCCAGGTAGCCCGACATCCAATGCTCATGAGGCCCACACGACCCTGTAAGACGTTCGCCTATGATTTCAGGACTAACCATCTAGACAAATTTTTCTTGAATGCGCTTGTTGGCAAAATCAGCCACATATAAGACGCTTATACAGGGAACGCATGGTGTAAAGGACCACTAGGGACCACCAGTGGCCGATGACGAGCGTGATTGTCTGCAGGGCATGGATGCTAGGAGATATTGAGTCTGTTTGAAGAAAAAAATTATCCACAGCTTCCACAACCTAACAACTAGAGAAGACTCACACCCCCCTAACAGCACAACAGGGATGTGGGATACATTTTCATAACCAATTGAAAGGGTAATAATTAGTATGTAGCAAGAACGGTTAAAATATTGGACCCTATGCCACCTAGTAGTGCCCGGCTAGCTCAGTCGGTAGAGCATGAGACTCGATCTCAGGGGTGGTCGAGCCACACGTTGTAGTAGAGCATAGAAGTTAACCCTAAAATATAGTGGGCCTCCCGTTTGTTTTTTTCGTGTCACCTCTTCCCTAGCGGACTCTAGGTGACGCGCGTTGTAACGGTCGCCCTGAAGCACTATAAGGTGTTAGAAAGAAACCCGAAGCCGCATTTTACTAAAGCTTAAACTACGAGAGGGCGACATTCAAATTTCGAATCAGTTCTGGAAAATTCAAAAATTAATCTATTAGTCTTCAAGACTCACCTGAAGACCCAAGAGAAACGACCAACTTATTCATCCGATGTCGCTCCCACCGTCTTTTCCACCAAACAAGCAATTTCAATCTGGCATAAACACATTTAGGCCCAAATTACTTCAGCCCTGTTGTACTGTCGCTGATAACTTAGCACCGTCCGTGGCATGGCATCTCCCAGCCCTAAAATTGCGTCAATAAACATAAAATTTTCCGATATTCCCTTCCTTAACAAACAATAACCAGAAATTCTTTTTTTTTGCTTCAAAACCTGGATCCCATATCAATATCTACTTATAAAATTCGTTTTCGGCATTCATTTGCAAAGCTTTTGTCAATATTGAGTTGTGTTGCATTTTTGCTAAAGCTCAAAAGCAGTTAAGGAATGGTTGGTTATGCCGTGGCTAATATGTCTAACTTAGCTAAAGGGACTTGGGCATGAACGCAGCCAAAATACCCGTAGCTCTGCGATCAGCGCTGTTACTCAAACACAATTAACAACCATGTGTACAAAATCAATTAGACAAGATTAAGTTCTACAAGTATGCGTGTCCAGTGAGGGAATGGGTTAAATTTAAATCGCCGAATTACATCGGAAAAGAATATGTACTAAAAACCAATAAAATGGGATAAAAGTTCTAATAGGTGAAACTAGGCGGAAATGGGATAAGTGTGGGAGAGTGGCAACGCTGCCCGCAAGCACGACGAAAAATGCAAGTCAGGAGACGGGGGGAGAGAACTTTGGGCGAACGGCTGAAGTCAGGCAGTTCTTGAAAGCGAAGTGAGGAAGATTGAAAAAAAAAGTGCAGCAGAACAGCGGAAAAAAATAGCACATGTTGAGTGCTGACGAAAAAAGAAAAAAAAAAATATTTAAGTGCTGCGGTGATTGTTTGTGAGAAGATTTTAATAAGGAGGCAGACAAAAGGCAATATTTCGAGCCCCGATTTTGGGGAAAAAGATGTAGAGGAGGTTAAAGCCGCATGGAGTCAAAGGACATGGAAAAAGGAAAACGGGAGTTAAGTTTCCAGGTAATCAAGGAGAGTATGGTAGTTTATTAAGAATTTGAATTAAATATATATGAAGTCCGAAATATAATTTTTTATAAAGAAAGTGAAGATAGAAAATCGTGGCGTTTAAGAAATAGTGATTAGTAATATAACAAAAACGGAAATTTTCTCCTTTAAGGAACGGGTCGTAGAATGTACCGTTGGCGAAACGGTAAATTTAAATTGCATAGGATAAACTGTTGCTCCTCTATTAACAGGGTACAAAAGAAAAAAATAGTAGGATCAATTTTTAGATTAAGTAAAACAACTTGAATTAGGAAGTTTTTCCGAGTAACGAAATAGCAAACGGCTAAGAAAAATTCGTTCGAAATTTTTCCTCTCTCCATGAGAGTTGATATACAGGGTGTGGAAAAGGTCTGGGAACGGTTCGATATTTCCTGAAGGGTAGGTTTTCGTGAAAAAAGTTTGTAGCAAAAGTAGCTCAGGTTGGAGGGTAGAATCGTTTGCACACGAAACTCACCCCCACCCACTCACCCCCTCGCAGGGGGTGGGGGTAAGTCTGAAATTTCAAATGGCAACCCCTATTTTTTCTCACGGATTGTGATTCTCCGAAGAAAAATATGAAACTTTTGTCTTAAAATTTTTTTTATCCGAAGCTTCCCTGCACCCCCAAAACGAATTTTTAGGGGTGGGGAATAGTCCGGCAATTGTTCGATATTTCCTGAAGGGTAGGTTTTCGTGAAAAAGTTTTAAGACAAAAGTTTCATATTTTTCTTCGGAGAATCATAATCCGTGAAAAAAAATGGGGGTTGCTATTTAAAATTTTAGAGTAACCCCCACCCCCTGCGGGGGGTGAGTGGGTGGGGGTGACTTTCATGTGCAAATGATTCTACCCTCCAAGCTGAGCAACCTTTTCTACAAACTTTTTTCACGAAAACCTACCCTTCAGGAAATATCGAACAATTGACGGACTATTCCCCACCCCTAAAAATTCGTTTTGGGGGTGCAGGGAAGCTTCGGATAAAAAAAATTTTAAGACAAAAGTTTCATATTTTTCTTCGGAGAATCACAATCCGTGAGAAAAAATAGGGGTTGCCATTTGAAATTTCAGACTTACCCCCACCCCCTGCGAGGGGGTGAGTGGGTGGGGGTGAGTTTCGTGTGCAAACGATTCTACCCTCCAACCTGAGCTACTTTTGCTACAAACTTTTTTCACGAAAACCTACCCTTCAGGAAATATCGAACCGTTCCCAGACCTTTTCCACACCCTGTATAAAGTTTACGTGTACAAAAAAATTCTTTTTCGGGAGCAAAAAGAAATGCTGATTATGACGTTGGCAAATCGGTTAAGTAAAATTCCTTTTTTATGAAATACTTTTTTCCAGCAATGAAGATATAAGTCTTAACGAATGAATTTGATATTATTAATAAATTGAATTATTGCATATTCCGTTAGCAAGACGGATAAGTAATTTTAATAAAAAATTTTTTTTTTCAGCTACTAAATACATATATAAAATTTACAGGTTTTATTGAATTTTAGGCAATTACAATATAGTTACGGATTATTAAATACCGTTGGCGAACCGGCCACGGATTGATATACTAACTTTAATTTTCAGCAAATAGGGACTAATAATATGGTGCGTTATCATTAATATTGAAATACTTCAGTTACTAAAACGAATGAAAATGAAGCCGACCGAGTGGAGTTTTAACTAAGATTAAAGGTAACGAGACTGAACGAGGTAACATTTTATCGTGCTAGAAGGCAGGTAAGCCACTCATTTGTTTAGACAATACATAATTAAGTTGAAAGTATAAATAAAGGATTTTTTTGTTGTTTGAATATATACATATATATATTGTTTAAGGTAAGGCTCTTTGCCTTAACTGTATCGGTAATCTAGGTGTTACACCGTGACTACAGAATTGTTGGTTGAATCAGCACATAAACTAATTCAACAGGAGTAAAGGTTTGTTAATGGTTTTAACGAAGTAAAACGCTCAAGCTTCTTGACTAGAATAAATTTAATTTATGAATTCCGATATTTATATCAAAAATTCTTAAGCTACTTACATTATCGATATATTAAACTACATAAAATCAAAAGTAGGCAAAATTGGTTTACTCATCAAAATACATGAAAAATTATTGACCCGATCATATTACATCGAGCTCGTGCAGGTAAAAAATTGGCAATTGCAAAAATGTGCAGAATGTGCAAATTGAAAATATGTGCAATAAAATTATTTTTATGTGCGAATATTTATTTCTACATATGGCTAAGCTTAAATATTTAACATTCTCCCCGCGTTGAACATTGTTCAACAAATACTGGGGTCTACATCGAAGACCAAACTTTGTCTGCGTCTTGGTGCCGGTATAGGTTTAGGTTGCGGTCTGTTTTGGAATTTGTAAATCATGATGCCCGCGATGATGATGATTATTCCAATCAGGAGAAGTCCGGAATATCCTACGGCCATATGATGAACCTTGTTCTCTTCAATTCTAGATGAAAATTCCGTGAATAACTGGGAATTAAGGTTGTCTTGTAGCCTTTCCAGTACCTCTAACTGTGTTTGATATTCTGTGTTATTTCGCAGAGTCCATTGGGGATTATTTGGGATTGAGAGGTTAACCTGGTTGTTTATAAAACTGGTGTACGATGTTCTAACGTTGCTAGTATACAGCTGATGGCCTCGTAAGGTAACTAGATCGTGTTTGAGAGTGCATGGTGACTCCATCTTTAAGGTTCCGGATCCTTGTAGAATGGTGGAATACGTCTCTTCTTCACAGACTATGTTCACGGGGGATAGTTTCCTTACCGCGAAGATCCACTCGTTGCCTTGAGCTAGTTGTACCCATACTTGCTTATCGTTGATGACTTGGAGCCTACAGGTTTCCAAACTTTGGACATTATTTAGGAAGTCTATTTCACACGACTGACTGTTCATTGACTTATGATAGATTGGGTGTAATTGCTTGCACACATAATCTCCGACCTTAATAGTCGTACATGATGACAATTCCTGTTCGGTTATAGGATAATAATTGTCACGATGCCGACTGATAGCTAGATGTGTAGAATTTGGTTGGATTGCTAAGAATGTGTTGTTGATCAGTGCCGGGATTGCGATGACCTTGTATAGCTCAAATTGGTCTATGTTTACGAGCGGCAGATTTAGTTGAAAGATCATATAATTTTTTATTACTTGAGCCTTAACCTTCATCAACTTGTACAATAGCCGTAAATCTTCTGGGTTGGCTGGTAGACTCAGTGTGGATGGGAGATTATTTCTGATGTTTGCGATCTCATTCTTCAGTTGGGCTGGAGACAGTAAGAGTGGGTTAATACTGCCTTGGTGTGCAGCTGCAGTAACGTCTAGGATTGCAGCTTGTATGCGTTGTAAATTCGCAGAAATTAATGTTAGCTGTATTGCTACTGTGTTGGAGATTTGGCTCACCCTTGTTCTATACGTTTCCTCTTCTGTGACGTGGATCTGATTGACTATCTTGGAGAATTGGTCATCCAGCATTTGGAACTTATTTTTTAGTGCGATTTCGTCCTTCTTTATGATGTTTATTGTTGAATCTATAATAGACGTCTGATTCTTCAATAATGCTATTAGGTGTTGTTCATTTCCCTTGACAGTTTGTATTGTAGAGGCCATCTTTTCTGCGTACTCCGAGTCGAGTACACCGAACAGGGAGTTTGCTATATTCCCTACTATATTGAGTGCTCCTCGCTTAGATCTTACGAGCCACCGTTCTTCTAGAAGCACATTATCATTGTTTATCTCATCTGCTACATGTTGGAAGTGGCTAATGACCGCTTGGCAGGTCTCGTCTGGTTCCATTAATTTACAAAAGTGCTGCAATGTTTTGATGCCCTGTTGCAAAGTTCTAAATTCATTCCAATATGGTTGCATGTCATAGTACACAATAATTTTCCATTCTGTTGAAATCAGGTTCACTACTCCTAGACTATCGAAGTGCAATCCTGGCTGCGGATTGAAGGAAGTGATGTTGACCGGCTGCCCTCGTATAAGAGGTAAAACTAAACACATCATGAGGACAGACATTAAAGATGAGCCAGTCGGTTGTCGTGATCTTTTCTTGGGGATTTCCGGTTCTCTAGTCGTGGAGAGTGCGTGGGTGGGATCTTCTCCTGGTCTCTTGGTTCCTTGAGTTTCAGTTTCACCTTCCATAGACTGCTTTACGTTGTCTTCGTTACATGGTAATGGTGCTAGCTTGTGGATTGGTCGCCGATATACTCCTGATGCTGTCTTCACGTCTACTACTCTAATGTTTCCATCATTGCCTGGGAAGGTTTTGAGAATCCGACCCAATGGCCATTTCATGGTTGGTAAATTGTCCTCCCGAATGACGACGATTGTACCTTCTTTAATGTTATCTTGGCACTGTTTCCATTTCGAACGCTGTTGCAGTTGATTCAAGTACTCTTTCACCCATCTTTGCCAAAACTCTTCTTTGATACGGGACACTAATTTCCATCTAGTTAGAAGGCTGGCTTTCATTGGACTTGCGTGTGGGTCCACGGTTGCTGTCATTGGTTCTCCTATTAGAAAGTGCCCAGGTGTAAGAGCACTGAAATCATTTGGATCCGCTGAGAGTTGAGTTAAGGGTCTGGAATTCAAGATTGCCTCAACCTCGACAACTAGTGTTTGTAGTTCTTCATAGGTTAAGGATGCTGATGCGATGCCTTTCTGCATTAGATGTTTGGCCGATTTTACTGCAGCCTCCCAAAGACCTCCGAAGTGTGGTGATCGTGGTGGTATAAAATTGAATTGTATACCCTTCTTGAGGCAGGTTGAAATGGTCTGATCGCTTCCAGTTTTGGAGTAGATGCCTTGTTTTAGCTCCTGCAGTTTACCCTGGGCCCCCACGAAGTTGGTTGCGTTGTCACAATAAATCTTCTGGCAGTTTCCTCTTCTCCCAATGAATCGCTTTAATGCACCAATGAAGGCATCGGTTGAGAGGTCACTGACCACCTCCAGATGGATGGCTTTGGTGGCAAAGCAGCAAAATACTGCGATGTAGCTTTTCTGGGGCTGTTTTCCGCGGAGTCGGTAGTGAATCCAGATAGGTCCACAAAAATCAACGCCGGTGTTAATGAAAGGACGAGCTGGCTGAATTCTGTCTTGGGGCAAGTTGCCCATTCTTTGACCCAACAACCTTGGTTTAACCTTATTGCAGTATACACAGTGCTGGATCACGGAACGAGCGATTGATTTTCCCTTTACTGGCCAAAAGCGTTGTCTAGTAATTGCCAGTAGGGATTGTGGCCCAGTGTGCAAATTTTCTTGATGGAGTTCGTATGATAATTTGGAGAGATTCTTCTAGCTCCATGGTGGTTAATGTGAGATTTTTCTGATGTTCCGTCGGATTGTGTATATAGCTAATAAATTTTACTACGTAAGCGCCTATGCGTCGTAGTCGCCGGAAGGAATTTCGGTGATCAATGTTGTCAAATAAATTAGCAACACTTGACTTTGGTTCGGTTGCTGTTAATGTCACAACGTTTTTCCTTTTCTCTACCTCTGTTTGACCCCGTGGCGTGAATGCGGATGGCCATATTTCTTCCTTACCATGTAGGAAAAATGGTCCGTAGAACCACAGGTTGCAGGATGACAACCGTTCAGGAGCTATACCTCTGGACAGAACGTCCGCAGGGTTTTCCTTGGAACCTACGTGACGCCACTGCTGCGGGATAGTATACTGTTGTATGACTGCTATACGATTGGCCACGAAGGTATGGTAATTTGATGATTTAGCGTTAATCCAGGCCAATACTATCTCTGAATCCGTCCAACAATAGGTTATTAGATCCTTATGTTGTAATTTGGTTTTAACTCTGTTGACTAATTCTGCTGCGAGTTTTGCAGCGCATAGTTCTAATCGAGGTAGCGTGACCTGTTTTACTGGTGCCACCCTGGACTTCGCACAGAGTAGGCGTACAATAATCTGTCCATCCTTGATAACTGAGCGAACATAGATGGCTGCTCCATATGCCTTCTCTGAAGCATCGGCAAAGGCATGAAGTTGGATATTCTTTGGCGTTCCATGGGCAAAAACATGCCGTGGAAAGTGTATATCCTTCAAACACTTTAAATTCTCCCGAAAGATGCTCCACTTCGTATTAATTTCCAGCGGTACGGCAGCATCCCAATCTAGTTTCAGCTGCCAAAGTTGTTGGAGGAAGATTTTGGAAGTCACAATTACTGGTCCCAATATTCCGAGAGGATCAAACAAGCGAGCTATGTCTGAGGCAATTGTTCTTTTGGTAACTCGGCCTTGCTCCGTCCAATTGGTTTTAATGGAAAATTCATCTGATTTGGGTAGCCAGGTAAGTCCAAGAGTTTTTATGTTGTCCTTTGTTTCATCAGTGAAATTTATTTGTATTTCACGATCTGGAGGTGGAATATTTTGCAATAACTGGGAATGATTTGCGCACCATTTTCTGAGTTTGAAGCCTGCTGATAGGAGCAAGTTTGTTAATTGTTCTTGAGTTGCCAACGCGGTGGCCAAACTGTCCGAACCGGTCATAACGTCGTCCATATAAAATTCGTTCTGGAGTACCGCTGACCCTAGGGGGTATTGTGAACTTCCTTCTTGTGCTAGCCTTTGTAAGCACTTCGTCGCCAAGTACGGAGCCGTTGTTGTGCCGTAAGTAACTGTGCAGAGTTGATAGTACTTTAGAGTTTCTTTCGGGTCGTCACGCCACAGAATAAGTTGATAATTTCGGTCCTTCTCGTCGATCAATATCTGGCGATACATTTTTTGTATATCGGCAGTGAAAACATACCGAGGCATTCTGAAGCGGAGTAGAAGAGAGAACAAATCATCCTGTATGGTGGGTCCTGTTTGTAGAATATCATTAAGTGATATATTGGAGGACGTTTTTGCGGAAGCGTCAAAAACCACCCTCAGTTTAGTGCTGGTACTTTCTGGCTTTAGTACACAATGGTGCGGTATGAAATAACTTGGAATTTGAACGTTATTTAGTTGGACTTCCGTCATGTGCCCAAGTGTACGGTACTCTTGCATAAACTCAACATAGAGTTTCCTCAATTCTGGGTTCTTAGATAGTCTTCTTTCTAGTGCCAAGAAACGTCTAAAAGCAATGTCCCGAGATTCGCCTAACCTTCCTGGGTCCTCTGCAAATGGTAAGCTGACGATAAATCGGCCATCGTGGTTTCGACGTACTGTTTGATTGAAGAACATTTCGCATTTTGCTTGCTCAGCCGTCAATTGTGGCATAGTTTCCTCCGCTTCTTCCAGTTTCCAGAACTTCTCAATAGCTTGATTGACCTGCTCTTCTTCGCTGCAGATGCCACATGCCGCTGTAGTGAGATCAATATTTCTTATTTTTCCCGCTAATATCCAACCGAAGACTGTGTTTTGGAGTAGGGGTAGATCCTCGGACATCTTTATTTGTCCATCTGATAATAAATGATGGGAAAATTCGGCACCCAATAACAAGTCAATTCTATTGGGCTGGTTGAACTTGGGATCAGCCAGCTGTATATTCTGTGGAATTGGCCAGTTGGAGGTATCGATAAACTGGGATGGTTGAGGTGTTATGATCTGAGGGGTGACAAAGGCCTCCAGTCTGGTAGAGAAATCATTCAAGGTTGACTGTAGTTGCAGACTGACTCTTTGGTGAGCTTCTTGCTTTACGTTGAATATACCGTGTATTATCATCGAGTCTATGACTGGTTTCACTCCGAGTTTCTTCATTAATCTTTCGGAGAGAAAATTCATCTGGGATCCCGAGTCTAATATGGCGCGGCATTCAACGCTTTTACCGTTTCCGGCTTCTAATCGAACTACAGCTGTGCTTAATAGAACATAACTCCTTTTTTCACTGGAATCTTTAAATGTTGTGAGCGTTGTGGCATCCGTCTGCTTGTTTATTGTGGTTGATGATTCTCGCGGTGGAGATTGGTGGTTCGGGTTGGTAGTTGCTGTTGCGGTGGATTTGGTGGAGCCGCTGGTATGTAACAGTGTATTATGTTTTTGGTCACACTTGGAGCAGCCTCTGAGAGTACATGCAGAAGAGTCGTGACCAGGACGAAGACAGTTGATGCATAACTTATGCCGTTGAATTTGATTTAGTCGTTGATGCGTCGCCAATCGTAAGAAGCTTGCGCAGAAGTAGAGGGGATGGGCTCCTTTCTTACAACATACGCAGTTCGCCTTGGATGACACAATGGATGTCGTTGATCTAGCAGTATTGAGTTTCCTTTGATTATCATCGCCGCTTCTAGCTTTAGTTCCTAGTGCTTCTAATGATTGAAACCGGGTTTCTAGGAATCTTAAAAACTCTTTAACACCTTGCAGCTCCCGAGGATTCGCTAATCCTTGTTCGTATAAGGTGTGGCTAGCTCTATCTAACTTTCTTATTAATATGTGCAGCAATAAGGGGTCCCAATTGGTAGTGGGAACACCCAGATTCTCCAATCCCTGAAGGCATTCTTTGGTCGTGTCGTGCAAAGCCTTAATGGAGATCGAAGAGCTGTGATCTGCTGGGCAAGTTGGTTGTGACAGCAATCTATTTATAAGTGCCGCTGTTAAAAGTCTGGTATTCTGGTAACGATCCTTCAGGGTCTGCCAGGCTGACTCGTAATTCTCGTCTGATATTGTGAAATGCCTGATGAGCTTCTCGGCCTCGCCACTCACATTGGTTTTTAAGTACCACATCTTCTGACATGGTGCCATTTCTTCCTTGTCGACCATTTGGCTGAAGAGGTCGTAAAACTGTCTCCAGGTAAGGTAGTTTCCATCAAACTTCGGGATAGTAATTTTGGGTAGCTTCAATTTGTTGTAATTTGTCGATGCTTCTGGATTGGACGATTCCTTTTTCCCCTTGGTGGTAAGCTGAACCATAGCATCCTGGACCTGTTCTTCTAGTTGAATATAGGCTTCGATATCATATCCTTGGCTGGTTGGATCGGAAGATGATTCCCAGAGTTGATGGTGAAGTTCCTCGATTTGTGACCAATAGCGATTTATGGTTTGCATCGCGACGTCGTAGTATGGTCGGTTGGTTATAGCATAATCAATCTTGCGCAGATGACGGCACAAGGACTCGATTATGCTGGATTGTTTCCGCATCAGCTTGCTTAGCTCGGAACTGGTGGCAATTTCTGGTAATTTATGCTCCACAAACTTGGAACTGTGACCCTCGGTGGTCTGAACCTTTGGCGGTATTGGATTAATTTCTTTGGTTGGCGGCATTCGTTTGGTTTGGGCCCCCTGGGCAATGGAAACACCGTCGTCGTTCTCTGAGTTGTGGTCATCTTCTTCTTCGAAATTGTCTGTTTCATTAGCAGAGGCAATTTTCTGGCGGAAATATTCCTGGTATTTCAGAAAAACATCTTTTATGGTTCCATAATAATTGGTCGCGAAATATGTATGCGACATAGGCAGATCTGGTTGCTGCCTAATGGTGGTATCGGTGTCTTGGAAGCGGCTCCATTCCTCCTCCAGCTGGGTTAATCGTCTCTGGTAATATGAATGGTCCTTCCGCTTCGAGCCATCCTTCTTGTAGTTTCGGATGATGGTTTGGAGAGCTTGTACACTGGTTTCCTGCCTCATAAACAACTCGTCTAGAGAGAGTGCCATTATGTCCGGTTAATAAACACAATGTGGGCAAGATTATATTGGTTGTTAAATGACGGGCTTCAAGTGTTTCACTTGAATCTCGCCGGGGCCTCCAAATGTTTAAGGTAAGGCTCTTTGCCTTAACTGTATCGGTAATCTAGGTGTTACACCGTGACTACAGAATTGTTGGTTGAATCAGCACATAAACTAATTCAACAGGAGTAAAGGTTTGTTAATGGTTTTAACGAAGTAAAACGCTCAAGCTTCTTGACTAGAATAAATTTAATTTATGAATTCCGATATTTATATCAAAAATTCTTAAGCTACTTACATTATCGATATATTAAACTACATAAAATCAAAAGTAGGCAAAATTGGTTTACTCATCAAAATACATGAAAAATTATTGACCCGATCATATTACATCGAGCTCGTGCAGGTAAAAAATTGGCAATTGCAAAAATGTGCAGAATGTGCAAATTGAAAATATGTGCAATAAAATTATTTTTATGTGCGAATATTTATTTCTACATATGGCTAAGCTTAAATATTTAACATATATACATATATAAATTGATGCAAAATAATGATGGTCAAAAATAATTTTTTATTGGAAGCAATGTTCTCTTTCGGAATGTATCGGATGTAGTAGGAAGTGGTAGATACTTTTTCTGGCAACTCGACGATTTTTAATTATTTTTTTTGTGAATTAAAGCAAAGTGATGCATATCTAAAAAAACTTTTTTTTGTTCTCTCTCAAATGATTTGATGTATTAATTAAACTCTACCGTGAGTATATTGAACTTAGTAAAAAGTCGGTTCCTTTTTATTGCTAAAAGTGTACGCGAATTATTTGATAGCGTGGTTTTCCTGGTTTTTTTTCTCTCACTCCATTTCGTGGGATATAGACATTATTGGCATAACCCTTAAGTATTGAATACCGTCCCTTTGGACGAGACAATAACCACCTTTGCTCTGAACTTTGAAATTCGTTGTATCCGCGCTCATTTTCATAGGCTAATACAGTGTCAAATGATGAAAGTATTCACCAGCAAGTGAAAGTTACTCGATTTTTGGTTGAGTTATATGTATGAATTCTGATGACACACAAAAAAAAAATTAGTTGAATGAATATTATAAACCAATAATGGAGTGAGTGCTCTCCCCATAGTGTGGCCACCCGAGGTTTAGGGATGTTCCCCCCAGGCAATCGTCGCCCTATTAAATTTTTATTCTTTCCTTTTTCGATCCCTGTGAAGTAGCCCCGGACCATGACCAGCGACCACTTCCTTTCGGTTCCAGTGCCCCCTCTCGTTAGCCCTTTACGGTTTTCTCCACCCTTATCGCTTTTTCTTATTCCGACATAGGCACGAGTTTTCTAGCAGTGTAACTGTAACCCTATTCTTGCATCCCCGTACCGCGGACCCCACCCCATCCGGCGAGCCAGTTTGTGCAGCGCAAGTCGTGCCGACAACCGGTGCTGCGGATGCATTTCGTTGCGATACTCTCCCGGAGATCGAACCGTCCAAGCCACCTTCGGTGTGATCCCTTCCCCATGTTTTTTTTGTAATGATAGTCTTTCTTGGCCTTTATGGCGGTTTTCTCTCTTCGTGCCCTGGCACATAGTAAACCTCAGACAGTTACACAACACTATAGTTTGCGACAAATAGAATGTTGTCACAATGGTGGCTAATAGCGTTGTTTGTTGAATCGTCCTCCAATAACCTCAAACGCTGCCACGTCTCTCGAAATATTTGACAAAGATGACCATTTACCGTTCGTTAATGTGTAAATGATTTTGGCCCACCTACGTTAATAAACAGCAAGCGCAAGTAAAAACATTCAACATACGATAGATGACCGCTCGTTGCGAGAATAAATAACACAGGGCCTCGTTGGTGTCGGCCCATTTGGTATTGGTAGACTTCATCATTGGCATTTTCAGAACCAACTACAAACACTGCCATGTTAGTTTGTCCTTCGTTAAATATTTGCACAACTGTTAAATGTTGGAGAATGACAACTCGCAACGTCTACGTGTGTATTAAAATCCGAGAAAACAATGTACAATGCGGCACAGCGAACTCGTTTCCAATCTCAATCTCTCGAATCTAACGATTAACTGTCACTTTCACAACGATCATTATTGTCGTTTGAGCGCTGTTGATAAACTCGATATCCATCATATCCCGTTACTGTTTTAGCTACTAATGGCCGTGAGTATCGTATCGTACATTTTCCATCAACCATGCATGGTGATTTTGGGTTTAAAGCGCCATACGGTCCATGCACCATCTGCGTTCTGACAATCTCGTGCAGTTCTGGATCGGAGATTGGGTCGGGGATTTTAACTGATATAATATCGTCTACTTCATCAGACCGCAATTTGTTCATCAGCTAAACAGAATATGTGGGGCAGACCGCGTTTCTGCCTCTCGACCTAATACATCTAACCCCTTGTAATGCAAAATACCCGATGCTTCAAGATCACACCCCTTCAACCTTCTACAAAGTATTATAAAATTAAAAAATTGAATAATCAAGGGAAACAGGGATTCATTTTTATATATATAGATAAGAAAGTCTAATGAATTTAAGGTTGGACCGAATGTCATGAAATTCTTTTCAGAGCATGTTTTCGTTAATATTCTTCTTCGTTCTACACCTCAAAAATTCGTTTATAAATAAAGCAGCTCGACTGTGGAACAACCTTTCACAGACAGTTTTTCTGAATTCGTTCAATATCCAACAGGTCAAACACAGTGTTCGCGCACAGTTCTTTGCCTACTGCCGTCCCCTTCTACAACTCTTCTAGGCTCCTCTAAGCGAAATATCAATAAAACAATTAACAAAACCTTATAACTCATTTTATATATAAAACAAAAAAAAAATAAAATAATTACAAACTTATCGAACCACATCCATCACATCCAGGGAATAACACAAATACAATTCATTAAAAATTTGCTTTACTAATCCGCATGATATCCTGAACCGAAAGATAGGCACGGACTGCACGAGAATATAATTGGTATTGATTTATCCTTCCGCCCGTGTTTGAGTTATCCTGAAAAATTTATATCCAATTTCAAGTGTGGCTGTTCACCACAATGGAAAGCCTCACGCGAATACACTTTTTTGTTGTTGCTATCATATAAAACAATCTCCAGTAGCTTTGCTTGCATGGTGGCTTACACAGGAGGTCGGGTTGATGTATCTATTTCAATACAGAATGCTCAACAAACGGAATATATATGCGAGAGATATCCTTTATTTGTCCTGGCAAATGTCACTTACCCGCGTATTCTCTATTCATAACGGGGATGTCTTCGATGATTTCCTGGAGCAACCAAACCAATCAGTTCCCTCTTAAGGAGGCTCTTGCATCCTGTGTGCTTGTGTATTATACTATACCTCCTTGCAATGGAAAAAATATTCATCCTTATGTAGAGTGATGCCATATTCCGCAACCCTCTAAGGATATGAGAGGAGGTAAAAGGATACAAATAAAATTTCCTCCTGCATGCACTGAAATCCTAATCAAATTCAATTGCCTTTGGTTGAAGTCGAGGACGCTTATGGCGGTGACAGTAAATTGGCAAAGAATACTAGAAAAATATAGAAAATAGCCAATAACGTTTCGAATATAGGATATATTTCCCAGGGGGTAGTTTTACCTGAACGGATAAAAGGCTTTTATATGCGCATATTTTTATTTCAAGATGCAGTCTACAATTCGTTTAATATGTAGAAGTGGCTGGAGCTTTAGAGGAGCTGCCTTTAGTGGAACGAGCAGTTTATTTCGGTATTTTATAATTTAATCTGGATGAAATTTCAATATAGGTTTTGAAAAGCGAGATTGTCAACGTTTTAGAAGCTAAGCTCTCTGTTGTTTTAATGTGTACATATTTTTATTCCTTGAGAACTATGGGCGCATACACTAGCGAGAAACTGGTTTTAATATATTGTCATTCGCCCGTCGCCCCCCAAAGGATGATTAAGCTTAAAGCGGATTTAGTTTGCTAGCAGACATTAAAACAAAATATCGCGTTTGTCGATACAGTAGACCAGTGATTCTCAACCTTTTTTCTGTTGCGGCACACTTTTAACAATTTCAAAATTTGGCGGCACACTAAAAACAATATAAGTTTAAAAGAATTTTACTTAACTATAATACAGTGTGTAAAATAGTTTAGGATAATAATTTAAAATAAAATAATATCCATTTCTATGTCATCTTTGTATCTGTTCCTACGTCTTCCTTATGACCTTCTTCCCTCTGGTTTTTGGAGGAACAGGATTTTTGGGGCGCTTCTTCAGACATTCTCATCACATGTCCTCCATCCTCCATCTAGCGTAGGCGTGAGACCTCGATGCTTTTGGTTCTTCATTTACTGCATTTACTGCGCCTGCGATTCTGCGGAGAGTTTTAGTTTTAGTTTTGCAGCTTCCGAGGACCTGCTCGTCATGCCTAGTAAGCGCCCATGCTTCCGATCCGTACATAAACACGGGTTTTATGACTGTTTTGTATAACTTATATTTGATGATCCTGCTTATTCTTTGTTTTGTACGCTAGCAATATTCTTCTTTTAATTTCCGCCGTAAGGTTGTTGTCTTTGTTAATTTGAGTTTCTAAGTAGGTGAACTCGTTTACGGATTTTGTGTTATATCGGTCGATTGTTATACTTTGTCCTGTTCTTCCTCTACTGTTTCTATTAGGGATTCGCATATATTTCTTTTTATTTTCATTGATAACAATTCCAGATTTGATGCTGCTTTTCTAACGTTGCATAGGCTTGCTTTGCTGCAGCCATTGTCGTGCGTGATGGCTATATCATCTTGGGGCCTCGGTAGTCTAGAGGTAAGGCACCTGACTGCTATCCCCAGAGGTCCCGGGTTCGAATCCCGGCGGCGCCACGGTCCTTCGCCCTTCCCACCTACTTTCCTTCTTTCTTCTTCCCTCTTTACATTCCTGATTCCTCCTATCATAGCCTTCCCTAGTCCTTCCCCGCTCCACCAGGCGCATGCCATCGGTTGGTTGATGAGATTCAACTCGTTTCAGGAGGCATAACACTCCAGCGAGTTGTTCTCGACGCCCCCATGTCAGAGTCGCGAAATGGTTATGAGTAGGGGGAATAAAAATATCGCGGCTAGATTGTGACAGTTACTTCCTTCTCTTCTCTCTATCTTCCGGCTAGAGCTGCTGTTCGACATTCACTCTATACGAAAAAATAGGTTGTCGACAGTACAAAGGGACTTTCCCTAAGCCTCTAGTCTGTCACATAAAAAAAAAAATATGCCATTAGCTGACTAGACTTGTTTAGAATTGTCCCTTTGGTTTCAATGCGTGCCTCCCTGGACCGCTTTTTCTAATAATATGTTAAATAGTAAGCAGGATGGGGAGTTTTCTAGCCTGAGGCCTCTGTTCGTGTCAAAGGGAACCAATACATTGCTCTGCATTCTCACTTTGTTTATCACTCGACTCAATTAGGTTTTAGTGAGTTGAATTAATTGGTCTGGAAAGTTCAATTCCATCACTGTTTCGTAGAATTTTGGTCGTACCGCAAGATCACATCCTGTCTTAAAGTCAATGAAAAAGAGGTGGGTCCCTATATTCTTTCGTCTTTTCAATTGCCTGTCGTAATGCGAATATGTGATCGACTGTGGACTTTTGTTTCTTGAATCCGCATTGTTAATTTCCAATTACTCTTTCATACTGATCCAATAAGCGAGTATACAGAATACATATATGAGAATATTTTATATGCTACATTCAGTAACGTAATTCCTCTGTAGTTGGAACATACAATTTGGTCCCCGTTTTCGTGTAGTAAATCTATGAAAAAAGTTCGCTGGTATAGTGGTATGTTTGATTCGGCTCGGCAGAATAATTTCGTCGGCGTAACAATAATGCCGAGGACGCGCTGTAATGATTGTGGTACAAATATTTTTCCCGTCGCGTTCCTTTTCCAATAATTTTCTGTATAAAAGTGCATACAAAATATTTTTATTGTTTCTATTTCTAAAATTTGGCGGCACACTTTAAAAATTTGGCGGCACATACATAGGTTGAAAATCACTGCAGTAGACAGTAGGCAGTAGAGTAATATGTAATATTATTTAGCCAGCTCTAAATATTAAAATATAACTCTATGATGTCTTCAATTTGATTGATTACAGACATTATCATACAATGAGTACAGTGGCGTAGCGTGGATTTCTGCCACCCGGGGCGAACCATAAATTTGCCGCCCCCTTTTTTCGAATTGAATTGGTGAAAAGCCTGGAATGTTGAAAATTAAATATTTTAAAAGGAAATAAAATATATAACTTAAAACTTTTTTGGGTGCGTGTTTCTTTTTTTTGCAAAGCGAGCTTTTTAAGACAATGGCCAATGTTAATTTATACCACTTGTTCTATTGGAAAGATAGTTAGATTAGATCTGTAAAGTTAAATTAATATCAACGTGGACATTGTAGATTTTCAATAATTTTTTATCAATGAATCGAAAACGTAACATGAATTTCAAGTAACTTTCAATCTAACAATTCAAGGCATCATATAAACGCAATGAATTATATGTTTTTTAGTGTGTGCCAAAATAATTGGGAATTTTACGTGCGGGCAAGGAAATGACAATTCCACATACATTAACATTTTGCATTTTAATTTCCCTTTTGAAACTCGTTTACGGGAAACAACACTCCCCCATAGCATTTGACCAGGACAAGAGTCGTAGTGAGACGGATTGAATTGTGTCTGAGAATATAAATCAGGGGGTGATTTGGGGATTTAAACGAACGGAATGACGGGGTGCACTTTTATTTTCTCGAATCTACTTTCGTGGTTGGATTGAGACTTTCACTGCGCATGGAAAAAGCGATTTTGAGATTTCCAATTGCTTTGGCGCAGGCTATATCCGTGCTTCAAGGTTGGCCTAAACTATAAAATTTAACAAACCCAGAGAGCTGGCATCAGTAATTTCTATCTGTAATTTCTTTTAGTCTGTCTTTAGGTAGGCGCACGAGCTTAAGCTTAAACTCTTCTCTGTCAATATCTGGAGGTTTCATTTCCCATCATCGCAGCCCAATACTATTACAGGCCATTTTAACGACAAATTCGGAAGCTTTTGGAGCCTTTCTCGAACTTTCTTTGCCAATTTACAGCCCGCGTCATAAACGAAGAGAATCTTAAAATCGCTGTTTCCATGCACACTAAGAGTCTCAAACAAGAGAGCAACGTCACTCTGTTTGTATAAAAACGCAAATTACCGGCTCATTTATATTTTCAGTTAGCTGACTCGACAGTCATTGTAATGTCCAAATCATGTTTGTAATCTTTTTGTACATTTCTGAAAAGCTATTGCAAATGTGAAAACAAAGTAAAATTGAGAAAAGAAACGTAATTCTAAGTGGTTATTTTATTTACTAACGGTAAAGATTGTGGCCACAGATATTAAATTTGAGAAAGTGTCCATTCAGAAGTACGTCAATGACAGATTTAACGTACGAAATTAATTCTATTGGCAGTACGCCGCTGAAATGCTGGAAATGTGTGATGTGCATTGAGATAAAAACTAAACTTGCTTTATTTCTTGAGATGATTGCAAACGAACTTACAACGAACTAATCTAATCGACTGGCTTGATTCACAATTTGGCAATCCGCTATCCGCTGTCTGCTGCCAATCGACACCTAGCGAAATAAATTAGAATAGAAATAGAAAATTTGTCGCAAAACAACACAAATGTAATTTAATTTCAATTTACGTTGGAATGCGTTTTTCCAGATTTTTCTAAAAAAAAATTTTTTTTTCTTTTTTTCAATTGAAAAAATTTCCATCCGGGCAACATAACATACAAAACAAAAAGGAATCAAACAAATATGTTCGTTCGTGAAAAAGCATTTGCAGCTTTTCTCGAATTTTCTGATATTCCGGGAAACTGTTCCAATTTTTCTTTCCCTAAAGCAATTATTTGAACTATTATGAACCCATCTAAAAAAATTAACTGAATCAGTTCAGCCGTTCTTAAGTGAAGCGCTTACCAACGAACAGTATTTCATATGCGCACTCATTTCCCTTCTTTTATGGCATGGATTCCATTCATAAGGAATATATGTTTGCTAGGTATTATCCACAGGGCCGTAACTAGGCAGGGGCAATAGGGGCATTTGCCCAGGGCCCAGGGCCCAGGGGGCCCCGAAGGGGCCCAAGAAGACCCCGATAAAAAATTATCTCAATTATTTTCATTCGTATTTTAATGAATATTCCAAATCACATATGTACTTAGGGTGGCCGTTATTTCCCAAATTAAAGATATTTATGAGAGGACTGGTAAAATCGATTATAAAATCGAGATTTAGTCAACAAGTAAATTATCAATTTTAAAAAAATTTTAACATTAATTTTCGCGTGCCTTTAGATAAAACAATTTCCCCTTTTAAATAACATGGGAAAATCCATTTTCACGTTATGTTATTTATTTCCAGCATTATCCGAATAGCTGTGAGTATCGGAAATGCTTAAAAACATCAAGAATACCTAAAGGAAAATTTCCCTTTTGAATAACAAATATAAATAATAAGATAGTCAAGAGAGAGTACACGACCCACGTCCAATCAGAGTGCAGAGTATTTAAAAATTGAAATCTCTCAGCAGTTACGAAATTACTCCGTTTTAATTAAGTTGATCAATAAAATGCTTATTGTTACGAATAGTAACAAATTTTATTTTAAGTTGTAAGTTGTTTAGATAACATGAATAATATTCCTCATATTATAAACAATGTATGCTAATCATTCTTGATTTCTAAGTTTTCTCACGTGCCTCTAGATATATATTTGTTACTATTCGAAGTTCCACCTACCATGAGTTGGTGGGAACTACAAAAGTCAACGAAAAGCTCACCATTGTTATTGGTAACTTGGCTTAGGCCTTGGTTTCCAATTGTGTGTTCAAGGCCGGTGTTGTCACGGCCGATCAGTGCGTTTAAGTCACCCATTAAAACAATGATGTCTCCCTTTGGAGAGAGCGAAAAACCTCATTCAGTCGCATATAGAACTCGTCCTTGATGTCATCTTCTGGGTCTTCAGTTGGAGCATAACATTGGACTACCGTAGTACTTCTTAGTTTGGTACGCAGGCGCACGGTAATAATCCTCTCAGAAACTGGTGACCAGCTAATGAGGCTGGACCTGGCTTCTTTGGTGAGTATTACGCCAACGCCACTCCTACGTCTTTCAGTTTCGTTTCTACCAGAATATAAGAAGTACTCACCGTTTGGGCATATATGTTCCCCGCATCGGGCCATCACTGGTCTCGCTAAGTTCCATGATCTTGATTTTATATCGATTCATCTCGTTGAGGACTTCATCCAGCCGTCCCTCAGCCAGCAGTGTTCTCACATTCCATGATCCGATTCGTGTCCTTGTTCGAAAAGCAAAGGTCGTCGTCGTGTTGTCCATCCGGTTCCGAGGCATTGTTTGCCGATTCGTAGCAATGGTGTTTTTTATGGGAGCGGGTTGCTAACCCTCAGCCCAACCGGCTTAAAACTCTGTTTTGTGGCGCAGAGAGCTCGCCATTCGCCCGTCTCCCGTTAGCTCCTTCCAAAGAAGTACCCCAGGGGGCACCGCGGGGAGGTGGGATTAGGACTTGCTAACAGGTCTGCTAGGTGTTCGTCTGCAGTGACTTTTCTCGGGTCTTGACGTGCCACCACTTTCCGAGGTCTTTGTTAGACGTTCGCCCCCCAAATTCCATATTTTGCTTCCTCTGTATGCTGTTTGGAAGCAAAACTACTACGCTTTCAAATCCAAAAAAAGGTTTTCAGGATTGGAAACATCTTAATCCCGTAATACCACAACACGAAAATTCGTATGACCACAAAAGCAATTATGTTAAATGGAAAATGATGGAAAAAAATATTGTATCTGGAAATATGTTAGGCGATTATGTTGACTGCAATAAAGCAAGAAACAAATAATTGGCGTCAAGTATAAAAAATATATTTTTGAATTTGATAGATTTTGTGAGTGGATACAATGACACGGGACACGCTAAAAAATCACATTGAGACTCATAAAAAGGGTACAGTTTCCTATTTTTCCCCAAAAATTCAAAATGAAATAATAAATTTAGTTGGAGAAAAAACGCGAAGCGTAATAATAAGCAGAGTCAATAGGCGAAATATTACTCAATTTTGTTTGACTGCACTCCGGATGTCTCAAGAAAAGAGCAAATGAGCCAAGTTATAAGATATGTTTACATTGACCCTAATGGTAAAGTTAAAATCGAAGAAAGTTTTATCGACTTTCTTCAATCTCATGAAAAGACAGAAGAAGGTTTAACTAAAGAAATTTTAAATAAATTACAGTTAAACAATTTAAACATAGATGATATCAGAGGACAAGGCTATGACAATGCTGCCAACATGGCTGGGAAATATAAAGGGGTGCAGGCCCGTATTTTAGAAATTAACAATTTTGCAATATGTGTACCTTGTGCCGCACATAATCTTAATTTAGCTGGTGTTCACGCAGTATCCACAATGTCAGGAATGGTTACCTTTTTTGGCACTATCCAAAGATTATTCAACTTTTTTCTTCTTCGACGACGCGTTGGGAAAATCTTATGAAATTTTAAAAATTATCACTGAAAGGGTTTTCAGATACTAGATGGTCGTCAAAGGCGAATGCTATTAAATCATTGTGCTTGAAACTTCCAGAAGTAAAAAACGAACTTGACAGAATTAAAGATGATTTGTCAAACTCTAAGGCAGTGTCAAATGCAAAAAGTTTACTATTTGAAATTAATTATAAATTTATATGTATTCTTCATGTTTGGAATAAAATATTACAATGCGTTAACCGTGCAAATAAAGCCTTACAACACAAAAATCTATCAATAGACCTTGTAACAAAATTAATTGATGGTCTGCGTTGCTCTTTACAAGGACTACGGGAAGCAGGATTTAAACAAATAATTTCGGATGCACAAAAAGTCGCTTTGGAAATGAATATTGAAGCTGAATTTTCTAATCAACGAATTAAACGAATTAAAGAAGAAAGTGTTACTAATCTCTACCAAGAAAATTTGTTTGCAATGCAAATGTACAATATTTTTGACATTTTACTTATTGTTAGTGAAACAGACTGACGTTATAGACAAATGAAAATTATATTTGAAGATTTTTCTGAGGGGGGCCCAATTTGAAGATCTTGCCCAGGGCCCACAAAATCCACGTTACTGCCCTGATTATCCACCCAAGTATTTTGAACCATTTACACAAACATGGATACAAAAAGAAGGACCATTCATGAGTTATTCATAAGTTGAACGCGAAAAACATGAGAAAAACTATGAGGTATTTCCAGTGAATAAGACGATTCATTCTCAACTCTAGAGTTAACCCTTCTGGCACAGAAGGCGCACTTTTCAGTTAAGCATGAAAATCTATATATATACATACACATACAGACATATATATATAAATATATATATATATATATATATGTATATATATATATATATATATATATATATATATATATATATATATATATATATATATATACATATATAGAGTTTCTCTTCTAACGCAGAAGGCGCACTTCCCAGCAGGGCTGGGAAATTTTACCACTGCCGTGGCTCAGCTGAGACATGCAAACATAAAATATTAAAAACATAAAAGTTCAAAAACATTAAACAGAGAAGCATGCAAAACTAATAAGGGAGTGAGGCACGCAGAGAGTCACGCCACATTGAGAAGTGTCCTTTTAAGGACAACTTCACTGGTTAGCAAGCTAAACACACTCCTATTGTTGTTAGTACTTATAAGCATGCGATTAACGGGTTCGAACATGCCATAATTGGTGTTAGAGGAATTAATGTGCAAAAGAGGTTCACCTCTCAGGTTGTAGTTATTCACTCTAAATGACGCGCGGTTTCTTAAGAAACCAGAGTCCACCTTGTCATTCATCAGTCGATGAACGAATATAACATCAGCGACCTCACGGCGCTTATGGAGGGAGCTTAAGTTGAGCAATTTAAGTCTGTTCTCATAAGGCGGAAGAGCGAGTGGGTCATCCCACGGGAGGTGGCTGAGTGCAAACCGGACGAACTTCCTTTGAACCGATTCGATACTACTAACATGGGAGGAGTAGTAAGGAGACCATACCTGGGAAGCGTAGTCAAGCAAAGGCCTAACCAAAGATACGTACAGGTGTTTAGTGACGAGGGGGTTGTTGAACTCTTTGGACCATCTTTTTATAAATCCCAGGACTGAATTGCCCTTGGAGGAGATATAATTGATGTGGGTGGAGAAATCCAACTTACTTTCTAACCTAACCCCAAGATCGATTACAGATTCAGTACGGGAGACCTTGTTGTCAAGGAAAGTATAGTCATAAGTTATAACACCACGTTTCCTACAAAACTCATTATCTCGCATTTACTAATATTAAGCACAAGGTTGTTGTTGGAACACCAAGAATAGAAGGTGTTTAGATCTGCTTGCAGAAGTTTGCAATCCTCTATACTCCTTATGTGGCGATACAGTTTGATGTCATCAGCGTAAATAAGGATTTTACAGTGCCTTAGCAGTGTAACAATATCGTCAATTGATAAAATAAAAAGAAGAGGGCCAAGATGACTGCCTTGCGGGACTCCAGAGGACGCTTCGATATTCTTCGATTTGACTCCGTGGAATAGAACCTGGTAGGTTCTATCGGCTAAGTACGACTGGAACCAATCCACAAGGGCATGCGGAAAGCCTAATTTCTTTAGTTTAAGAACTATAATAGAGTGGGAGAGCTTGTCGAAAGCCTTACTAAAATCTGTATAGACACAATCAGTTTGGCAGCCAGTGACAAAGCCTCTAATTGTGTGTGAAGAGAACTCCAGTAAATTAGTAGTAGTGGAACGGGCTGCAAGAAAACCATGTTGGTTTGTTGAGATAAGCCTCTTGCAGATAGGGGCGATAGCAGAATAAATAATAGATTCGAAGAGTTTTGGTATAGACGACAACTTCGCAATTGGCCTATAATTAGATATTTCGTTTTTACAGCCTTTCATAAAAGAGTTCTTCCATAAGATTGGGAAGCGCCCTTTATTTAGGGATTTTTGAAATAAACATAGAAGAGGAGACAGTAGGGCCCCTGCACAGGATTTTAGAACAGCTGGAGGGACTCCATCAGGGCCGGACGAAAAATCTTGTGGAAGTTCATTTATATGTTTCGAGATATCATCCCTGGTTATAGACAGGGAAAAGTTTTGAGCCGTTTGGATTGCATTGATATGTCGAAAATTGTCTTCATCTGGTTGGAATACAGGGGACGAGAAAGATTTGAGGAAGAACGATGCAAAATTTTCACAAATTTCGGCTGAATTAGAACTAAGGGAGTTCTCGTATTGCATGGTGTAAGGGTAATTATCAACCTTTTTCTTTGTGTTGATAAATTGAAAGAATGCTCTGGGATCACCATACACTTTACCTTCCATGTTTCTGAGGTACTCTTTATAGAGGGTTTCGGAGAGAGCATGAAATTGGTCATAGCAATTGAGAAATGCATCGAAACTCGCAGTGTCTTTCTTCTTCAGGTAGGTTTTCCAGAGTTTATTCTTTAGGTTTTTGGTACGTCTCAACTCGTTGTTGTACCACGGTGGGGATGATCTGGACGATTTTAACGGCTCGATAGGTACACAGGATGCGAAAGTTTCATACAGGACGGAGTAAAATCTGGTTACATCGACATCCAACTCATTAGGTGAGAGCAACCAATTGAAATCGACCGAAGTGAGCTTGGATGACAGTTCCTCAAGGTTGGCTTTTTTAAAGTTAAAGGTAAAGGTTGACTCCTCTGGGATTGGCTTATTGTTAAAGACAGAACAATAGCTCAGTAGGAGAGGAGGGTGATAATTATCGACAGGTGACAAGACAATTGAGCTAGGCTCAACATTCATGTTGTCTGAGTCGGAAAAGAATACAAGATCTAACCGCCTTCCTAAAATATTATTCACACCGCTCATTTGGCACAAGCCGCAGAAAATAAGGAATTCAGAAAGCTGGATCCCCTAGAGTTAAGGTTGTTTCCAGGAAGGTAGTTATCGTCATCATCGCAAGATACCCATTTAACATTGGGTAAGTTAAAATCACCTACAAGTAGTAGTAGTTGGGTAAGTTAAAATCACCTACATCTTTGGAATCCATCATATCTTGGATATGATTTATGCAAGTGATTAGAATAATCATAGAAATTTTGACCTCTATCGTCAAGAGTGCTGAACATATCTGGTGGGATGTAACAGCAGATTAAAAATAAGTTGTTATGAACAAGGGAGACTTTGAGAGCGAGGACCTCAATGTCTAAAGTGTTGGAAAAATCAGGAAGCGTTATTAAGCAACAGTTGAGAAGGTTACTACATGCAAGTAGTACACCACCTCCACGAGCCTCCGAGTCAATATATCTATCCCTCCGAAAAACTTGGAAGGAAGAGTCGAAAAGTTCGGCATTAAGAATCCCACTGTATAGCCATTTCCCTTTCTTTCCGAATGTTGTATACTTTTAGGCGGGCGGAAAAACGTGATTTAAAAATAAAAACAACAGTAAAATGACCAGAGCAAATTTTTAACAAATAATTGATTTTTTGAAACTTATTTATTGTTTTCCAGAGGGAAATTCGTATAACAGTTGTCAACTAACACTTAACTTCGGTTTAATTTTGAAATTTTTAAGCATCGAAGTAGGCGCTTCATAAAATTTCCCTTGTCGTTTTTTTAATGAACTCGATGAAAGAACTATATAGTCCATTAAAAAACGCAGCTAATAAGGCTCGATCCATAATATAGAACCTTCCGACTTCGTTCCGCTCCAGCACCACCAAAATATGTTCATACCTTCACCAACTAGCAGATTTCGAGAATGATTTAGTTTGAAATCATTGATGCCCATCTAGGGGCGTCCTTCTACAAAGTTTGAATGTGACGCTAAGTATGATTACAAAAACTTCCCACCACAAATTTCCAATTTTTATAAAGGGAATTAAATATAAATAAAAGTAAAATTGGGCAAAAATCTACCCTAAAAGTATGCTAAAGAACATAACCGGCCCACAGAGGCGCTACGTCGTTAATATGTAGATTCGATTTTTCCGGTCTATGAACGGTTCCAGTATGTAACGAACAAATTGCTTTCAAAAATAAATATTTAAGGTTTATTTTTAAATGAAACTCCAAATGTTATAAAATGGGGGCTGGTATTATAAAAATATAACAATAAAGAAATTCTATTTCCACGAAAAATACGTGAGTCGTTTCAAGTACTTTTACGTACTAGGAACAACCCAACACAAAAAAATCCGAAACGGATGT